>CM022776.1:16146516-16201516 GCA_012411365.1 Ameiurus melas
GTAGATAAAGCACAACTTCCTCATACTTTCATACTTGAAGACATTTTCATGATGCGCTATTAATTAAAAAAAAAAAAAAAGTTTAAAAACACAAATATATTGAACAAGAAATGAAGGGGAAGATAATCAGACCCTTGTTTGTTAGTGATACAGAACAAAAGCATATTGTAACATAGCTTCTCGCAGTGTAACGATGCAATCAGGTCACGATTCCATTCGAGTCGTGATACTGGCGTTGCAAATTTCGGTTCGATCCGATTCTCAGTATATTTTGAACAAAATTTAATTAAAAAAAAAATGCAAACAAAAAAACCATTTTTGTTTGTATAAAACTAAATAAATCAAAACAATTCCTATGAACAGAGGTTCCATATTGTAAACATTACAGGTTCACCATATCTTTAGTAATTCATTTATAAACCCTCCCAAAAATGTACATTGAATAAACAAAGTGACCCAGGGAAAGCGATCGACTGAAACATAACAAGCCCCGTAGTAGAAATAAAGCTCCAAAGTCGGCTAAAATGACGATTTTGTCTGGCTTGTGATGACGTTTGAAAGCTACTGAAGAGTTCAGTAAGTTTAACCGTTATAACATGGCTGTGAAACCGTATAACGTATAATGAATGTCGGTTATCGCAATCCGGACTTCGCGAGGGCAGATCCCGTAGGCTCTCCATGAAAGAATGCGATCATGTGACCAGCATGCGCGCTGGAACCTCCAGTGTTAAAACAGTGCAACTGCATCGGATGCATAATTAACAAAACGCCAATTCTCACAATGTGAATCAGTATCATCACATCAACCCGGCTTTATAACATACCTTAATGTTCAGCATCAATCTTGTAAGTTATTGTTTCTATAGTAACAGCTAATTCACACGGATTTGTATGGTGGACACTAAGGCTGGGCGATTTGATGATATAATATGATATCGCGATCAATTGTGCCACAGTACAGTTTTCGACATATATCGTCGTATCTTTTCATTACGTGGAAATTAAAAAATAAGAGAACTTAATCTTTAAGATGTTAAAATAAAATTTTAATTAGAAAAAGCTAATTAATAAATACATACATTTTTCAATAAAAAAACAAAAAGGTTTGTTTATTAATACTAAACAAATGAATGATTATTTAAACGGTACTGTTATGGTGGCAACTTGTGAACCAAGTCATCTATATCGTAGAATATATGTTTTTCATAGGTGTTTTGTAGAAATGACTTTCAGCTATCATATGATATTTTTGTCATATTTCCCACCCCTACTGGAACGCTCCACCTAATCTAAACCTGATAATAAACAGCTTTCTATAAGGAGACGTTTATTTAATGCTTTTGGAAGGAGTCTCCAGTGTGAGCGCTTTGTAACAGTTAGAGGTAAAGCTGTAAATTTGTTTTCTGCACAAAAGGAGACTTTTTCTTTTTTTTAATCTTTTTGGATAGTGGGAGAAAAACCAGACTGAGTGAACAGGCCATGAGATTATTGCAGGAGTATTATGGGCCTGAGCGGGCTTTTCTTTTTGAGGAGAATTAGCCTCAGTTGTGCCAAGTAGGAAGACATCCGAGCCTCTAAGGTTGTTATCCTGTTCACCATCACGGTTGCCATGTGCTTCATTATTAAACGATTAATATTCAGTTCGCCGTGGCGTTCTCCGTCTGGCATCACGGCTCAGCCGTTTAGCTTTACGCCAGGAGAGATTTACTCCTCAAGCTTTCTGCATCTAACTACACGATCAGTGAGCGACAATCAGTTATATCAGTCTTGTCCAGGATTTCGCAACTTTTGAGATTGCAGAAACGAATGCAAAATCAACACGTATGCCACAATAGATCGCGATTTATTTCCAATTTATTTCCAATTTATTTCCAAAACGGACGCAGATTTTTTTCTGCAGATTTGAGGCAAGACGCTCATATTTGAGCCGAGGTGAAATTGAGTGCGTTTCCAATATCGGCAAGTGTTTTATTCCTTTTACACCACGGCATTTTGCAAACGTTTATATTTAATTAATGTAAGAAAAGCATGCTTTTTTTCTTTCATCTGGCTATTGTAACTTTATGGGATAGAAGCTATAAGCAACCGTTCCCTCACCTTCTCATCTCATTCTTTTCTTTCTTTTTTTTTTCTTTCTCTCTCTCTCTCGAAGGTAACAAGACAGGAAAAAAAACCCACAGCTTGTCACACTCGTTACAGAGAAACTACAAACCACAATGTCTTATAAATGTTGTAAGCAGCTGTAACTCTGACTCTCACAAAGCGCTCGTTCTAGAAAATGAACTACGGACCAACCAGAACGGGGAACTTAACAGCGCCTCGGCTGAAAAGGATTTAAAAATGATCTTAGGCTAAGCCTTTTGTACAGATTGCTGATTGTGATTAAAAGAATCCGAGGGAAAACATGAGGTGTAATCCACATATTTGCTCATTTCCTGCGTTTTTAACTCATTTATATCTCGTTATAACTCAAGCACCAACAAATTTAAACTAAAACGGGCAGAAAAGGGCCAGCAGTGACCTGGAGGGAGATTCCACTAGCACTTTCACTTATCAGAAGGTTCAGTAATGTCGCCCTCGCACAACAGTGGAATCTTTACACTCCACTCAAGCGAGGTGGAATGATGCGGCTGGTGATTTCCCTGTACTTCTTCGCCAAATTGCAACTAAACGCGGTGTCCCTGCCTCTGGTTTTGATAACTGTAAAGTCGTCATTGTGTTAACTTTCCACAGGTTGCTTGCTAATAAATTTTTTTTTGTCCGTTTTTTTTTTTTTTTTTTTTTTTTTGGTCTCTGATTCTTTTTCTGCTTTGGGCGTCTGTGGCACCTCACCAGATTTTCTTGCTGACGTTGCTGGTCGTGTATGATGTGACACGAACGAATACACGTTTATACAAAATATCAGAAGTCGTAACCGCCGCATACTGTAGATGCGCGTAATTTTTTAAAAACTGGTCGATTTTGCCTTCTGCCTAACTTCCACGCGTCTTTGCTGTGGTGTCGTGTTGTGTTGTGTGCAGAGGTGACGGAAAGGGGGAGGACCAGGAGGGTTTTAAAGAAGCAAGTCAAAAACAGAAGAAAAGCAAAAAAGAGCAGGAACAGGATGCGGAGAGGGTCGAGCCCGCCAGCATGGAGGGGGACGACGGAGAGCGAGCGGAGGCCGGCCAATCCGAGCCCTCGGCCCCTGAGCCCGCAGCGGCCCTCGGCGCTCCGGAAGCTTCTTCCTCGGCCAAGCAGCGGCGATCCATCATTCGGGACCGCGGGCCTTTGTACGATGACCCCTCGCTGCCTCAGGGCTGGACGCGCAAACTCAAGCAGCGCAAGTCGGGACGATCGGCTGGCAAATTCGACGTCTACCTGATCAAGTGAGTAGGGCTGTCCTAGTAATCGATTACACGACACACTGCAATTATCAAGACGGTTATCGCCACTAACTGGTGAAGAAGTTGCTCGGTCAGAACAGGTTCAGGTAAGACTGTAGTCATAACGGAATATTGCGGTATAACAAACCGACGTCAGGTTTTATTAACGCAGTACAAAAACGACGACGGCGTTAAGTAGTGTTTTTGAAAGGGTGGACATGCGTACAGATCTGGTTAACTCGGCAAAGATCTCTGATGATATTCGTCATCCACTGACTTTTCTTCTTTCTTTTTTTTTTATTATTTCTTTTCTTTTTTTTTTGTCTTAAACCAGAAATGTACTGCTGGAGGAGCTAAAATAGATGGAGTGGAAGTGTAATGTTGTGATATGGGTTAGATGAGGCTTGCCTGGGCTGTGGCGTGCTGAGACAGACAGCCTGGGTGACTCTGGGTGCACTATAATGCTCATAGCTCTACATCGCAGCGCCTAATTCAATATAACGCTGAGTTACCTGAAAAAACAACAACAACAAAAACAAGAGGAGTCTTGTGTTGTTCGATTGCCTGGGAGATGTATGTTTTAATCTAGAGCTGTGATCCGATTGAGTTACGAGATGAATAATTCAGTGGTGTGAATGTGAAGTGGTGTGAATTGTTCGACTGGCCAGTTTGACATGATGGGCAGCTGAACAATACATGTCCCGTGGGAGTTTGTGAGTCAGCATGGACCAGTGCTTCCCAGTTCATACACCAATTTCTACTTTCTATATCTGTAACAGCATGAAAGAAAGTGCTTGACTTTGGAGGGCATGAGTGAGCAAGGATGATTAGCTCAGCGTTTTTCTTTTTGTCTACATTTGTGTGTTTGTCATCGGACTTAAAATGTGTCGCAAACCTTTTTTTGTTTATTTTTTCAGCCCAGAAGGGAAAGCCTTCCGTTCCAAAGTGGAGCTCATGGCGTACTTCCAAAAGGTGGGTGACACCACCACAGACCCAAATGACTTTGACTTTACAGTCACGGGGCGCGGGAGCCCGTCGCGCAGGGAGAAGAGACCGCCGAAGAAACCCAAAGTGCCCAAGCCGACTGGCCGAGGGAGGGGCCGGCCGAAGGGCAGTGGCAAAATACGGCAGGCCACAGAGGGTGTAGCGGTGAAACGCGTGGTAGAAAAGAGTCCGGGCAAACTCCTCGTCAAGATGCCCTTCGTGGCTCCGAAAGCGGAGGCAGGATCACCCTCGGGGCAAGTTCCCGTTGTCAAACAGCGCCCAGGACGCAAGAGGAAAGCGGAAAAAGAGCAGGCGAGCGTGCCAAAGAAACGCGGTCGTAAGCCAGCGGCTGCATCTCAGTCTGCAGCAGGAGGGATGGGCTCGAGTGCAGCTTACGCTGCTGCAGCTATCGCAACCTCGGAGGCCAAGAAGAAGGCGCAAAAGGAGTTGGCAGCCAAGCCTGTGCAAGAGAAGGCGCTTCCCATCAAGAAGCGCAAGACACGGGAGACTATGGAGGAGGCAGAAGGGTCCGCTACGACTCCACCCGAGGCACCGAGCAGCTTAGCAAAGCGGCCCGTGAGTCAAACGGCGCCCTCTGCTGGAGCGGAGTCAGAAACGGGACAGAAGCTTCACAAGCACTCGAGCCGGAAGCATAAGGAAGCAGTGGATTCTGGTAACGGCAGCAGCAGTGGACCGAAGCTCCACAAAAAGAGAGATCAGCGTGAGCAACAACTGAAACACCTCCACCATCACCATCATCACCACCATCACCAACACCAACACCACCTGCCCCTGATGGAGCCGTCCATCTTCACTCCGCAGGCTCACCAGCTTTCCCTCGGGCACTCCATGCACGGTGGACCCCCAGTGGAGAACGAGCCCCAGGACTTGAGCACTTCCAGGTCGAGACAGGAGCCGCTAGCCTGCAGGGAGGAGGCCCGAACCGACAGTCACACGGTTAGAGACACTTCAGGCAAAATGGCAGCGACGGAGTTGCGAACCCAACAACAACAGCAACAACAACAACAACAACAACAACAGCAGCAGCAGCATGGCACTGTGACGGGGGATGGAAAGGAACTGAGAGACATTGTTCCTCCTTCCGCCGTTCCCAGGCCGAGTCGAGAAGAAACGGTCGAGTCCAGGACGCCTGTGAGCGAACGAGTGAGCTGAAGGACGTGACTGACATTCAGAGTGACTGACCAATCAGCAGCAACGGCTGTGTTCTCACGCAGGAATAGAGGCACTCACAGGGGGAGGAGTTGGGTTTTTTGTGTTTGTTTGTTTGTTTGTTTGTTTGTTTTATTTTTTCTGTTTTTTTTTTGTGTTGTTTTTTTTTTTTTTTTAAACAAGAAATAATGGAGAAAAAAAATCCACAAAAATGTAAATGTACTTACAAAAGGCAGCTGTTGTGTCGAGTGTTGTGAGTTGGATGCAGAGCGACGATACAGTCGCCGGCATACCGCCTCTGAATGAACTCTCAGATTTCTTTTCGTTCGCCCAGTTTCATTTTTATCGTTTATATTAATATAGAAATCATAGGAACCAGGTGTTAGTGCTTCGTTAGAGCTTTTAGGAAATAGCAAAACACTGAGATAGCGTACAATGGGTGCACGAGTAACGCTTCACGGGGAAGCCGATTTACAACTAATCCTTCCCTGCCAAAACCAGACGAAATAAGGGTCGATTTTACATCATCTTCATTTTTGTTTTTTCCCCCTTTTTATTATAGAAGTGACTATTAGAACAAGGCAGTCTGGTTCTATATAACTGCATGAAGAGTGACATTTCTTAATAAAAGCTCATATAAGGAAATTCGTGGGGGGCGTGGTGGGATCATCACTTGTACCCTGTCAGTCATCTTCTAAACAAGAAAGGCTAATCAAATCCTGAGAGATTTCCCAATTTATGGGACGGGAAGAGGATGGGTTCTAGATTTATTTATTTATTTTTGTTTGTTTTTGGACATCAATCATGCTTTGCGATGGCTGGTTCTGAATGTCTTCCTCTCGTTTTTGCATTTTAAAAATGTAGAGACGTGGAGAGGAATGTTTGAACGCTGAGTAATGTGATTAACCTCGCCATCTGTTTCAGCGGTGCAGGATAGCAGACTAATATAGTCGGAAAGGTTTTCACTGTTGTAGTTGATTTTTTTTATGCGTTGGGGGGGGTGAGCACAAACGGATTCATGAATGAACATCGAAAGCACAGTCGAAATAAACGTGTGAAAGGAGAACAAAAAATATAGAAATGAAATTCCAATGCCGTTTGTCCGAACACGTTTTCTTCCTCTTCCTTGTTCACACACACTAACCCCCCCCCTTATCGTTCTAGCTTTTTTTTTTTCCTTTTCTATCTATAAAGTGAAATTGAAAACAGTGGCCTTGTGTTTCCTGAACACAAAAGAGCCTACAGTGTTTGTTCAGAAGTGTAGCCATTCATTTTTTTTTTCTTTTTCCTCCCTCCTTTCCTTGACATGGTGCCGGAGAGCGAACAGGGAAGTCGATGCGAACAGAAGACACGACGTGCGTGCGTGTGCTTTATTTACTAGACTTCCTCTCGCACAACAGCTGCGACAGTTCACGCAGGAAGGTTTTTTTTTTTTTTTTTTTCCTCACCTTGCCTCCATCCAAATCTCGAGACTTCCGTGGAGGGGGGGGGACAAAAAAACGACATGTTCAGAATCCCTGTTTTCACCTCTGTTTAAGTTTTAAAACGTCATCACGGTGATTAAGTAACCGTCCGGATTTGACACGGCGCCAAATAAGCGGCTTTAAAAAAACGAGCGTAGGAAATGAATTAGAACGTATTAAACGTTCGGACGATGTTCAGCAGATTTCGGTGTATTGTTCACACGCTCGGGAGATAGATCATCGTTACGATAGATCATCGTCCATCGAGTACGTTTTTCACATCGCAGTTGGAAGATTTAGTCGAGATGGCAGGGCCTCCCCCAACGTTTTAAAGTCACACATGAAGTCACGCATTTCTGTTTCACGTCCGTTTTATCTTCTTTTAGAACGTAGTGCAGTTTGCAGACTCGCAGCGGATGTGAGGTATATCCTTCCTCTTTTTTTTTTTTTTTTTTTTTAATTGCCCTCTCCTTTAAAGTCATGAGGTACTGACACAAGACAGCACGCATAAAGGTGTAACATTAATGAGCGTGACTGTAGCGAGGCATCTGATTCTTCGATGATTCACAGAAATTCATCTGTAGTGACGTACGGAGACGATGCCTGACCACAGGCTAATCTCTTTCCTGTTTTCTATTCTATTTAAATGCGCAATACTAATGGCCAATGATGTACAAGTGGAGGCCATTACGACGAGTCCTTAACTCCTCTCATATGAATCAGTGCTTTTATGGTAGCGGAAACGTTTAATCGGTAATAACTTGGACATCCCTTCCTTTTTTCTTTTTTTTTTTCCCTTCCCTTCTTTCTAAAGGAAGCGTTCTGACTGAGAAGGACTGATGGTGATTGGAGTGTTGGTTTCAGGGAAGTGTGCGCTTCGGTTTCTACGTCCTTACTGATACTTTCCCTGCTGATGAAGCTCGAATCGGAGAGAGCTCGACATTCATTTCTTGTTTAACGTTAAAGCTACAAAATTCATAGATTTTTTTCATAGGTTATTTTGTTTTGTTTTTGGAACCGCATCGTAGCGTTTAAAAAATAAATAAATAAATATATATTTTAAAAAAAAGGCATGCTAGAGCTACTCACTGGTCATTTTTATGAAGTGTGCTTTAGGATAGCGAGTTTTACGATTTTAGAAAACTTCCCTTTCTGATCAATTTAGATTTTAACAATCACCAGAGAATTAAAAAAAAAAAGTTTATACTATTCTATAGAATAGTACTATATATATATTTTCCCCCTCTCATCGAAGGTCAGTGTACAGATGTGGTGCTTGACAGACCTCGTCCTTTAGCCTCCTCTCCACCTCGACCCTAGCCAGTGGGGAAGAGGACACGGAGAAACTAGAGCACTTGTGCTCTAGAGAAAAGGGCTATGAAATTATCTCAAAAAAAGGAGAGAACGATTCGAAGGCGTTTATATGGTTACCTGCCTGAGGTCCGATCATCCAGGTCTCAAGCATCTTCAGATCCCACTAGCTTGCTCTGTTCGAGCAGATCACGCGTGTCGAGCACTCGCCACGGCCAGAAAGAAAAAGCCCCGACACGAATTAAAAAGAGCAAGAATGTTCGATGCGTGTGACCTGCTGGAGCAGAGATCTTAACCAGAGGACTATGACGCACCTGACCTACATGGGGTAGACGACGTCGTCGTTGTCGTCGTCGTCCCTGGTCTGACTAATCTGAGAGGGGAGGCTCGAGGACTACAGTGTTGAGTAAGCAAGCACGACGTGAAACGCGTACACGAAATGTATCGTGACAAACTGGCGTGAGATCAAATAATAATGAAAAAATGTATAAAAAAAAAACGAGCAACAAAAACAGGATCATTTGAATGGCAGCGGTGTTGATGTTAAATTAATGTGTAAATATTAGCGACGGCGCTGTGAGCGAGAAAAACAGCAGCGGTCTGCCACAGAATGGGCAGTGCCTTCATTTCGGGAATCTGACCAAGGTGGCCTTTGATTAAAAAAGATCATTAAAAAAAAAGACGCTTTTATCCCAATTGAGCAAAACAAGAAGTTAAATCAAGATGGGCTGATTGGTCTTTTTTTTTTTTTTTTTTAAAAAAGCAGGATCTCCATTAATCGTCGCTGTGCCATTTGTTATGTTTCATCATGTGGCCATGTCATGTCCATAGATAAGACGTATCCATGTAACCTTTCACTTCCATGGTGATTTATGCTTTTTGTAGCACTCAATAATGCCCACTGTCAAAAAAACAAAACAAAAAAAACATCACCACCAACAACGGGAGTCCTATAAGAAAACATGAAATGACCTTTATTATATCTGTTCTGTGCCTCTGGCAAACAAATATGCTATGGAATGTCCTCGTGTCCCTGTAGCCAAAATCTACACGCTATGTACGTGAACATGTATCAATATGCATGATTGCCATTAGAAGTTAGTACATTGCTTGACCTTTACTATTCTTCGTAACGATGTTTTTTGTTTGTTTGTTTGTTTGTTTGTTTGTTTGTTTGTTTGTTTTATGCATTTTTCTCTGGAACACTCCTCTCCGAGAGCCGGCCAAAAAGTCTTGAGCGCAGGATTCTCACCCAAAACCCTGAACACGGCTGTATACACACACACACACACACACACACAGAGAAACTACAAGGTCACTTGTACGTTTGTGCACTTCGGTTTAAAAACAAAAAGGACAAAAAAACAACAACAAAGGAATCAAAAATGAGAAAAAAATCAGTTAAGTTGGACAAGAATAGTTTTTACGTTCTTCTGTTGTTTTTTTTTTTTTTTTCCTCTCTTTCTTTCCTATTCCAGTTTCTCAGATCTGAGATGACGGTTACGCATGGGCTCCTAAAGCTGTTCCTCCTTAAGATGTCCCCGATGCCATGGCAGACCTATTCCAACTAAATTATTATTTGTGGATTTTAGTGTTTTACTTTTTCTATTTTAAAAAAAAGAAAAAGGGAAAAAAAAAAAAAGAACCCAACGTTAGGAGTAGACTATTTTACCTTAAGAGCAATAGTTCTATTTAGTAGATCGTTATTTGCTTTTTATTTTAATTTTTTATTATTATTATTTTATTTTATTTTATTTTTCCATTTCTTGTGTCTTTAGATTGTGTACGATGTTATATATTTGACGAAAAAAAACAACAACAAAAAAAACAACAAAAAAAAGAAACAAAAAACAAAGGTTAAAGCTGAATTATAAAGGAATGCCTGAAATACAAATTCAATTATAGCACTTGAGATAATACAAGAAAGGAGAATGAAGGTCAGATAAAACCACACATTCAGCTTCAAGTCTTCATCGGTAGAACATTCATGGTCTATTTAACATAGTCTTGTGCCTTGAAGTTTCAGTAATAGAACTTTATACGGTAGTTGTATTTTTATTCTGAGTCCTGTGTTTTGCCTCTTGTTGGTATTCAGTGCTTTGGCTGTGTTGAGGATTTATAGAGACTGAGGATATGTTTGTCTTGTTTTTTTTTTTTTTCGTACAGGAAATACCACATTTGGAATAAATTAGGACAAATGTTACCTGGGCAATATTGACTGTGTAGAAGGTAATAGGATACTGGTATTATTATTATTGCTATTATTATTATTATTATTATTATTTTATTTTATTTTTTTTAATCCCTGCTATGTTGAATGTGTTTCCTGTTGGATGAAGTGTATTTGTCGGGAATTGTTCTCCATTTCAATGTTTTAACGTGGCAAGTTATTCGTCATTTTATTTATATATATATATATATATATATATATATATATATATATATATATATATATATATATATATATATATATATATATATATATATATATTTATACATGCATACGCCTGCCTCAAACGGTATCTTCCAAGCACCATTTTGCATTTTCTGAAAAGTTCAACCATGACTGATGTGACGACGAATTTAAGACCTGCACTTTATAACGTATGTTTCCAGGCAGGACGCCCATTAACTTTTTTTTTTTTGGTTTGTTTTTGTATGATCTGTATTTTTTACCGTTGTCCGAAGTTGCTGTTTTATTTTCCATTGTTCTGATTTAGATTGAAATAAAAGGGATTGGTAGTACTATGTATCTAAAAGGTATATTATTTTAACCAAACAGTCCTGCAGCCTAGGTGTCAGTGGTTCCTCACCATTTGCCAAGCTAAGTCCTTGCCTTCCTGACAGTGAAAACAAAAAGTATAGTTTGTGTCTACTTTTATAGTACTGTGTTACTGTATTATTTGTTTGCCGTATGTAACAGATACACAACAGTAAACAACATTTACCTTCTGCTTGTCTAAAACATTTCTTTCACTCCCCCGGTCTAGATTCGCGTCAAGGACTCGAAGGTCCCGGAAGAAGTTTTCCTTTGTGCATGATTGATAGAGTAGCGTCCAAAGGTCTGAGAGCGCACTCGAATGCGTCAATATCGAGTCATTTTCATACAGATATACAGATTTTCATTACAAATTGAAACCTGCATTAACGGTAGCGTCCACTCGAACTGGAATGTACTCCACAAGTTTGTGTAAAACCTGACCTTCGATCAATCCCGCTGGAATGCCGTCTGGACACGCGCTTCACTGGAAGAGATAAGACTCGAGGAAAATCTGACCTTTTCGTTCAGTTCACACATTTGCTTACAGTTAAACAGTGACCTAGAAATAACCTAGAGTTGACATTTTTCCAAAATTCTGAAAAGTGGTTTTCTTGTTCTTTTGAAACATTTACAGCTATATTAAGCTTTATATTAAGCTATACTTACTTACCTCTTTTTAAACAAACTCGATTAAAATGACTCGAGGCGTTTGAATCAAGTGCTGTCCCTTGGGAGAGTCAGACATCTCAGAACTTGCATGACCTCAAATCATTCAAGAAGAGATAACGAGTGGTTTCTTGGTTCGGCAGTTTGCTATCGTGTAGCAGTCATTTCTGAGGTGTTGTCTACACTTTTTCTAAACAGCTAACCGGTAAATAAGTCCAAATCGGAGACTTTGATCACTGATAATCGCTCTAAATCCTACCTCTAATAGTATCACACTTGCAAATTCGTAACAATTTGCGTAAATCACGCGAACTAAGGTTAAAATTAAGACTTGCTGTTTGTTATGACATTTAATAATTTCCCATATTTATTTAAACTCATGCGAAATTCATTGAATAACATTTGGTTGCGGTTGCACAATCAACGCAGATCCACTATTAAGCAAGATGTATATCAAGTTGTATATAATACTATAGCTGTTATAAGACCAGGTTCTCAAATTGGGGCCTGTGATGTTTGCTTTTATTTTTGAATGTTTTGTTGTAGTGGTAGAAATCACAAGCCATCTTTAGCAAATTTATATATATATATATATATATATATATATATATATATATATATATATATATATATATATATATATATAAAAATAAATAAATAAATGTGTTCTGTGAGCGGAAGGTTCAGGAATATAACCTCTAAAGTGCCGATAAATCACCAAAATATCAATATACTTATTTACATAACGAGCCTAATATTTGAAGGTTTATGAAGTAAATCTAATTTATTCTATATGAATTTTTATTTTATTTTATTATTCTTATTTTCTTTTCAAAGTTAAAGGCATCCCTGGTCAGCAAAACGTTTCGGACCCCCTTCCATAAGACAAAACAGCATTGTCATGGCCCCGACACCAAGAGACTCCGGGAAGTACCACAGACTTCATCCAACGTTCTACATTTCTGACGTTACGGACGTTTTTATCGAGCTGAAAACCGGGCAAGAGGTTGCTGTAGTAGAAGGGAGGGATTGAAAAAGCACCAGAAGAACATCCTGCATTGACAGATTTATATGTTCATTTAAAGACCTTAACTATCTCTAACATTCTGACATCTCTACAGCGTTCAGTTTAATTCCATCACTTTTTTGTTAACTGATACGATGGATGGACAGGTGAAATCAAAATATGATTAAAACGACCACAGCTTTCCGATCCAACCTCTCTCGTAAACGTGCAGAATATATTGTTTTTAAATATTCTTTGACGAATTAATGGTGGATAAAGTTTAATCCCCGTCCAGCAAGGCCGCCATGTTTACGTTTCAATGTCGAACACCTCTGACTCAGTGAATGATCGTCCTGATGGTTATCTGAACATCCAGCTCATCAGTCTGGAAGCTGCAGTTCAGATTATTCAATAAAAGATAAATGCATGCTTAAGGATCTATATATCGAATTGCGTTAACTTTATGCACTTTAAGTTAGATTGCTCTGTAATCTACATTTACTGTACAGTGATCATATTAGGCTTCTTCTCAATGCACTATGCATTCGTGTTACTGAAGCACCTGGTATAGATGCATCAGGATGTAGTTTTTCTTCAACACTCGCTGTCTTAAAGGAGTAGCCCGCTCTAAAAAAAAAAATGCCAACGTACGCCAGTTTTGAAGTAAACGTTAGATTAAAGTAACTGTTTGCAGTCTGTATCCAGCCACAGACCCCAGCAGTACAATGATGTGAAGCCCCTGACCGGGCACAAGAAGCCCCTACTCAGCCAGGAATCATTCCCATTTCAAACAAAAGCTTGGCTGTTAAAACGTGGACTGAAATCCTGCTTTGGCAGAAATAAGTCGCTCTTTTAAAATGAAAGTATAGTATGGTGTAAATGAAATATAAATGACATATTTCATTCGCTAGCGCTCTTTCGTCGTATCAGTTAATACTATAGATAGTAAACGTCACTGGATGTCGCTGGATAATATCGTGTCGAGGCAATAATATTGTTATAGTGTAAAAGAATATTTCCAGCTGTAATTCAAACAAATATGTTTATGTCAGTAGCAACTCCATCACATGGACTTGTACGGCAGACGCTCTGTATAGACTAATCTAAGCCATATAATAAACAGGGTTAAAAAAAAATGTGTAATCACTGAAATGCTCAAGCCTTATTTTAAGGAGTCTCCAGTGTCAGCAATGAGGGATTAATCATTTATAGCTGCTATAGCGTAAGTGATATACTTCTCATTTATTAACAATTGACCCGTTGTGTTTTTTAACAGTTCATAGTTACCTTCAGTGTTACAAGATGTCCGCCAGTCTCAAGACAGAGTGGTTGGTGGATTGTAGGATTTTAGAATGGATCCAAACAGGGTTCAGGTCGTGGTCTGTGCTGCGTCCCAATTCGCCTACTCTATCCATCCATCTTCTATACCACTTACCCCAGGGGGTTAAACCTATCCCAGGCTACCATGCTATGTCTTTGTACCTAGAGGTACTCCCGTTCAGCGAACTCCACAGACACAGGGCAGCGGTAGGAATCGAATCCCCCAGCCCTGGCAGTATGAGGTGAACATGTTAACCACTAAACCACCGTGCGCCCCAGAAACGTTCAAACATCTTAAATAGTCTTCAACTCTAACTTCCTTACTGTCTGAAATAGATTTTCAGTGACAAAAGGGACTATACATCGACGTCGAGTTAATCTTCTACTTCTTCTTCTTATTATTAATATTAATAATAATATTTTTTTGGGTTATTTTCTAGATCTTCCTTCTTGCTGTAATACATTTCAATATGCCAGTTTATTCAGTGGTTATGCAAATTCATTTGTGGCGTCATCTGGGGACTTCTGGCCACAGTGTGATTATATATATAAAAACAAACAAACAAAAACCAAACAAACCCAAAAAAAAAACCTCATCAGTAGGTGTTGAAAACCTGAATGATGTCAACTCGGACGTCCCGGTCTTTTAGGGGAAAGTAAGTAGTGTTGGAGGGGGTGGATTTTTTTTTTTTTTTTTTATTTATTTATATATATATATATATATATATATATCCTCCAAGCTACTACTTTCCCCCATATATATATATATATATATATATATATATATATATATTTTTTATTTTTTTTTTTTTTTTTTATATATATATATATATATATATATATATAGAGATAGAGAGATATATATATATAGAGAGAGAGAGAGAGAGAAGAGAAAAAAGTGAAAGTAAAGTTAGTAAATGTTGAGGGAAAAAAAATATATATATATGGGGAAAGTAAGTAGCTTGGAGGAGAATATATATATATATATTAATTTTTTTTTTTTTTTTATTTTTATTAAATTTTTTTTTTCCCCTCCAAGCTACTTACTTTCCCCCTAAAAGACCTGGCAGTCCCAAGTTGACATCATTCAGGTTTTCAACACCTACTGATGAGGTTTTTTTTTTGGTTTGTTTGTTTTTTACAGTCAGCACTACTGAAATGTCAGGTTTGGAGAATAGTGATGGATAAAACCGTTCTCACTGACAAATCAGTTCTTACGAAGAGTGAAGAGCATGCCCTTTTTTTTTTTTTGTTGAAACATGATGTGAAGAAAAGAGGAAGTGCAAACACACCAACTTTATACCTATGTATAGCTTGGGGGGATACTTATCCAACATGACACAGGAACACGGTCTAAAGGCCTCGAAGCTTGTAAAAAGTGACATGTTTAGCCGCTTAGTCACACGAGTCGGAGTCGAGACCGGGCTTACTCAGTCATTTTCCCTTCAGCCTGTTGGAGAAAGTGTGTGCGCGCGCGTGTGCGCCCCCCCCCTCTCTTCTACGGCGCTAAATGATTGCGTTTAGTAAGTTATTCGTTCTGTTTCGGCACCAGGATCAGCTTCGTCAAGCTCTTAAGACTCTTTCAGCTCGGAAATCTTTTGCCTAGATATGTCCAATTCGGCCTTTAATAGCGAATTTCTTTACAATTTACCCGCCGCCGTTGTTCATGAGTTCACCCGTGTCATGGATTCACTCCCGTACTCAGACTGGCAGAGATTCGGTAAGAGGCTCTTATTATTATCATTATTATTATTATTATTATCATCATCATCATGAATTATGAATTATTATTATTATTGATTTGTATTGTTCGTCTCAAATGGTTTGGGCTAACTTTATTTACTTATTTATCTATCTATCTATCTATCTATCTATCTATCTATTTATTTATTTGCTTGCTTGCTTGCTTGCTTATAATACGACACCCCTACTCCCTCAAAACAACAACAACAACAACAACAATCAAAGCACGGCTTGTTGAAGAGTTTAGTCACGGTAGTCGGTTGACTTCCTCAACTCGAGTGAAAGTTGCCCATGTAACGCTCAGCTTTGGCTACTAGCTAGCACTGCCAGCTGGCGTGTTTAGCTTTTGAAAAGAAACAAAGAAACAAGTAAACAAAGATACAAACGGTTTCCTTATGTAGCGAGTGAACATGCTGTGAATGAATAAATCCTGGCCAAAATCCCCACCCCCGTGGTGGTCTAGGTTAACTAGCTAGACAAATATTTACCTCGGTGATGTCAGCTGAGTGTATACACGTTTAACCGACATGGCCAGCTGTCACAGCCTGCTAAATGAACTGCTGTGGAGAACATTCGAGAAGGTTTTTAAGACCGAGAACGACTTGGGGTTCAGTTCACGGAGTGTGTGGCTGGATCCAAAAGCTCATTTGCTTATGTAACCTGCACTGTTCGGTGTGTGATGGTGTTGGAAACCTATGACGTATTGCATACGCGTGGGTCAGTTTAAGAGGAGCGTCCTGCAACCCTTGGTCAGTCGGGTACTCGTGCACACGAGCGGCTCGGCGGGTTAAAGGCCGATCCGTACAGGTGAAGATCTTCGGTTCGTGCTCAGGTCGAGCGTCAGATCGGAACGAGTGTGGGGAAGGTGACTCGGACTTGGTGGCTGACCGAGGATCTGATGGGAATTTTCACACGAAGACGGTCTAGACGGAAAGGCGTGGAAAAGTGAGCGCCGGTTCTGTCGGCTACTGTGGATTCAGGATGTCTATGGTAACCCAAATGAGAAGAGAAGCACACCTGGAGAGCGCACACCTGGAGAGAACGCCGATGGGCTACGGACTCGGTGGCTTAGTGGTTAAGGCTTTGGGTTACTGATCGGAAGGTCGCGGGTTCAAGCCCCAGCACTGCCAAGCGGCCACTGTTGGGCCCTTGAGCATGAACCCTCTCTGTCAAGGTGCGTGTATTATGGCTGTGCGCTGACCCCAGATTCCTGACAGGCTGTGCGAAGAAAACAATTTCACTCTGCTTCACTGTATATGTGACCATTATAAAATATCAATAAAGAGTCAATATCATTATGCCATTATGTTCCACTCCTCTCGTCACGGTGTTTTGTGTTCCTGACCTTCAGCTGTTTGGTTTCGGTAAGGCTTTGACGACTCTAGCTTCAGGTTCTCGGTTGACAGGAGTGAAACCTGATGTTATCTTGTGCCATTGTCGCACACCCACACATCTTGGGCATCCTGAGATGATTTTCTGCTCACCACAGTTGTAAAGAGTGATTATTTCCTATGTGTATTGTAAGGAGCTCGATGATTTACCCCGGGAAATGTCGCTTCCGACACGTCATCTATAGTTTATCGTGGTGTGTTTTTATACTTGGCCAGAAGTTGTTTTGGTTTTAAGTTCATCAAGTGTGAAAAGAAAACCTACAGGATTTAGTCTTTATCGACCTTGGCGGTCTTGGATTATTTTACCTGGGCCGTTTTTAACGTTCATTGTTAAAGCGCGAGCTGTTTAAATCGTCTCAAAGTCTCAAGGAAACTGTTAGGAGTCAGTGGGATCAGGAAGACACAGCGTTCACGAGTTGCTGAAATGGAAAATCTTGACGTTTTTAAAGTGCTAGAGAGAGAGATGAAAAGATGTTGATGAGATTTTGCCAGATTCATTCGTTTATTCATCGTCATACAGTGCTTTGTCCTGGTCAGGGTCACGGTGGATCCGGAGTCTATCCCAGGAACCCTTGGCATGAAGCATGAATACACCCTGGATGGATGGCAGTTTATCGAACGCCATTGTATAAACGCACCATGTTTTTGGTGTTGGGCAGCCACTCCAGAGTTCTTCCCTGAGCTCGGGTTTACTATCTTTGTGGCGTTTCTTATGTTCTTCCCGTGTCTGTGTCGGTTTCCACAAGGTTCTCTGGTTTCCTTCGACCACCCAAAAAGCATCCCGGTAAGTGTATTGGTGACGCTAAAATGCCCCTAGTGTGTGAACCTGTGTGTGTGGTTCCCATCCGGGGTGCATTCCCGCCTCATGCCCAGGGATAGGCTCTGGAGATCCACCACATTGGGTGTCTGTGGCTCAGGTGGTAGAGCGGGTTGTCCACTAATCGTAGGGTTGGCATTTCGATTCCCGGCCCACGTGTCTCCACATCCCAAAGTGTCCTTGGGCAAGACACTGAACCCCAAGTTGCTCTCGATGGCAAGCTAGCGCCTTGCAGGGTAGCTCTGCTAGCATTGGTGTGTGTGTGAATGGGAGAAAAAGCGCTATATAAGCGCAGATGATTTACCATTTACATCCCTGACCATGATAAAACACTTACAGAAGATGAATGAATAAATAAATGCATGAATTAATTCCTTATCTATATATACTATATATAATATTTGTATACTATAATAATCTGTTTACTATGCTAATTTCTCTCCAAGTCATTAATTCGGTCTGATTGAGACTTTAAAGGATCCAACCAGGTTTTTTTTTTTTTTTTAGTTCGACACACACGTGAAACGAAATCTCCTGGCAAGTTGCTTCATGTTTCCTCACAGCACCGGTTTTCAGTAACATAGAGACAGTACCATCTGTGAACCTGAGACACTGACTCTCAGTTGCTTGAATACAGATTGTGGTATCTATTTAAGTGTAAGATTTATTTATATATTTGCATCTATTGCTGCTTCATTTTAAATGTGTTTATGGATTGCCTTGATGTATACATTTCTTCTCATGCTTTCTTCTCATCTTCCTTCCACGTGTTTATTATTGTATAAGTCAGTTTTTCCCCTACACTGTCTGAGTCATTTAATATCCAAACTTCTTATGAAGCTGAGATTTGTACGACGTTAACGCTCAGGTTAGTAGGTCACGGTTAGATTAGGAAGAGTTTAAAATAAATAAATAAAAGTCAAGTCATAAAAGAGTAAATCAGAGCTTTTCCCTGAATTAGTGATTCATTATGATATTGCAACATTTCCTGAGTCAAGAAAGTGAATATTTTTTTCCCTAACCCACCCCTCGTTGTTTTTAACGATCCAGCTTCCCAAGTAATATGTGACCAGACAGAGCTTCGGCTCTTGGAGCAGAGCAGCAGACGGACGGAAACACTAATACACAAGTGGGGGTGTAGGAACGGGACGGTCGGAGACCTCATAACCGTCCTGCAAGATTTGGAGCTGTTCAGACCTCGAGATATCATTCTTAAATGTGAGTAAGGGTGATGTTCCACATGTTCTCCCTGTGAGAAATCCTGTGCGGGTTTTCTCTGGGTTCTCCGGTTTCCTCCCACCATGTGCTGCTGTGACAAATCAGTTTCCTTCAGGTGTCAATAAAGAAGTGTCTATCTATCTATCTATGTAGGTGGATTGGCTCTACAGTGAGGGGGGAAAAAGTATTTGATCCCCTGCTGATTTTTGTACGTTTGCCCACTCACAAAGAAATGATCAGTCTATCATTTTAATGTTTGGTTTATTTGAACAGTGAGAGACAGAATAACAAGAAAAAAAAAATCCAGAAAAACGCATGTCAAAAATGTTATAAATTGATTTGCATTTTAATGAGGGAAATAAGTATTTGACCCCTTTGAAAAACATGACTTAGTAATTACTTTTAATTTTCAATGCCCTGGCTGAGGGAAGGAGGTTCTCACCCAAGATTTGACGGTACATGGCCCCGTCCATCGTCCCTTTGATGTGGTGAAGTTGTCCTGTCCCCTTAGCAGAAACACACCCCAAAGCATAATGTTTCCACCTCCATGTTTGACGGTGGAGATGGTGTTCTTGGGGTCATTGGCAGCATTCCTCCTCCAAACACAGCAAGTTGAGTTGATGCCAAAGAGCTCCATTTTGGTCTCAACTGACCACAACACTTTCATCCAGTTGTCCTCTGGTGGTCAGATAAGACCAAAATGGCAACTAGCCGTGATTGGCTCGATAATTATTTTTTTCTCTCTCTCACATCCCTATACAGTCCTCTCCGAAAGTATTGTAACAACAAGGCCAAATCTATCATTTTATAAATTGCAGACATTTGGGTTTGAGATAAACATCTACATCTCTAGGTCTTAAACAACTTAAAACATGGCACCTTTTTGTTTGATCCCACCCATTTTTTTTCTTCAAGTGATCAAAAATACTGGAACATGCGAGTGCTTCTTGGTTCCCAGGTGTGTCTTGTTAGTTTGATCGTTTAAAGATGTAATAGTTATGTAATGCAATGTACCATGTTCAGAAGAAACAAGCCATTAATGTATATTTGCTGGCAGGTACCTCAGACTCGATCTCTCCATAACAGTCGTGCCTTTTTGGACTAGTCTCGAACTACGTTAGCCATGAAAGGAATAAAAAAATTATATATATACTTGTAGATCGAGTTAATGTTTCGAGAACCCTTTCGTTATTCCTTTCAACGCCCGTCATTTCAGCTGTTGTTTATAGTTAACATTTCCTTGTAGAACATTTGCACCGCTAACGTTGCGTTAGATCTTTGCACGTCCAAAACGAGCACTGTTCGATTTTACAACACTGATGCTTTCATTATGTCGAACATGATCGAAGATGGTCGCCGCTAGGAATGTTTTGCTTTGCTAGTTTGATTCCTGACGTTGCTGCAGTCGTACCTGGCTGGGAGTCTGAGAGCATCTGCACTCTGACTGGGAAAGATGGCTGCCCTCTCTCTATTGATTATTGTCTGGGCACGTAAACATAACTGGGAAAATCACTGATGTCAGATCTGTGCAATGCGATCGGTTAGAATGATTTAATTGAACTTTGTTACATGACCGGATTGCATACAATTGAAAAAATACAATGTTTTCCAGTGGTTTTCAGATCTCTCTCTCTCTCTCTCTCTCTTCTCTGTGTGTGTGTGTGTGTGTGTGTGTGTGTGTGTGTGTGTGTGTATATAGGGCGGCGTATTCCACAGCTGAGCTCAACCTCCCCCAGCTCCCTACCACCACCGAGCCTCACCCCCAGCAGCTCACCCTCCTCATCATTATTTACCCCCTCTAAAGACGTCACCCGTGCCCTCTCCAGTTTAGGTAACTCCTTACTCATGTACTTCATCTGTCAGGTACAAAGGGCTGATACAATATCGATATCATGATAAATTATATTGCGATTCACTTTTCTGTTTTATCACTGTGTTCACGATATTATTCGAAGGTTTTTTTTTTTTGTTTTTGTTTTTTTTACTTGTATAAAATCTTTTTCAATAATGTAATTGCGGGTACACGGTGACTTCGTGGTTAGCATGTTCGCCTCACACCTCCAGGGTTGGGGGATTCCCACCGCTGCCCTGTGTGTGCGGAGTTTGCATGTTCTCCCTGTGCCACGGGGGTTTCCTTCTCCAGTCCAAAGACATGCATGGTAGGCTGATTGGCGTGTCCAAAGTGTCTGTAGTGTATGAACAGGTGTGTGAATGTATGTGTGATTGTGCCCTGCGATGGATTGGCACCCTGTCCAGGTTGTACCCCGCCTTGTGCCCGATGTTCCCTGGGATAAGCTCCAGGTTCCCCGCGACCCCGTAGAATAAACGGTATAGAAAATGGATCGATGGAAAAAATGTAATTGCAGATTTTTAATTGGACCTTTTCAGTGTTCATTGAACTAACTCTTTGTTTCTTTTTTGTACATACATCATATATGCAAGATCAATGTTGTGATATTTTTTTTCCACATCATTGAGTCTTAATTTGTATTAATTTATATTATTATTATTACTATTATAATTTTTTTCAGCCTGTGTATCACCTCTAAACCCCCCTACTGGTGTATATATATTGTGTGTGTGTGTGTGTGTGTGTGTGTATATATATTTGGTATATTATAGATATTTGGTTTATTTTTAATGCAGATGGTCGCTCTTGTCTTGTCTTGTCTTCGCCGTATAATTCATTGCAAAAAGAAAAAACACCCCCATGTTTGAGTCCAAAAAACCCCACAATGTAAGCACTGTGTTTTTCACAGTAGTTACAGACTCCTCATCCAGGATGTAACAATAGCTACGTTTCCTATGACCTCAATTTACAACATGAACGATTTCCTCCATTATAATCCCACCTGTTTGTTTGGTGCTCGAGTGGTGTTTTTTTTTTATATATATTTATTTTTTATAGCCCACTGCAACGTTCTGTTTTTGTTTGTGTCTTTCAGAGAGCAAGCTGCTACCCAAAACTGGAACTGGACCTCCACCCCCTGATCTGACCAGGACATGTCCCTGTCCACTATCAACCGTTTTAAAAGAAAGAAAAAAAGAAGAGGTAAATATATTGAGTTTGCCCTGACACTAGGCATGTGCTGCTAATCCATCATATTATGACACGTTATGATATTTAGCACGCTCGCTTTTGTTATCACGGAGGCTCCAGCATCATCACAGCTTGGTTGGTCCGGCGATTGTAAGTTTGTGTCCTGACGATGCGACGTCCCTGGCCAGGAGTCCAACAGAGCAAAATGGGCCATGCTCCCAAAACGGGTGGGAGGTGTGGAATTACACGCTCTCTCTCTAGCCAATCATGAGCTTCTGGGGATATTTTGCTGGGTGGGAATTTGTGGAATTAAATTGGTGCCAAGAGTGTTGAACGTAACTTTTCAAGAAACAAAAAATATACAATGAGAGAGAGGGAAAACGCGCTGAAAGTGGAAACAGTGAACTCGGTGGCAAAAATCGAACAATGTCATTAAATAAGCAGCGTTCTTTGTTAACGGTTTTTGAAGTTTCCTTTCCGCTAATCACGGTTTATGAATGCGCTGCCAGAGTTTTCATTTACGTTCGCCATTCTGGCACAAACCTCTCATGTGGGCGGGGGTTAACGGTGATTTACTCTCACTGGCTCTTGAAAATTGGATTGACTGCTCGAGTGTTCAGCTGTGGTAAGAGTCTACCCAAACCTCAAATGTACAGACTAAGTAATTTTCCACTACGAAGTACAAACACTATAACTATACAGAGAACCGCATCTAGAACGCTCTCCAAATTTCACCACACTGAAATCTCTACTTCCTGGTCCTGGAATCCAGAATGGCGAACGTAAACTCGCGGAGCCGCATTCATAAACCGGGATTAGTGAAAAGGAAGCTTAGAAATCCGCTAACAAAGACCGCTGTTCATTTAAAGATCATGTCAAATTTTCGCCCCTGAGTTCACTGTTTTCAGTTTCAGCCTTTTTCTTCTTTCTCCTTGTATATTTTTGTTCGTTTCTTTAAAAGTTACGTTCAATACTTTTGGCACAAATTTACTTCTATTGGAACAAAATCAACCGAGGGGGTGGCGGGGGGTCTATTATTTTGAATTTAGAGCTTGCTGGATTCACGTTCCTTTGTTATATAATTATAGCATTTTGTTATAATTCTATTTGCAGCGTTCTTGCGATAGCTGTGCAGCTCAGTCGCCGCCGTTCGCGGGCGTCATGTGCTGGCCGTTCGACGAAGTGCAGCGAGGTACGGACGATTTCTCCGCAGCCAGGCAGATCGGAGAGGGAGGTTTCGGCCACGTGTACCGCGCCTCCATGAGGAACACCGACTTTGCGGTAAAGAGGCTCAAAGAGGCAAGTGGACGGATAAACGAACGAGCAGATAAGTATGGAATAAAACACTTGGAGGTGTGCTGTTCTAGGAAAATAGTTAACGACGGAACGGCATGATGTAGCTCGACACGAAACTGAAAGGTGAGTCATTTCCTGTAACAGCATGTCTGGAAGTGTTTTATTCCTACTATTATAATACCACAGCCAATTTTCGAAGCAACAATGACTTTTTATCCATTTATGGTTGCATTCAATGTTGTGGAACATCCTTGAAAGAACTTGGCTCTTTTCATGTGAGACTTTTCTGTGTCAGAGAACTAAAAAGGTACAGCTTTATCTCGAAGTGTTACTGACGCTGGAGACTCCTTCCATAAAGAGACATCTCCTCAGAAAAAACCTTTATTTTTCATTTATTTATTTTTCATTTATTTATTTTTTTTTTTTAAATGACTAATTTATTAAAAAAAATTCAATTCCAATTATTCGGAGCATCCTAACAGGTCCCTGTGTAAATCATTACTCTTGAAATGCATTAGAAGCCGTAAATCTTGTTAGAGCTGCTGTTATAGAAAATAATCAACACCTTTTGACCAATCAAAATCAAGAATTCAGCAGCAGCTGTGGACTTTTTATCATTTTTTTTTTTTTTTTTTTTGGTAAGTTTTTTTTGTTTTCAGCAGTGTGCCGTTTGGACGGTGCCACGTGTCTTGTCCATTAATGAGACGCTCTGAATGTCTTCAGCAGGATTCTCATATGGGCTGGAGTGTGGTGAAGGAAAGTTTTAAGACTGAGGTGGAAAGACTCTCGCAGTAAGAAGCCGTCTCTTTCTCTTTCATGCTTGCTTTGGCAGCGGCTTCGTTCATGTAGCACTTTCTTTTTTTTTCTTTCACCCCTCTCTCTTCCTTTCACACTCCTTTAGGTGGCATTGGCCACGGATTAAAAAAAAAAAAAACCAGAGAGAGAGATTTTATATCTGTGTCAACGAACACACTGACAGAGGGACTTTCCCATATGAAATTTTCCTTGTACAGACCACATGGGCCGGATCCAGAAAAAAAAAAATAAACGAAAGTCTTCTGCCTATCCACCTCCCCTTTTGTGGTCAGTTACTTTTTACTTGACTCTCAGTTTGGGTCGTTGGGGCTTTCACACTTTGCAACCTTTTTTTTTTTTTTTTTTTTTTCCCTTGCTTTGCAGTTTTGCACTTTGGTTCCTACTTGTCTCTCAACATGAAAGCTCCTCCAAGGGCTGATTTTATATTATTTATTTATTTTAGGTATCGACATCCAAACATAATGGACTTGGTTGGTTACAGTGTGGAAGGTGGAGCGTACTGCCTTATTTACGTGTACATGCCCAGCGGTTCTCTGGAGGACCGGCTGCGCTGTGAGGTAAATCACCGTCTTCAGTGGAAATTGTTTGTCTTGCTGATGTGCTCTTATTTACAGTTTATATTGTATTCTGGTTAAAGAAATTCAGGTTTGAACCTGCTGAGCGATCAAGGTGGAGAAATAAGTAGCCCGGACAAGAAGTGTACATGTCCGGGCGGTTAGTTTTTAATTATTTGTAGTTGCACGGCGGCTAAACGGGCTCAGGAAGCTTGCGTCGTCAAGTTACTTTAAAAATTTTTTATATCATTTTTTTTTTTTCTCGTTCAACAACTAGTGACTGGAGGAAAAAACCTTACTCGCTTATGACTTTGAAGTGAAAACAAAAGTTGACTACGGCTGACTCGTTCCCTACACAGGCATGTGTATGTACTCATTTTTGTGTCCATATTATTGCACTTAACTGGCTAACTAGCTCACCGTACTTTATTGCGTTATGTTGTACTGATTTGAATCATTATCACGTTTATATACTGTTCTGATGTTTTAGACTTGTTAAGGGTGCGTCTCAATAAGCTCCCTAAGTTGTGAATCAGTATATCGTGTACATAAGGACCCTGGATCACTACACGTTGGGATACCGATAACTCAATTTCTGGCGAAAAACATTTTTTCCCCCTACATATTTAAAATGAAAAACTTCGTTTTAAATTTGTTCGCTTAATCACATGCATTTCTGTCATAATATGTCAAGCAGGATCGATGAAGCTAGTGGATTTAAAAAACAATTAAAAAAAATTAAACCCTCAAACAAACCGTATAAAGAAGGTCAAATAAAGTTAACATAAGTAATTCGAGAGATAACGAGCTACTTGCATTTGTAGACGAAGTTGGCCGAGAGCTGAAAACATGACGTCGTTTCTAGCAAGGGAACATAGTGAGCATCGACGCTCCCTGGTTTTTGTGGTGCATCGTGTTTTTTATTTTTTTTATTTTTTAAGAGCGCGAACGGAAGGATTTTGCGATTGAGAAATCCCTTAAAAGGGCCGACTCCCTGATCAGTGCCCTGACTGCTGAATTAGGTAGCCGATTGAAACGCACCCAAAGTGTGCACTATTTAATCATTATATAGACTTTTACAGAAGAAAAGTTTTTCCGTTTATTTCGATTAGGAGATATATTGTGAATCCTGCGAGTTTTGGCGTTTGCATTTTCACTGGAATTTTTCATTTGTATACTGATGTGACTCGTGGCCAAAAAATATTTGAATGTTGATTGTCGCTATTTTAATATTGTCATTTATAATAAATATAATTTTTTATCATTAAATATCATTAAATATAACAACCCCCCCCCTTTTTTTTTTTTCTTTTGCACTGGGACTTCCATGCTAATGAAATTTTTTGTCAGTAGATATCTGCCTTGAACCAGATCCAGTTCTTCGGTGAGGTCACTCAGGCCTACTCAGAGCTTCCAAAGCAGAACGTTCAGCTCTTTAGAAAAGTGCAGAGTCATGTCGAGGACTTAAGTTGTGTTGTACAAAATTGAGAACAGCCGACATGGCTGAGGAAAGACTTTATTAGTGAGCGTATATGAGGAACTATATATCCGCGTCGAAATGTTCCAACATTGCGATGTAACTAAAAATAACAGCTTGGTTATTTTTGAGAAGTTCACTTATGGGCGACGAGACGTGACGTCCCAGATCAACCTGGGCTGCATACAGTCACGTCTCGCACACAAGCAGCTCAAAATCTCTTGGTTTTTGTCCCTCCAAAGCTACGGTGAAAGCAAACCACCAGTCTTTTCATCCCCAGTCTTTATTTAATCTCTTATTGCTGATGATAAATAATAAATCGGCACTAGAGAGAAAGCTAGGCTAGTTAGAGTTGGCGTATAAATGGTGTGAAAGGATCCTTAATCGTAAACCGAGTATTATTGTGGGTCAGCTGCTTTGAAGAGCTGGAGTAACTTTTAATAGACTAATTCATTACCGTACAGCGATATTATACAGATATTATACAATTAGTTTAAAATCATTATTCTGAAACTAAGATCACACAGTTGTCATGATGTTCAAAGCCAGGATATGACAATTTCGCCATGGAATATGATTCGATTTATCTCTCCAGTGAATAACTGAAGATGCAAATCTCATGCACCAAACATGTTTTGGCTCAATAAATTACATTTGGCCATTTACAAAAAAAAAAAAAAACAAGTCTTGATTTATGCGCTTTAAGAGTAGGATTTGGGTAGCAGGTGATGTGTATGCACAGAAGTCTGTATGCTTGACTCGGCTCTGGAAAGTCATCACTTTGATGTATCTTAACGAGGGATAAGTATTCGCCTCCTTCCCAAGCTGATGTTCTGGGTTTGTTCGTGTCTTTCAGAGTGGCTCTGCCCTCTCCTGGTCACAGCGTGTTAAAGTGGTGTTGGGGTCAGCGAAAGCTATTCAGTACCTTCATTCGTGCTCTCCCGCACTCATCCACGGAGACGTCAAAAGGTACGGCAGGTTTGTTTTTGTTTTAGTATCTTGATTTTAACGTTCAGGCAATTCGGTGTCCTCTTGAACGTAGAGCCGAAAAAGTTTCTTAAAAACCTCTGTCTCTTCACGCAATATCATTCTGTTTCTACTCCATAACATTTTTTCTTTTTTTATTTGTGGATTTTTTTTTAATATATTTTTAACTAATTTATATGGTAACCTTGGGTATTAGAAATGCAGATGTAAACAAATGAATAAATAAATAAGTAAATGAATGAATGAATAAGCAGATGGATAAAGACCCTGAGAAGGGTCCGCTGTCTTTATACAGTACGAGAGCGGCCTCTAGAGGTGAAATAAAAACTAACACTGACAATTTTTGTTGTGTTATTTAAAGTGTTTTTTTGATTCATTTTGGATGTCTCTATTTTTATTTGTTATTTGGCATGTTACTTTTTGGTTTAATTTGGATGTCTATCTTTTATTTACTTTGATATTTATTAATAAGTAATATATTAATATTTATGTTTATTTCATTTTTAAAAAGTACAGGACATTTTCATGGTGCAGTCAGTACTGTTTATTTTTTTAATACTGTTCAGCAGAATTTTACTTTCAGTGTTATGTTTTCATTCAGTATTAATTATAAAAAAAAACTATCGGTTGATTTATTCCTTTATCGGCAGGTTCTGCCCGACTATCGGTCTGCCCACTATCGGTCGACCATAGATATATAGATAGATCGATTTTTATTTTCAATGTGAAACTTTATGCATTACAATTATGCACACATTATATACATTATAACGTATATAATGGAAAGCAAGGAACAGATGCACACTATGAAGGCAAACAACGCAATGATGAGATGGGGGTGGAGACTAAATAACAGCACAGAAAGTAAAGTCCGTGACATTTGTTGCCATGACATTATAACTGTTTAATAAAAAAAAAAAAATCATTTTGCAACCGCTATCCCTCCTCCTCTCCCCAGTTCCAACATTCTCTTAGGGGAACATCTGGACCCGAAGCTGAGCGACTTTGGCCTGGCGCGGTTGTGTCGTAACCCCAGCAGAACTCCAGGGAAGACGAGCAGCGTGGCTCAAACCTCTACGGTGCGCGGCACCCTGGCGTACCTGCCCGACGAGTACCTGAAAGATGGCCAGCTGGGCATGGAGATCGACGTTTACAGCTTTGGAGTGGTACGAGCAACCGCGCCTGAGATTAGCGCTCACGAATCATTAGTAACTTGTAATAAACTGCCAGTATGATCAGATCGCATGCAGAATCGTCGATGTGTTTCACATATAAGGAGGTAAAACGTTAAACCGTTCCCCTCAGGTGTTGCTGGAGGTGCTGACAGGCCGAAGAGCTTTAGAAACCAGCAGCCAGTCAAAGAATGTTTACCTGGTGAGAAACTACACCAGCTTTACACTCAGAACATACTGCAGCTCTCGCTCGCAGGACAAAACCCAAAGAAAATGTCTTTTGTGCAGAAAGACCTAGTGTCGGAACTGGAGGACGATGGGAAAAGTTGCAGCAGAAGTAAGGACACTCGAGAGCTCTCCAATTCACAGGCAGCGGAGAACATCTTGAAGAAACATCTGGATCCATGGCTGATGTCGGAAGCAACGCCTGTCCCTCCCAGGTCGAAAGAAATCGCTCAGTTGGCGTGCCGCTGCTTAGACCGCCGGAGAAAGAAAAGGCCTCCGATGACTGAGGTGGGACAAAAACGCGAGAAAACAAATGTTTATATCACATTTACAACCATAAAAGTCATTATGCAAACTTAATTAATAAAATAATGAAGTTTTTAAAAAAATAAAGTATTTTGAACAGTTTACGGCTACATATTATCAGATTGTCGATTACAGACAAATAAATTAATTTGAATAAATCATAACATTTGCAGTTGATATTGTCTTTAATACAAAGTTTTCTGTTTGATCTGTTTTATCTCCACTTCCAGGTCTTCAATACTCTCCTGGATGTCCATACAGGCCTGGAGGCTTTAAACGGAACAGTCACGGTCAGAACGTCTCCTTCTCTTCCTCCTCCTCATCTGTCTTGCCCGATGCCTCTGCGCTCCGATAAGTCTGTGGACTCTCTCTCTCGTCAGTTCTCAAAGCTCGGCCCTCAGGAGAACACTTTCTGCTGCTCGCACAACCACATCTTCCCACGCCCCCCTTCCGCAGTCACATGCTCAGACCTCCCCGAGTCAGGAAGCAGAGAAGAATCGTGGGACAGTCACTATTCCTCCTCTCGTGTGCCGTGTGAATCGGATGAGAGTCAAGGCTATTCGCAGTATCTCGTGCCAGCGTGCACAGCGCAGGGAAACACGTCTCAGCTGTGGCCTGAGGGAAACGGCCATATCAAGAACACGCAGTCAAGCAGCTTCTCGGGAGTTACACCAAAGCCATCGAGTGTCGCTTCAGGTAAAAGTCTTTATTCCCCTTTGTGAGAAAACAAAACAAACCCTGGGCACTCGAGATCAATTTTCCTCTAGGACAGTTTACCCAAATCAAATTGTTCATTCTTAAAGGAAAGGTCCACCCTGAAACATTAGAGATTCTGGCTGCTGTATTTTTGTTATTCCTTGAGAGAACAAGTTATAGTCAGAGATCCAGAATGCACTGCAGCTACACAACACAGTTGCATTGAGTTACAGCGGAGACCTGGTTAGTTAGCGATCAAAAAAGATGATGATGTCGACGACGGCGGTATTAGCATGAAAGTTGACATTTTTTGAGTGAACAAATAAGGAGGACGGAATAAAGGACTAAAGCACCGCTGCATCGCTTTGCTTAAATAGAGATGAAGCAAGGGCTAACAGTGCGTTCGAGTCCTCCTGGGAAGTACGTATTACTGACATGCCCACAACTCGAAGAATGCGATCTTTCACCATAAAACCACTCTCAGCGGTAGTCCAATGGCATTGAGGGTAATGTAGGAAACCGTTAAAATGAAAACAGACCAATATGCTAATGAAAGACGTTTAAACTAAAAACAATTCGTTGTAAAATAAACCTTGGACACCATGAAATGCCTCAATTTAATTATAAATATTTACATCCAGGCTGTTCTGGGTGGATTTCTTCTTTAAGACCATTTCAGTGTTTTAAAGTGAGAATCTTTAGCTACTAAGTTAGGCAGGGGGAAAAAACGGTCCTCTTTTTGGCACCAGGAACGTGCTGAAATTAAATTGAGGACGCAATGACGACGGATCGATGGAGCAGGGGATTGTTTTATTGTCGTAACAGCCATTTAGAGTATTGAAAAACAGCAAATCATTATCACGAGTGAATCTATAACCCTGTTTACACGGCACCTTGACAGGTAATTCTACCGATTTGCATGTGCAACCGCAAATGAGGTTCTTTATTTTGATATTATTTATCAGACGTGAAGCGGTTTGATCGTTTCAGGATAGAGAGCTCTGTGATTTTTGCAGGCTGATGCTGACTATTTATTTAATCATTTGTTTATTAAGCATGCTTCTACTTTTTTTAGTACCATATCCAGATGTTATAACGACGGCGACAGGGCGTACTGCCTCTTTATATGCAGGTATACAATCAAGTCCGTAAGTATTTGGACAGTGACACGATGTTCGTAGTTTGGGGTTTGTACACCAACACGATGGAGTTTAAATTAAGCAATCAAGATGGAATCTTGTAGACTTTCAGCTTTATTTCAAGGGGCTTAACAAAAATATTACATTAACCATGTAGGAATTGCAGCCGTTTATTACATTTTAAATAACCCAAACATTTTATTTATTTATTTATTTATTTATTTATTTGGTCCCTCCATTTTCATAGTCTCAAAGGTAATTGGACAAACTAAGATAATCATAAACATTAGGATTATTTTTAATACTGCCTTTTAATCTGGAACCCACGGACGACACAGAATGCCGAGTTAACATCAGGTTAACAATATTTTTATTAAACGCCTTGGAGTTAAAGCTGAAAGTCTACATTTCAATCACATCTCGATTGCTTCGTTTCAAATCCATCGTGGTGCTGTACAGAGTCAAAATTAAGAAAAAATTGTGTCACCGTCCAAATATGTGTCTAGAAGTTATTTTGGTTAAATTCTACATCTGAGTATTTAATGGCTCAGCTCTCAAATGGGTTGAATTGAAGCGTGGGCCGGTTTTAAGTCCAGAGGGTTCACGGGGGGTCGTTGAACCAACAGGTCAGGGGTTTGTTTTTTCCAAACCACAGTAAAGAAAAAAAGATTTGTTTTTTTTTTTTTTTTTTTCCATTTTTTTTGGGTCAAGAATCGTACATTAGTTAATGATTGTTTACAGAATGTATGATAATGAAGAAATGAATAATCCGATTGTGACAGAAACCGTCAACATCTATAGTTTAGCTGTAGTATTTATGAATTTTTATTTCTAGCTAGCCCTCCTCGATCATACAACAGCTACCAACGGGAGGGTGGAGACATGTCCCAACCACCATGCTATTCGAACTGCTGCTCATGCTGCGTCACAGGGTTATACACTCACAGGAAAAACTTTCCCTGCCCTCTTCCACATGCGTGACCTCACAGACGCCTGCGATTGTCTAGTGTCGCTAGGATCGACAAGTGAGCGAGAGTATGCCATCCATCTCACCCTGAGAGCACAACCAGTTTTGGCTATTGTCTCGTCCACCAACACGCACTTTATGGCCAAAAGTATGTGAGCACCTGACCATCACACCCTTATGTGCACATTCCAGGCGGTTCCGCACTCTTCTGGGAAGGCTTCCCACTAGATTTTGGAGCGTGGCTGTGGGAGGTTTGTGTTCATACAGCTACAAGAGCATTAGTGAGGTCAGGTAATGATGTTCAGTGAGGAAGTCTTGGGTGCAGTTCATCCCAATGGTGTTCAATGGGGTTCAGGTTGGGGCTCTGTGCAGGACACTCGAGTTCTACACCAACCATGACAGACTTCATGGACTTCGATTTGTGCACAGGGGCGTTGTCCTGCTGGAAGTGGTTTGTGTCTCTTCGTTCCAGTGAAGTTGTAATGCTACAACATACAAAGACATTCTATATAATTGTGTGCGTCCAACTTTGTGGCAACAGTTTGGGGAAGAACCACAAATGAGCGTGATGGTCAGGTGTCCACAAAGTTTTGATCATGTAGTGTGGGGGTTTTTTGTGGTGAATATTTTTTTCTTTTCCTCCTGGGCTTTTCTTGTTAGCAATGACGTTGACACCTCTGCTCTGTGCTCATGCTCGGATTTCCTTCCCATGTCTTTGCAGATGACCGAGTTATTATTAATCCAGTCAGACAGCGCTTAGTTGAGAAAATGGCACTTTACGAGGAAGGTCGAATCCTGACATCAGACCTCTTCTCTTCAGGAGGTGCATCAAGTAAGTCATGCAGGTGAAGTGTGACTGCAGGTCCTAAAAACACATGCAGAGGGAGGCTTAACGTGTATATAAGAGATGCATGATATCATTTGCATTCCTTACTTTTGAGATGTTATTTTTCCTAAATGGATGGCTTGCAGAAAATATCTGAAAAATTGGTCAGATGTGTCTTTTTTATTTTTTTATTTTTTTTTATTTTCACCTGATACTCGGTTACGCCTCCCCTGACCTTAATACCAGAACTAATCCTGTCGGGTGAGGATTCCACCGCTGTCTTGAACCCGCTGTTCCAAATAATGTCATGAGTAATGTCACGGAGGACTATTATTTTACAGTGTCTCGAGTGTTCCGTCATACTCATTGAGCGAGTTCTGACACAAACGCCCAATAGTCATCATCCTGGAGCGTTGTGTACTGATGGATATGAAGCACAAACGGGAACTTTCAAATCTGACCGGTTTGTCCTTGGACATGCATCTGTTTTAATCTGTGGAGCTTATCTAAGGGATGGCTTGGATACAAACCATACAGACTGCACTGTGCTGGATATTTCTTGTCGTCCGGTATCGTGCATTTCTACTGGACTCTGTGTTATGGAATGTTATGGTAGTAAATCTGTGATGAAACATTTTGTTATTATATCCATCGCCATATTGACTACCCTTCTTTTTAGGGTACAAGGACAATGTAAAGCAGATCTTTGTTTGTTTGGTTAAAAATAAATAAATAAATAAAAATCGCCACTAAATTGTCATGATTTGTCGAATCAGACAATCTAGGGCTGCTAGGACATGCCACTGTGTGTTATATAGTGCACTATATTGCCAAACATTTGTGCACAAATATGTGCTTGTTGAACATCCCATTCCAGATTTATTCCCCATTTGCTGTTATAATACACTCCACTCTTCTGGGAAGGCTTTCCGCTAGGATTTATAGTGTGGCTGTGGGGTGTTCATTCATCCAAAAAAAGCATTAGGAGATTAGGCACTGATGCCTGGAGTGCAATCGGCATTCCAATTCATCCCAAAGGTGTTCAGTGGGGTTGAGGTCAGGGCTCTGTGCAGTACTCTCGAGTTCTTTCACTCCAATCTTGGCAAGCCATGTGCGTTTTGTGCACAGGGGCATTGTCATGCTGTGTGTCATGATGTGTGCTTCAAACTTTGGAGCAAGAGTTTGGGGAAGAACCAAATATGGGTGTGATGGTCAGGTGTCCACGTACACTACCGGTCAAAAGTATAGACACAAATATTCTTTATTTTTTTTCTCCCACATTTTTAGAATAATAATAAAATCATCAAAAATCATAACACAAATGGAACTATGGGAATTTATCCAAAATAATTTAATCTGAATAATTTAGCATTTTCAAAGTAGACACCCTTTTCGCTTAGAATTTCCAGAAATGTATTCTTGGCGTTTTCTCGACCGTTTTCTTGAGAAATTTCCCTGAGATGCTTTTTAAACAGTATTAAAAGGAGTTCACACCTACGCTGGACACTTATCGGCTGCTTTTCAGAATATTTCGCTCCAAGTAATCCGTTTAAAAATAAATAAATAAAAAAATAATATATATATATATAATATATAAAATCATAAGATCAGTTAAGTGTCTCCAAACTTTTGACCGGTAGTGTATAGCGTATGTCAAAATAGTCAACTGTATACAGTATTTTACTATTTAGAACAGTATACGTTCCTATAATTCTTAGTACAACGAAAAACCCCGGAAAGTTTCTTTTAGTCTGCTTAAAGCTATTAAAAGCCAACTGATACAAATCCGGTACCTCAGGTTTGAGATTTAAGCCCCTTTTACTCCAGACGTGACTCTGCTGTGCTTTTTTATTTTTATACCTAATTCAGCTCTCACATTTTGTGTCAAGGTTTCATTCATTACTATGTGTTCATTTAATCAAACCAGTCCTAGAGAGAGCACTAGTGCTACTACAGCAGAGCTACAGGCTGAAACACTGAGCTGACATTGATCTTTTCTGCGCATTGTTTCTCTCTGTACCACAGCGCAGCCGAAATTCTCGCATCCGATTGGTCTGAAGGCGCGGCTCGGACAATAGTCCCGGCTGTAAAACAAACGACAGGTTAAGGTTAATGCGCTCGTTTATATTAACACGATATTGTTTCTATAGTAACCGCTCGTTTACAGGGACATGTATGGTGGATGCTCCACGTAATCTAAGACAAATAATAAACAGATGTGTGTCGTTTTAATAAACTATCGACAATTGCCAATGTAGTATAGTTTTTTGTTGTTGTTAGGAGACGTTTATGTAACAATTCAACTTTTTTGGCATTATATGGATACAAGGGTTGTACAGTATGAGGAAACACTATCGAGTTACTTCTCGACAAGACGATAGACAATGACAGTAGTCAAAAGACAGACAATAGGTGCTTAGACAACGAATACAAGATCTGTGCAATGAATAGTAAGTGTACGTCAAAGGGAAGGAGTCACGGTGCTCTGTAAAATTCCCACAGCATGAGAAAATGTTCAGGACAGAGGAGTTTACGTGTTCCAGTTTCTCAGTAAAACAACAAGCTGAATTTTTGACTTATTAAATTTGAGAGTCTGGGGAAGGAGCAACTGTTTGTTTGTTTGTTTATTTATTTATTTATATTTTTTATAAGGTAAGGCAAAACAAGACGGAAGACTGTTACCGTGCGCGAAAATAAATATATTTTTATTAAAAAAAAGGGGGGGGTAATACAAAAAATTTTGTTTTTTTTAAAAATTTTTATTTTTTATTTTTTTATTTTTATATATATAGACTGGAGGTCTTATTTTGCATACGGCAAAATGGCGGATAGCCTTCAGAATCTTTCAGCGAATAATTCTAAAAAAAATAATTCTCTCTCTCTCTCTCTCTCTCTCTCTCTCTCTCTCTATATATATATATATATATATATATATATATATATATATATATATATTATATTTTTTTTTTTTTTTTTTATTTTTTTTTTTTTTTTTTTTTTTTTTTTTTTAAATGTATTTTTTTTTTTTTTTAAGTATTCGCTGAAAGATTCTGAAGGCTATCCGCCATTTTGACGTATGCAAAATAAGACCTCCAGTCTCGGCGTGCACGGTAACAGTCTTCCGTCATAGACCTATAACATCAAAACCGTTCTAGCAGCGCTTCTTTGAACTGCGCGGTTCTATACGTCCATCCATCCATTTCCTGTGCCGCTAATCCCACCCACACAGGGTCGCGTGGAGCCTGGAGCCTTTCCCAGGATATAACGGATATATAACGTATATCAAGCACATAAATGGGAGGAACGTTAAAAAAAAGCTCCGTGATTATAATGTTGCGTTAAATGCGATTTTTTTTTTTCCCATGTCGTTCAAAAAATTTCACCGAATGTTCATTAACTCTTACAAATATAAGAATATTGTAAATAGGCAGAGAAAGCACATCCCTTCTTCACATAAAACCAAACGCTGAGTAAAATCTGAAGTGTCTGGCAAACGGATGCAGGTTCCAGAGCAGATCTGGACTTGGATGAGTAACCATACCATGACGTAACACACCGTCCAGTGGAATAGTGTTGTGTTATTTGACCAGCAGGACATTTAACAAAGGCTGGTAATGCATATTCAATATATTTGATATTTGTCCATATTGTTGGAAACATTGCACTTGCGTTAATAGACTGTGTTTAGATATTGTGTGTTTTAATGCAATAGTTTAATGACTTATGTTGAACCATTGCAGACGGAGCGATGAATACACGACCACAGGAGCCAGAGGAGAGCGACGAGTTTGCTAGCAGCTTAGCCTAGACCACTCAAACTGATCTCTACCGACTCATTCCAACACTCGAGAGGAAATCGGCCCCGAGGCGCTTAGCTGGTCAGGATTTCCCAACAACAAACGTTCTCAACACCAAAATGGTGACCTACTAACAGTTTTATTAATACTGTATATATGATTTATTTTTTTTTGAATGTTGGAAGAAAATTGTGATGCCTAACCACTGGACAATGCCACAGGATTGATGAATCAGGACATAAACCAGTGTGGGATTTAAGGGGACACTGGATAATAGACTTTATGCTAAGTCTAATCCCAGATCCCGCCAAATCTTCTGTCTGAATGTGGACGCCGGTACAGAATGAGTCAGACTGCATCGCTGGCAGTAATTACCGTGAAACTGTGATATGTTGAAATTTCAGAAAAGGCAAATGGTTTTAAAGCCAGGCCTTGACTACTGTTTATAACTGTGACTACACCGGTTTCATATGAAAAGGTTTGATGAAGTGAATAGTTTCTACATTTCTTAGTCTGTTTTTTTTTTTTTTTTTTTTTTAATATAAAGATTACATTACACTCGAACAGGAAATATAATCTTTCTCGAGTGTGTTGTGATTTCAGCACCGTTTCTGTCATGAATGCCGTCTTTATGATTTAGCTGGACCACAAATTGGTAGTAAGACAGTTTAGTCTTTCTTTTTCCTTCAGACACTTCACACCACAGCTCAGCCTACAAGCTGAAATCATTATTATAAAGTGCTGCATTATTTCGAGGGTACATTTTACAGGGGTTCACAAAGTGCACAAGGGATTTCATTTGTCATTAATAACTCTTAGTGCAAGAGCAATCAGCTGTAGTTCAGCTCCATTCAGTGTCATTTATTCCACATCCAAGTTTCACAGTTAATGCTGACTGTCATTTACTGCGTGTATGTGTGTGCTAGAAGTGGGCGATATGTCAGAAATATCATATCACGATATTTCTATAATGCACAATATGCATCACAATATTTAGGTTCGTTAAACAACAACATTTTTTAAATTCCTTTTTTTGGGGGGTGGGGGGGGTTGTGTTATTTAAAGAAATATTTGTATTATTAACATTAAAAATTTGACTTTTTTTGGTTTTGTTTTACAAACCATCTAATCAGCTGCTGTCCATCAGTGTTATAAAGATCCTAATGATACTAACGTTATCTTAAAAATAAAAGCATATTGTGACACTTTAATTATCACAATATCAAAATTATTATATTGTCATATCGCACAGCCCTAGTACCTCTGTCTCTCATGGTACGTGCTTGTTTAACTGTTGGGTTGTAATGGATCTTGGTGAAGGGGGAAAAATTAAAATATTAATGTATTATGTAAAATATCTGTCTGTATGTGTTGTGTGTGTGTGCGTGCTTGTTTTATTCTGATTTTTTCTTGTTTTTTTTTTTTTTTGCTTAAATTTATTTATCCATCAACATCAGGCAAGTTAGTATAAGATTTCATTTTAGGGATTGGCAATATGGCAAAGATGTTGTACTGTGATACTTGAAGACATTATTATACAGGGCATATATCACAATATTTTTTTTTGCTTATATTTTCTTAACAGTAAAAAAATACATATACAAGTTTAGACATTTTATAAATGTAATTTGACAAAAAAAAAAGAAAGAATGAGGCTAAGGTGAGGAAATTGCTATACAAAAAATGTTGGCACCCTAAGTTATTGGTTGTAATGAGTAACAATTGAGTTTATTGATTATACACATGTTAATATATCACAATAACAGTATCATTATCCAACCCAGTTTCAAAGCATAAATGGATTTATGAGCATACTGTTATATATTACTTGTGTAATAGTTACTAGTGAACAGATTCACTCATTTTAAATCCAAGCATCATCGCCAAAACAAATTTTCAGACTTGTGGATATCTTCCATCTGTAACTTGAATTTTTTAACACTATAGAAAAAGAAATCCACAATTCTTGACATAATTAATTTTGATATGCAGTTTACTAGTTAAGTGAAGCCCCTAGAACAAGACAAATATAACAATCAGATTAAAACATATCACATTTCATTCTGTCAATTTTGAACATTATATCTATCCATCCATCCATACTGCTTATCTTACGCAGGGAACCTAAAGACTATCCCAGGGAACTCGAGGCACAGGGCGGGGGACACCCTGGACGGGGTGGCAATCACACTTACGGACAATTTGGGGAAAATGCCAATCAGCTTACAATGTATGTCTTTGGACTGGGGGAGGAAACACAGCGAGACACGCAAACTACACGCGTGCAGGGCCGAGGCAGGATTTGAACCCCCAACCCCAGAGGTGTGAGTCAAACGTGCTAAACACTAAGCCACCCCAAAAACAGTCACTGTTCCCATCCTGAAGTTGATTATTTTCAAATAACAGCATGTCCCGAAGTGTTTGTATTACTTTCACACCATGACAATGTGCCAACATTTTTTTTGTTTTTTATTTATTTATATATATATATATATGATTTTTTTAAAATGGCTTCATACTTCATATTATTTTGTTACATTTAACGTAACAGCCGTAAACAGTCTTCTCTAACCAGCCTTTCTTTTTTCTCTCTCTCTCTTAATCTCGTGAAGAGAAAAAAATAAATAAAATCCCCGAAACCATCACAGAAATTCTAATGGTTTCCACTGCAAACACCATTACAAACCATCAGCTGTTAACCGTTAAAAACCGTCAACATTATCGGTCCTTAATGGTATCCACTAGACAGAACATGCCACCAATAGAAGGCAACAGATTACCAGTTAGAGACCCATTAAAACCAAGACAACTCTATGAGGATTCTGGAACTGGAGACTCCTTCCACAAATGTTAAAAGAAAGGTCTCCGTAGAGAAAACCTCAACATAGCAACGACTACCGGGATGGATGGATGGATGGATGGATGGATGGATGGATAGACATAAACAAGCCCATATGATGAACATATTTCCCCAAGACTGTGATGGATTGGCACCCTGTCCAGGGTGTACCCCGCCTTGTCCCCGATGCTCCCTGGGATAGGCTCCAGGTTCCCCGACAACCCTGAAAAAGAGTAAGCGGTAGATGGTTGGATGGATGGATATTTCCCCAAGAACGTTTTAGTTGAGTTCTGATGTGAGTAAAAGGAAACACGAGTAAAGTGAACACAGGTGTAACGGTGCTTTTCATGTGGGGAAACAAAACCCCCGGATCTTCGCACCCGTTTGACGCGCTGCACATCTGGAGAAGAACCAGATGCTTGGCTTAGTTGGATTGTCGTGAGTGAAATAGTTTGCGGAGGGAAGCGGAGCGCCGCTCAGCGTCCGAGGCGCCGCACTGCCGACGCTACTGAGGCACAAGCAGCCACGGCGCGTATTTACCGAAGGGGCTTGTCAAGAAGATGGCGGCTTCCTGGGCGGCATGAAAGGATGTAGAGTTAGCAACATCTACAGAAAACAAACACACACTCGGGGTTGGAATCTTTTTTTTTAAACCGAGTCTCTCCCTCGATATAAATTATTTTTTTTAATATAACAACTCGGAAGTCTCGAGTAAGTATTTATTCGCGCTTCGAGATTAGCGAACGTGAATACTTTTTTTTGCACCATTCTGATGACGGCTAACGGTATTAACACCGTCCGCCATTTTTCTTAAGGGAACGCTAACTAGCTAGCGAGAAACGCGAATATTTGAGGGAAATTGCATAAATGCCTCTCTTTCATCATGAATAAAAACCCACTACAAATGAAGCATGTAATATCTCTCTGTCGTCCCGGAAAAAATATATATATTTCTGCTTAAGAAAAAAACAGTAAGCTATCGTCATTTTATGCTAACGCTATAGCTTAGCTGTCGTACTAGCCGTCAAGCCTAGCACTATCTCGGCTAGTCGGCTAACGTTAACTCATTAGCTAGCTTAGCCGCTCTGTTTTTGTATATATATGTGTTTTATTTTATTTGTGTGTATTGTTTTAACTCGCCGCGGTTGCAGAGGTTCTGATGGGTAATACGTGTCGTTTTAGTTGGAGTCTTGGGTGTATTTAGGGACATGTTTTGCACCTTGGAGTGAGCGAGTGAGGGGGGAAAGAAAGAAAGAAAGAAGGAAAGCAAGCGCTTAGCATCGTGCTAGGTGGAGGAGCGAATGCGGCTATTTGGTTGTATTGTATCAAGATGGCGGCTCCCATTGAACAAGGCTGCAACTGAACGGGGGGGCGGGGAAGAGAGAAAGGGGGGAAGGGGGAGGTGAAATATAATAAAATGCTCTAAAAATAAAAATAAAATAAATCAATGAGTATTTCTGCAGAGGGACTCGATTAGAGTCTTCCACGTGCAGAGGAATTATTTTAATTAATTAACTTTAACCCCCCTCCACAAACACAAAAAAATATGGGAATTAAAAAGTTTTTTTTTGTTCACCGCCCCTTTTTTTATTCTAACGCTAGTGTCCTTATTACTGTTTATAATATATAACGTGCACATCTATTTTAATAATAATAATAATTAGAAAACCTACATTGAATTTAGCTCTTTAAAATAATAAAAAAAAATATATATATTTTTTAAGAGGGCTTCTATTTTTTATTCGTATCTGACCGGTGTTGAGTGAGTGAGTGCGGGAGGGAGTTAGCGCGCTAGCTTTGGCCTTTTAGCCCGTCGGCTCGGCAGCAGTCTGAGTCCCATTAGCCAGCGGCTTTGCTACAGCCGAAGCTACAAGATGGCGGCACCCGCTGGGGACTCGCACGGCTTCTCCCTCTCTCTCCGACGTCTTTAACAGACACGATGGGAACGCTGTTTTTCGGATTATCGATGGAGTGCGAGTGGAGATGATTTTATTTTTTGCATGAGATGCATTCGCGGGAATTTGATTAAGGCAAACAAATCCCCGGCCCTCGAATGAATCTTGATTATTATTCGGTCGCTTCCCCCGGCGGGTTGGTTTTATTTTGTCGCAGAGCGTATGCCGCTAAAATGGCGGCTTCCATCAGATTCGAAGCTAAGCTAGCATCTTAGCCGGCTACATTTATAAATTTTTGTGTGTACGGCTTTAAAACGACACTGTATTCAAGAAAACCCCAACACTTCACCAAGTCTCAATTCAGAGGTGGGGTTTTTTTTCCAACTCGAGTTAAAAAAAATTCTTAACGCGACAATGGCGGGGTTTTAGACGAGCTAGCAGACCGGAGCTGGCTACATAGAGTCTGTGTGTGTGAGAGAGACGCGGCTAACGGCTTTTATTTTTTTTATTATTACTACTACAGTTTTAAAACTGCTCAAGCGGAGCAGTGGATTCGGAATGGACTAGTTTCTTTTCTTTATTTTTCTTTAAAATATATTTTTTCTTGCATTAGGTAACCCATGATATTATTTCTATATATATTATATGCGTCCCTATATTTTATTTGTACCTGTACATGCTAATCCAGTCTAAAGTATTAGCTGCTTTGGGCAAAAAAAAACACCCAACCCCCGTTTGTTTAGATATTTATACACAGAGGGGGAAAATTAGATATAAATATCTCAATTGAATTCTTTAGGAGTAAATTAGTGATATTTTAGCCTGGTGTAGTTATACACGCGGTATTTAATTATCTTAGTGAAATTGATTTAATGTGTGTTTTTCACTCTCGCCGCCTTTTTTTGGCGCTAGTTAGCATGCTAACGCGCACATTTAGCCATCGAACAAACATGGGGTTTCGCTCGTGAATTTTACTGAAGGGTGTCTTTTTTTTTTTTTTCTTTCTGTCAAGGGTGGGGGGAAAATGGCTTCTTCTGGAACCAACGCCACATCGAGCGGTTCTGGCTCCGTGTTGCAGCCGAGGTGGAAGCGGGTGCTCGGATGGTCCGGCCCGGTACCGCGGCCTCGTCATGGCCACCGCGCCGTCGCCATTAAAGAGCTGATGGTGGTTTTCGGCGGCGGCAACGAAGGAATCGTGGACGAACTTCACGTGTACAACACAGGTAGTTTATTATAATCATGCGCTCTCTTTCTATATATATATGTATATATTTGTTTCGGTGTGAATTGCGTAAGTAAGTAGCGTAGTGCACGTTGATTACGCTAGCTTTTTTTTGTGTGTGTGTGCTAACTTTCAACACGCTAACTAGGGTTAGCAACCAGAGCGCTGGTCTTAATGTTTCCCAGAACATGCATTTTTATTTGGTTTTCTGCACATCTTTAATGTTGCTTTATAAAATACATCAGCTCACATTTGAGACGTTATTTTTTAGTGTTCTATATATATTTACATTTTTATATAAATAGATGCACATTTGTGACTAATGTGTAAAAATGCTAACACAAGGGGGTTAGCGTTTTCAAAGCTTCAAGCTAACCAGCTAGTGCGTTAATGCTAGTACGTGTGAGCGCGCGCCGTAAGAGCCAGAGTGCTGCGTTCTGCACAACAGAGAACGGAGGGGGAGAGGGAAAAAAAAACTTGCAAACAGAAATGGCGGGATAATAGAGCAGCTACGTCACCGCGCCGGCAAACCACGCCCCCTTTTGTACATCCTCACGTTTCTCTGTAAATATTTCGAGAGTCAGAGTCAGTGATGCACACTTAATTGGTAAATGACTAATTAATTGAGGAAATTAATGCAACACCTTCATGCGTTGTAAAACGTATGTTACACGCATATAAACTCACGTGTTTTTGTTTTTCCTATATAAACCTGTTGGAAAGGTCATGTGTTGATGGAGCGGCGAATAAAACCCAGGAATTTTCTAGACACATTTAGAGAAATGCATGAATTCAAATTCAGCAATACACTTTTAATAGGTTAGAAACAAACTGAAGTCATTAATGCAACACCTTTGAATATAATATACATTACATATACTTTATACAGTTGAGCGCAAAAGATAGCCGAAACTTCTTTACATAAAAAGAAGCTATTTATAAGAAAAGCTGAATCTTAAAAAAAAGCTACTTAATTATAAACCTTTTTAAATATTATGAATTAATAGAGAACAAATGTGTGCAGTAATCCCCTGAACAAATTGACAAAAATGCTTGAACGTAAGATATTAAACGATTACTGAGTTAATTAATAACTAATTAAAGTCATGAGTGCAACGCTGTTTACGTCTTTATAAAATCGATACGGCTGTTAGATTTTAGTGAAACTTCATCAAAGCATCATTTCAGAGTTTTGCATTTGCCTTTCTGAAAATTCTCCAACATGTAGGCCTTATTCTTGTTAAGGTCTTCAAGATGAACATCTTAAAGATTTGTAAAGATACTTAAAAAAAAAGTATAAATAATTTGCATCGTGTAATAGCGTGGAAAATGCGAGCAGAAATGGTGGGACGATGGAGCAGCGACGTCACTGCAACAGCAAACTCTAAATTTAATTTCCCTATGAGTTTAAGATTAGTTTTTGCACAATTAGTTGATTGCTAAATAATTGCGCGAATGTATGCAACATGTTCATAAACTTACAGATGCTACATTTGTGTGTGTGTATAGAACAAACATTTTGTGCCTAGTACAAAATAAAAACTGCATACCTATTTTGGGAATTGCTGTCTTATGAGGCCCAGGGATGCCTTGAATTGGTTACCTGCAGTGGTGAAACTCACAACCCATCATTATTAAAGTTATAATTCCCCTCTTCAAGAACACTTCCAGTCAAAAGTTTGTGGACACCCGACTGAAATGTTGCTCAGAGTGTTAAAAAGCTTTTGATCTGAAGGTGTAAATGTGTGAAATCGGTGTCGGAGACAAAAATATAATTGTGCCGATGTATTCTTTTCTTTCATTCAAAAACTAACATTTTATTTACCAAAAATAATTGCTTTTTGAACCCATGACTTGGACCGAAATATTCCAGAAAAGCAGCAGAAAAGTGTCCAGCGTAGGTCGGAACACCTTTAATACAGTTTAAAAAGCATCTCTGGGAAATTCCTCAAGAAATCGCTTGAGAAAGAATACGTTTTTGGAAATTCTAGGCAAAAATGGGCGTCTACTTTGAAGATGCTAAAATATTTAACTATTTTTGTTTTTTTTGTGTGTTTTTTATCACAACATAATTCCCATAGCCTTGTTGCACTAGTGTTAGTTATCCTACAGATCTTTTAATGCAAAAGATGTCGTGATGAAATGGCACATGATGCCAAATCCACGTCTTCATACTTGCTTGGGTAGTGTGAAATGACGTCATTAAGTCTACCTTTATTCAAACTGTTAGAACGATCATAGAAAGCTCTCGGTTGTACACGTTTCTCTGCTTTTCCTCTGTCTAACGCTTCATTACTGCTAATCGGGGTGGCGTTTTTGTTAAACATCCTGTTTGTGATGTTTTTGTTCCTGTGTAGCGACTAATCAGTGGTTTATCCCGGCTGTCCGGGGCGACGTGCCACCTGGCTGTGCTGCATATGGATTTGTGTGTGATGGCACTCGCCTGTTGGTGTTCGGGGGAATGGTCGAATATGGAAAGTACAGTAACGATCTTTATGAACTACAGGTGGGCTTGTCGTACGTTGAGTAAGTTTAAAATTATGAATGATTTGGAAAAACGAAAGTTGGGTATCATTTTGTTTTTTTCAAACACAGGCCAGTAGATGGGAGTGGAAACGGTTGAAGCCTAAAGCTCCAAAGAATGGCCCTCCTCCTTGTCCACGCCTGGGTCACAGCTTCTCCCTCGTGGGGAATAAATGCTACCTATTCGGCGGACTTGCCAACGACAGCGAAGATCCCAAAAACAATATTCCAAGGTTGGCAACTATACATAACCATAATTAGTCGTCACATTTTTGTGCACGCTTTGCAGCACCTTTCATGCTTTCTGTTGTCCACCCCCCCATGCCCCCTGCCCCCGTACAGATACCTGAATGACCTGTACACACTCGAGCTGCGTCCGGGCTCCAATGTGGCAGGCTGGGACATCCCCATCACATACGGTGTGCTTCCTCCTCCTCGCGAGAGCCACACAGCCGTAGTCTACACAGAGAAAACCTCAAAGAAGTCTCGCCTTGTTATCTACGGAGGCATGAGCGGCTGCCGCCTCGGAGACCTCTGGACATTAGATATAGGTAAGAAATACCGGAAGGTTAAAGAAATTATGCCTCGATTGATAAATGAATATTATTAGGGCTTATTAATTTTCCTTTTTAGGAAACATCCATTGAGAAGAGTTCAGTTATTTGTTTTAGTTGTGTTACACAATATTGACTAAAACCGTGCGATTTAATCACAGTGTAAACAAACTTCTAATCATGTGTTTAATAAATTTTAATGCAGCCAAATCCACTGTTATGATCAACTCGATATAACGTACAGTGCTAGGTCTCAGTGCATTGTTCCTCTGGTGCTGAGAAGTTACGGTCATTTCATAAACATATCTTGCCTCCTACAGACACACTGACTTGGAACAAACCGGCAATCAGTGGCACTGCTCCGCTCCCTCGCAGTCTCCACTCTGCCACCACCATAACCAACAAGTGAGTGTCCTCAGGTCAAATTTATAAACGCTTATAAAATGTCACCCTGGCTTTACTGTACAGTGTGCAGTCAGAGCCGGGCTGTATTGTTCGATTGTGCACATTTTAATCTAGGAGATTTAGTGCATCTCTTATAATTTAATCAAGAATAGAAACAGTGGGTTTAGTCAAAACTAGTGATCAGGAGGTTGTGAGTTTAATCCCAGGAATTCTAGAGAGCTACTGTTGGGCCTTTTTAATCCAAGCCCTTAATTGTGAGCAGCGTTCTATAACACGGCTGGCGTTTTGCGACGGTAACGCATGGTGAGTGCACCTGACTCACTTAAAACTTGTGCCATCACCATCTCTCTTGAGGATGTACGTGTTTGGCGGTTGGGTGCCCTTGGTGATGGATGACGTGAAGGTGGCTACGCATGAAAAGGAATGGAAGTGTACAAACACACTGGCATGCCTAAATCTGGGTAAGTTTTAATAGAGGCTATAATTAACCTCGTAATCGCTGAAGAATACTTTTAGGAACATGGATAATTGGAATCTCTCCACCCCCCCACCCCCATCTCAGACACAATGACATGGGAGACTATTTTAATGGACACTCTGGAAGACAACATCCCGAGAGCCAGGGCAGGACATTGCTCCGTAGCCATCAACTCCCGTCTGTATGTTTGGAGTGGCAGAGATGGCTACCGCAAAGCTTGGAACAACCAGGTGTGCTGCAAAGACCTCTGGTATTTAGAGACAGGTGAGGTTATTGGGTTTTATTTAATTTTTTATATCTTGTTAATTATGCTACTGAACTATTTAGGCAAATAGAGTGGAAAGAACTTTTGTGTCTCTCCCTTCCATCTTAGTTACCCAATTTAAAAAATGAAGCTGTGGTAATAAATAGTTATTTTGTGCTCTTTGTGTAAACATTTGATTTGACTTGTGTGTTTTTTACAGACCGTCCTCTGGCGCCATCTCGTGTGCAGTTGGTTCGTGCCAATACAAGTTCTCTGGAGGTGAGCTGGGGCGCTGTGCCCACCGCTGATGCCTACCTGCTGCAGCTGCAGAAATACGAAATTCCAGCAGCGACGACGGCCTCCTCCCCCAGCGTCACTCCCACTTCGTCGCTGCCCACCAACTCGCCCAAGAGCCCAGCCCCAGCCGCGGCGGCCCCTGCCTCTCAGAGCGTGCCTGTCACAGGGGTCACCCTCATACCCCAGGTGCCCTCACCAACCGCGTCCATGCCTGTGAGCCCGCTCGCTGCAGCCTCACCGCGCGGTCCAGGTAAAAGTGGGTAGTGTCAGAGAAGTTATTTACAAAGCAGAGTTTGTGTGTGAAATTTGTACGACTCGTTTATGGTCTTTTTCGTTTATGGACAACTAAGCTGTGTTAGTTTAGTTTCAATATGTGCAAATTATCTAGAGCGGGAAGTACACCGTGCCACAAAATCAAAACTTGAACAAACTGGGTTTAAATAAAAAAAGCTAAGCTTCTTGATTTTTAGAAAATGTTTTACAACCAAGCTGGGTAGTAGCTAATGCTAGTGAAATTTTCCTGCATAGATGTGAGGGCTACCTCGCTTTTTTCCAAACTGGGAAGTCCGTTTTATTTGATATTTTTAAACAATTTAATATTAGAGATCAAACTCATCAGTTTTACAAATATTTTTTTCCCATAAATTTTTTGGCTGTTTTTGTAATATTGTAAAACCGATAAATGGCGCCATCTTGTGTCCGCTTTACGTTTCGCTCAGCACTGCCATTGTAGTGTTCTATGGGGGTGGGGGGGGGGTTAATAACGATGTGCACAGATATACTTTTTTTAAGTATACTTTTCCTTCAATTAATAAACTTTATTTAACATAACGGTCGGTAATATACAAATTAGGTATTACATAAACTCTTGATGTAGTTTAAGCATCTTGGCGTTAAGATGTAGACACAAACTCACGTAATCTGTTTACCTCATCAGTGCTTTTTTTTGGGGGGGGGGTACTGGCAACTTTATTTTTTGCATATATATATATATATTTATTTATATATATATATATATTTTATATATATATATATATATATTTTTTTTTTTATCTGTCGATCTCTCTCTCTATTAAATATTTGTGCTCATGTTATATATTGCTGTTCAGTTATTACATATATTTTGTCTTTCCTTCTTGAATCTTTTCTGTGCTTTTGCAGCCATCCTGAAAGTGGCAGCACCTCAGTCCGCTGCTGGGACTTCTATTGTCACCGTGCGTCAGGCCAATCAAGTGGGAAAATCCCCGGTTACAGTTGCATCACTTCCTGCTGGAGTCCGAATGGTCGTTCCTGCACAGAGCGCACAAGGAACAGTAAGTTCTTTATATTTCTGAGCAGCCAATGGTGGGGGGGAGGAATCGGTGTTTTAGGTCCAATTAACGTCTTGTATTAGTTAGTGCTTCTTACTTTTACCATGTTAATGTTTTAAAATCCTTTAGATATAACTTCCCTTTTGTCCTCTCTAGCCGATCGGGAGCAGCCCTCAGATGAGTGGCATGGCTGCTCTGGCCGCAGCGGCGGCTGCCACACAGAAAATCCCTCCTTCATCATCAGCCACTATGCTGAATGTTCCAGCAGGAGCCACCATTGTGAAAACCGTTGCTGTTACTCCAGGCTCCGCGGCTCTTCCTGCTACAGTGAAAGTAGCCTCACCAGTGACAGTGAGTGCCATTTTACAGCTTTAATTCAGCCTAATAATTTCAAAGTGGCTGAATAAAATCTGATCTTCATAATAGCTGTAGTATAACTCATAAATCCTGTCACCTTGTCACAATGAACACAGAACTTTAGTCAGATTAAGTATTCTCTATGTACACATTGACTTTGATTCTGCTTTTAAGTCGATAGATGTTAGTTTTTTTTTAAATTATTATATCTTGTCTATTCTCCAGTATCTTATAATAAATGCTAGGTTGCAATATAAACATCCTGTATTAGAGAGTAATACTTCAGTATTTCAGGTATAATAAGACTTGAGGTAATAGCTGAACATAAAATAAAACATGAATAGGACCGGAGCCTACCAAACACATGAGAAACCGTGACCGCCAAACCTGAGCACTTTTCAGTGCTTTATTATAAGTGATCATCTTAGACATGAACAATTTATCCCAAATAGGTCTTTCTGATCAGGTTTAGAGCATTTGATTTTTTCTTTTAAGAGGCAGTTTCACCTGTCTGCTTTGTCTGCTTCTGTCCCCGTGTATACTGAAGTCTCACTGATTTATTCCCCCCACCAATCAAGGTGAGCAACCCAGCCACCCGCATGCTAAAGACGGCTGCAGCTCAAGCTGGAACTTCTACCATCACGACCCCTAACACCCCAACACGACCCATCATCACCGTGCACAAATCGGGCACAGTGACTGTGGCCCAGCAGGCTCAAGTGGTCACCACTGTGGTGGGAGGAGTCACTAAAACCATCACGCTCGTCAAGAGCCCACTCACTGTGGGCAGCGGCGGCACTCTGGTGAGGATTGAGAGAGGAGCACTGAGAGTTGTCATAGCTGGTCTGCTATTTCCATAGAGTAGAGTGATGTCGTGTTACTGTGAAATAATAATTGCTCTGATGAGTTTTATAGGAGTACAAATGATGCATGTGATACTTGAGCGAAGCGGATCATGAAGTTAATTCTTATATCACTATGATGGACGATATCATGTTTGGTGTTTGCACCTAGTTTTCCTTGATCCTTTTGAATTATAATTCAGCGAATGTTCATACAGTTAACTTTTGTGTGCTTTCTTCTCAGATCTCTAGCCTTGGGAAGGTGATGTCCATGGTCCAGACAAAACCAGTACAGACCGCTGCCGTGACAGGCCAGGCTGGCAGCCCTGTCACCCAGATCATACAGGTCAGCTTACCGGAATTAATTAATCTCTTACATTGGTTCTAGATCGGTTTTCAAAAGACCACGGAACAGATGACTGATTTGAAGTTATTTTCCCAGACAAAGGGTCCTCTGCCTGCAGGCACCATATTGAAGCTAGTCACCTCAGCAGACGGCAAACCCACTACCATCATCACTACCACACAGGGGGGTGGCACTGGCACAAAACCAACCATTCTGGGCATCTCCCCTACCACCACTAACAAGCCTGGCACCACCATCATCAAGACCATACCGATGTCTGCCATTCAGCAGGGAGCTGCAGGTTTGTCTTACCGCAAGTTCGGTGAGCTATAACTCTTGCCACAGGTTGGGTTGGTCTGGTTCTTGTGCTGAATTAAATGTTTTTCTTTATGCTTTAAAGATATGCTTTCTGTAGTGATCCCCCCCGACCCTTGTATTTTTGACAGGTGCTACCAGTAGCACAGGTATAAAGTCTCCTATCACAATCATCACGACCAAAATGATGACTCCTGGAACACCAGGAAAAATAATCACAGCAGTACCAAAACTGGCTACTGGATCTGCACAGCAGGGAGTGACTCAGGTAAGGTCCTCTTTAACCCATGTCCTTGTAGCCAATGGGAAATTAAAGCATTAACCAAGGTCAAACGTTTGTGGACACTTGACAAATGTTTCTCATGATCTTAAAAACCTTTTGATCTGAAGTTGTATGATTAAATGTTTGAAATTGGTGTACAAAAATATAATCAAAAATATATCTGAAGAGTTGATCTGAAGATGCTGATTAGTCCGGCCAAGTGGTGGTGGTGGTGTACAATAATAGTGTCAGTAAGGATTTTTGTGTGTGATATATAAGTATTGATTTATTTTTGTGTTCTAAATATATATATATATATATATTAATATATATATATATATATATATATATGTTTATCCCCCCAGGTGGTCCTGAAGGGGGCGCCAGGGCAGCCTGGCACCATTCTTCGCACTGTGCCCATGGGCGGTGTGCGTCTCGTTTCTCCTGGAACTGTTTCTGCTGTCAAGCCCACAGTTACCACACTAGTAGTTAAAGGCACCACAGGTAACACAAGGCTATAAACATATTAAATGGCAAAAACATATTTTTGCTTATTTATAATGCCGTACTTCCTATAATGCAATTACTGGCCCTCTTTGGATTTATTTTTTTTTCTCTAATTATTGGGGTTTATAATGTTCTCGCCCTGTATCTGTGTAGGAGTAACTACTCTCGGCACTGTGACCGGAACAATCTCGACCAGCCTGGCAGGGGGCAATGTCTCTACTGCTAATGCTAGCCTGGCTACTCCCATAACCACCCTGGGCACCATCGCCACACTCTCCAGCCAGGTTATCAGCCCTACAGCTATCACTGTGTCTGCAGCCCAGACAAACCTGACTACTGCACCTACAGTGGCCATACAGGTACTGCATGTGCATGCTGTTCAGTCTGTCAAGTTAAATCCTTTAATCTGTCATAGTTGTAATATTAATCTGATCGATGATTTATAATTTTTCTCCCTCTTGTAGGCAGCTACACAGCCCACTCAGGTGACGCTGATAAGCACCCCCAGTGGCGTCGAGGCCCAGCAGGACCTCCCTGTGTCCATCCTGGCCTCCCCCACCTCTGAACAGCCCTCCACCACAGGTGCTGAAGCGGGCGACACACCGGGTGAAGTGACTCTGGTCTGCTCCAACCCACCGTGCGAAACCCATGAAACCGGTACCACCAACACGGCCACCACAGCTTCCGCCAAGATCGGAACCGAGCGCGTGTGTTCTAACCCGCCTTGCGAGACGCACGTGACCGGAACAACCAACACGACAACCACGGCGTCAGCCGACATGGGCCGTGTGCAGCAAGTATGCAGCAACCCGCCGTGTGAAACACATGAAACAGGCACTACAAACACATCTACGCAGGCGTCCTCCAACATGGGCAGTGCGGAGACCAAAACGGTACAGAGAGTGTGTTCTAACCCGCCATGTGAGACCCACGAAACCAGCACCACAAACACGGCTACACAGGCATCTTCGAGTATGGGCAGTGAGGAGACTAACACTGTACAGAGAGTGTGTTCCAACCCACCTCATGAAACCGGCACCACCAACACCGCTACGCAGGCATCTTCGAGTATGGGCAGTGGGGAGACCAACACTGTACAGAGAGTGTGTTCCAACCCACCTCATGAAACCCATGAAACGGGCACCACCAACACTGCTACGCAGGCATCTTCGAATATGGGCAGTGAGGAGACTAACACTGTACAGAGAGTGTGTTCCAACCCACCTCATGAAACCCATGAAACGGGCACCACCAACACTGCTACGCAGGCATCTTCGAGTATGGGCAGTGAGGAGACTAACACTGTACGGAGAGTGTGTTCCAACCCACCTCATGAAACCGGCACCACCAACACCGCTACGCAGGCATCTTCGAGTATGGGCAGTGGGGAGACTAACACTGTACAGAGAGTGTGTTCCAACCCACCTCATGAAACCCATGAAACGGGCACCACCAACACCGCTACACAGGCATCTTCGAGTATGGGCAGTGGGGAGACCAACACTGTACAGCGAGTGTGTTCCAACCCACCTCATGAAACCCATGAAACGGGCACCACCAACACTGCTACGCAGGCATCTTCGAGTATGGGCAGTGGGGAGACCAACACAGTACAGAGAGTCTGTTCCAACCCACCATGTGAGACTCACGAAACCGGCACCACTAATACACCTACACAGGCTTCATCCACCATCGGATCAGAGCAGAATGGCACGGTGCAGAGAGTGTGTTCCAACCCGCCATGTGAGACTCATGAGACCGGCACCACCAACACGGCAACTACCGCCACCAGCAGCCTCGAGTCAGCCGAAGGAACAGGTATAGCTGATTATCTCTCTTGGGTTCCTAGGAAATGTTGATATGTTGGCTAGCCAAATTTAAGTCAAAACCCTTTTAAGAGCCAAGTACTGCACTTGTAATCTATAGTTAAGGCTTAAGTATTCTGTTTAATGCCTGACACACACTGGACTTCCCATTTTGATTGGCCCTTTCCAACAGATTTTAAGATTTTATTTGGTATGCAAATCTCCTGTTTGTAGGCACAGATGATCTACAAGTGGTGTTTAGTGCAAATGGTTTGATCTTAAGCCTTCAGACCTAGCTCTGTGATCTTCTAAGACTGTGAAAATTAAAATCTAGTGTAAGTTTTGTCCTGTCAGATAGTCACCAGTGTAACTGGACCCCCAATTCATCTGGTGACAGACAAGGAAGAAGTGCATAAGATGTTTATAATAAAAAAAAAGCTTGGTTGTGATCAGTTTTTCAAGTTGGTGCTTGGTTTATTGGGAACATATTGCATATCCTGAACTTTTGCTGCAGGATTATCTGCATTTTTGCAGACATACTGATGGTCAAGATGAATTTTTTCCCCAGTTGCTTATATATTATAGACATTAGGTTTGTGTGTATTATGACCAGCTTTGTGAGACTGTGGTCTGTCCTTGCAGCGCAACAGAGTGGTAACGGACAAGACGCTGGCACCAGTGCAGAGGCAACTTCATCAACAGAACCTGCCAATCCCCCGATTCAGAGCAGAGCCATCACCACAGTGACTCAGGCCACACCCACCCCAGGACCCTCTGTTCCGGTAAGTCTTGATATGTTTCAAGTTGTTTTAACTAGAGGTTGACCGATATTGATTTAAAAAAAAAAAAAGACACCACTGAACTGAACACCTTTTTTATTTATAACAATTATGGCAATTTCTCTTCCCCGTTGCACACAAAACAAACATCTTGTGTATATACATCAAGCAAGTATATTTTGCCTGTGCACACTGTTGTTGACTGGACACTTCAGATTTAGTGCTCCTGCATGCAATTCTTAAAACGCTCGCAAGATGGCAGCATTTATCGGTGGATTCGATATTACAAAACTGACATCTGGATGATGGAAAAATGCTAAAATAACGGAAAATATTGGCAAAACCAATTATCAGTCGAGCTCTAGTTTTAACTTTTACACAGACAATGTTCATCTGTTCAGTGACTACAATGATCTTATATGTTAAATTAATGGTTTTGGTGCAGGAAGAAAAGTCCTTTTCTTAATTTGCACAGTTTTGCCATCTAGATTATCTTAATGCTAACCAATATATTTACTGTTACGCTGGCCTTTTACTGTACCTTGATTGTGGAGGTTCAATACTTATCCCACTATATACATTAATACGGATGGGACGACCATAAACAGACCTGACTCGTGCCATTTTTATTAATATACTTATTTCACCCGCTGCCCCTGCAGGAAATCTCATCGATGGCCGGCTCTGTTGCTGTAGTAGAGGGCTCTGGCGAAGCCGAAGCAATGGAGCAGGGAGACTCTGAGGCAGTAGCGATGGGTGAGGAGCCCATGCAAACCGAGGGCGAACTGGGTGAAGAAGGAGCTGTCCGAGTCGTTGCTATTGAGGAGGGTGCTGCCGGTGAGGCGGGCACCATGCTGCAGGTTCATGTTGCCATGGAAGCACAGCCGGGTCAGGGAGAGCAGGCTGAGGTAGGGATGGGTGTGGTCGCCAGACTGTATTACAGTACAGATGTTTAGGTTTGCTAAAAATGAGCAAAATAGTAGTGCCATGGTTTAAAAAAGAAAATTAAAAATCCAAAAGTTATATAAAAATCAACAAAAACAATAAAAATTCGAAATGAAAGTGTTGAATTTAATATCTTTTATGTCCAATCAGCTTTATTTACCAAATGTTATGAGTAAATTAATTACTCTGGAAATATTATCATGTAATGAATCGGACTGTATGATTACTACATCGTACAGATCACTGTATTACTACAACAACGATCGTTTTATTTATGTTTTTGTTTATTTAATGAATTGTCTGCAGATGGAGCAGGGCGGTGAGGGTGCAGAGGCAGTAGCCCTGGCAGGGCAAGACTCCGAGGCCTTGGCGCTGCCTCAGGAACTGATGTCAGCTGAGGGGCAGCAGACCACGCTGATGGTGACGGGACTGACCCCGGAGGAACTGGCAGTCACCGCTGCAGCAGAAGCTGCTGCTCAGGCTGCAGCCACAGAAGAGGCCCAGGCGCTCGCCATACAGGCCGTGCTGCAGGCAGCCCAACAGGCCGTTCTCAGTGAGTCATCAT
>CM022776.1:16204016-16251516 GCA_012411365.1 Ameiurus melas
TGTCTCACTATTTGATTCGTATTTGCCGATTTTGCTACAACGATGGTCAATTATTAGTGCTTAAAGATGCACTTTTTTTTACTTCCCTTTCCCGTATTTAAAATTAACAAACTTTAACAGAATTCTGACCTGGACCACACGAAAAGATTGAGTTGAAGACAGAAAAAGCCATTTCCACTATGGGGGGTTCACTTTATGCACATTTCATATACAAAATATTAAATTGGGGACATCTCAGCATTTATTAACCAAGAAAAATAAGCTGAATCCATGCTCGACGAGCGTGAGTTCGCTTGACGAGTGTGCCTTGAAGCACTCTGCGTTATTTCATGTGTTGACAGAATTTCCACTGAAACAGGGAGTCAGGAGTGTTTAGTTTACCTCACAGCTCGGCTAAGCCGTACTTGACAAATTTTAGTTGAAAAAATCGAAAGTGAATGAATTCAAGCAGTTTCCTTTTTAACAGACTTGCAGTCAGAAAACGGAATAAAATGCACGCTTTCGAACAGCCAAAGACACCTTTATGACCCTTGAGTGATTTATTTATTTATTTATTTATTTAATTGTCTCTCAACTTTGGCAAGGTGATTTATAATTTGTGTGCGGGACACTCAGAAAATCTGATCAAAATTCTTGATCCGTATCTGTGTTAGAGAGCGACGGACTGAAAATTTTGCACTCGCATATCTTCTAATTGCGGATTTTGTCGTTGTTTTGGAGTGTACTAGCTTATAGATAACCTTACAGCTTATTAAACATCCCTACTAAGAGCCACAAAACATCAATTTAGATTTTATGGGGGTGAATGGCTTGAGAAGTATGCTTTTAGTCTCATCACTTCTGACTTCTCACCCTTTCAAACAGCTGTCATGAAACGACGACAACTTTGTCAGATTGTCTTGTTGTATTGCCATAAACTACTACGCAATATTCACTAGTGGTTAAGCGCTTATGCTGACCTTTTGTAAGCAAGGAATTTGATAGATGAAATTAGGCCTACAGAATTATTATTTTTAATTTAAATAGCCCTGTTCTAGATTCCTCGGTTTCTACAAAACTGAATGAAATGAAAAATGTCTTATAAAATGTCTCCTTTTTTTTCTTCTTTTTCCTCCCACTCTCTACAGGAAAGGTACCGGTCCAAAAAAGGCAAGAGCCGACCAGTGAGAGATTTTGACGTGCCCCTCCCCCTTTGAGACCAAGACCCCTGACCGAACTCCTTCCTGCTGAATGCCCTCCCCAGCCTTATTAAACCCACATCCCCCTTCCACTTCCAACTTAACATAAAATGACAGCAGGGGGGAAAAAAAACAACAAAAAAAAGGAGAAGGATCAAGATAATGTTTGTGCCCTACCCCAATCATCACTGGACATCCTGGTGCCATGGACGCCTTATCGCTTCGACTGTGTTAAAATGAAACCGTATTATAAATGTTTCTTCACACAAACAGTTAAAAGCACATTCTTTTTGCTTTGTCCTGGAAGTTTCGTGTGATAAATTTCCAATGGCAACATTCAGTCAAGTTAACTGTCTTGTTTTCTGTAGTTCGTTTTTTTCCTCCTTCCTTCATGTTCTTTTATTTTATCTTACAAGCAATAGATAAAAAAAAAAACAAAAACACAAATTTTGCTCTTCAGCCAGTTTATTTTTATTTTCAAGTCTGTATATTTCAGTTGGACACAGACAGACGTTTGACGGTAACTGAAGAGGGAGAAAACCGACAATGAAGCTACACTTGGAAATCCATTGATTGATGGATGGATGGGGGGGGAAGCAACAACACAGCACTTGGTGATGCTTCTGAAGACAAAAAAAACTTTCATTTTAAGACGTCTGCAATTGTATATTCAATCCGAGTCCAGTAGCCTGTTATTACATCACTGTGTTTTCATTCATAGCGAAGAGGGAATTGGAGAACTGTTTTGTAACAAAGCTGTAAGGACTCTGATCCTTGTAGAGGGGGAGGCGTATGACTTTTTTTTTTTTTTGCATTGAAATGCATCTTGTATAAAGAAGGGGAGGGGGATCCCATAAATAGTAAGAAGTGATGCAGAAGCTCGCTGTGTGTGGTTTATTTTTGTATTTTTTTCTTTTTTTTTTAAGCAGAGAAAAATGTTCCCTTTATTGTGTGTGTGCATTTGCTCCGTTTTAAAAACGCGTTTCCTGCTCATTCCTATAGTCCGAGTGTCACGTGGGATCCCGTGGCCGATGGTCCTGTGTGCCACAGAATTTTCTCCATCCCACCTTTAAGGAATATTTCAATGATTCAGAAATTAAAGATTGACGAACTTTTTCTACTCACTTTGGAGAAAGACTATCCATTTAAACCAAGCTTTAGCATACTGAACATAGGTTTTTCATTCTTTGTTTCTTTATGCATTTTTTTTTTGTTTTTCTTCCCCTTCCAACTTGTATATTGATCATTTAAAGGAGTGTGTTGCTGGAAGGCTGTTTGTTCTTTTTGGTTTTTTATCTTCCTGTTAACCTGTTCACTAGTCCATAGTTTATGTAAACTTTGCTTCTAAACAAAAAAAAAATTTTTTTTTTTTTTTTTAAAGCATTTGTAGATTATCCCCCCCCCTTCCCATGCTTGCTTGTGAGCTGGTTTAGAAGTAAAAAGCAAACTTGGGATTCTTCATCGGGGGAAAATCGCAAACATTTTCATTCATCCTGGGACGGTTGATTTTTATTCCCCCCTCCCCCTTGGCAGATGGTTTCCGGTGCAGGGTACAGATGGATTACCAGTGTCGAATTGAGAGTGCTGATATGGGATGGTTTTTTGGTTTTTTTGTTCAGTTGGTTGGCTCAATTCCGATCCTGGACCAGCATACTCGCTCTGAAACGTGATTTTTGCATTACGATTACACCAGTTTCTAGAATGAGGTTTGACTGACTGAAAAGTGCACCGATAATGTGTCTGAATGGGGGAAATGGAGGGGGGGGGACAAAACATTTGGTTTGCTTTTCTGACAATTTTGTGGGGAAAATAATGGATTGTTGGCACAGCCAGAGGTTGAACTCAGTTGTAAATTAGTTCTTTCACGTAGCAAGAAGTAAAACAAAACTCCGCCTTTTTATATAATTATCTGTAACAAATGTTTTTACATGTTGTCATCTATTGATTGCTTTTGTGTCTTGACATATAAAAGTAATGGAAATCTGTCTCTGTGTTCATTTCTGTCATGTTGCTTGATATTGATGACTTTTGTTTAGGTTTTTTTCTGTGTATGTGCGGGTGTTAGAGGTTTCTTTTGATTATGTACAATTAATATAAAAGCCCAGCAAGAATATTAAGTGTACTTTGTAATCAGAGCTAGAAAGTGTGTGGGCGGGGCGGGGGGCGGGGACTGCGCTAGGGTTTGAACGCTGTTTCTGCACACATGCCTACTTTCCAGCGCTAATAAACCACTTTAGAGAATACTGAACCTTGGTTTATGGAGTTGGCTCGTGGTCTATAAAACGAAACGCAAATCGTGTAGGTTGGGCCTTCTGACTTGCCGTAGCGCTATCCTTCTGTCTCCATGGAAACGCTGGGAACTCGTTAGCTCGAGATGAGCTGCTTGTTTTGCACGGAGTATTTAGCTTGGTTAGTGAACTACAGTTAGTATGTATTCTATATATGTGTATTATTTATAGTCTCGACTTTAAATGAAATAAAACACTAAGTCTTATTTGCGGAACGGAGCGAGTTAGCTGGTTCGGCTCGTGCCATGGATCAGTACAGTATTCTCGGTAGGATTGGCGAAGGAGCGCATGGGATTGTGTTCAAGGCCAAACATATCGAGGTAAACACGATGCACAGTGTGTGTGTGTGTGTATATATATATATATATATATATATATATATATATATATATACACACACACACGTGTATATATATATATACACACACACACACACACACACACGTGTATATATATATATATATATATATATATATATATATATATATATATATATATACACACACAATACTATGTATATATATATATATATATATATATATATATATATATATATATATATATATATATATATATATATATATCACACACACACACGTGTGTGTGTGCGCATTCTCTGCCCAAGCCGTTTGGAGATGCGAGAGTGACGTCATCTCTATGCGCCTACCATAGTCCTCAATACCATTTTTGACTGTATCCAGTGTGGAGTTATGATCAATGTTTTACTTTATTTTATTTTCCCAAACACCAAGTGAGGTTCCACTCCCTGTTCTGGACGCACGCCCATGTAATCAGGGTTTTACAGGTCTCCAGCAAAATCTCCATATTTTTGTGCTATTTTTCAAATTTTCTTTCTCTTCACTCTGGTGTGCACATATTTCTTTGGGGTGTCTTTGATTCGGCGAATAATAATACAAATCATTACTTGGGAAACAATCACTGTGGTGCGCATGCATTTCTTCTGATATCTGCAATCAGGGGTGGCACCACTACTCCCCCTACTGGTATTTCATAAACATTGTACCCCCCAACATTTTTTATAATAATAATAATAATAATAATAATAATAATAATAATAATAATAAAGTCATCAAAACTCTGTAGTAACACAAATGGAACTACGGGAGTTGTGATCAAAATAAATATATAAATAAATTCTTCATTTTTGCCTAGAATTTCCAGAAATGTATTCTTGGCGGTTTCTCACCTGATTTCTTGAGGAATCTCCCCGAGATGCTTTTTAAACAGTATTAAAGGAGTTCACACCGACACTGGACTCTCATCGGCTGCTTTTCGGGGAAAATATTTCCCCCCCGAGTCTAACGAAAGAAACGAATACTTCGGCATGATTACATTTTTGTCCACAAGTTTAATCACACACCTTCAGATCAAAAGGGTTTTTTACCATCATGAGAAACATGTCAGTCAAGTGTCCACAAATTTTTGACCGGCAGTGTAGTTCACAAAATTAGATAGATGAAACATGCTTTGAAAATCGAAGACGTCCAAGTTCCGCACTAGGCTGTTTGTCACTGTCTGTTTTGCTAAACGTTTTCCCAGTAAGCCTTACTTACTTTACTTGCAGAATAACGCTCGTCTGAGGAATGTTCCTGGAATCAAATTCACAATGCAAAATATTGAAACGTTAGCGATACGGTTTCGAATCACAATTATCAAGTGGCAGTGATTGCGAAAGCGTGGTTTTACCCTTTATCACTTAAAGGAGATCCCCTTTAGGAGAAATGTTACACCCTCCCACCTGAACTGGAGGTTTTAATTGGTTTTTCAACTGAGTCAGACCCATCTCTTATTACTTGAAGTACTGGGTCGCTACCCCAGCAGTTTGAAAAGCACCAGGTCCAATGCCAGATCGCCCCGTTGCTCTGGCCGACCTGTCTGCGATACGACCCTTATCCGCTCCTTTTTCCTCTCCCAATCCTTGCAACATATCAACAAAAACGGTTCTGTGTATTGTAGATCCTACCCATATGTCACTCGTACTTTGTTTACCGTATCCAGTGTTTAAGGAAAATTGATTAGATTCTGATTATTTTCTTTAAAACAAGCTCTAGGTGGAAGTGACTTGCTTTTCCTCCACGCACCGTTGAGCCAAAGCTATTCCAATTTGCCATAAACTAAATAAACCAAACCAAATCAATAAAACAACCCTGCCTGTTCGGCATGATTCTCCTACAGCGGCAAGCCCCAGGTGTTTCATTCCTTTCTTGTCTCATACCATTTATCTATCCGTTAAATACCGACTGTTATTTCATTCTGCAGTCCATTAGCTTTTCCTTCCTTGCTTGTTTTTTTTTGTCTCTAGACAGGAGAGACGGTGGCACTGAAGAAAGTGGCCCTACGAAAGCTAGAAGACGGGATTCCCAACCAAGCACTGAGAGAAATTAAAGCACTTCAGGAAATTGAAGACAACCCATACGTGAGTGTGTTTAAAACCTTAAAAGGCTTTTTTTTTATTTATTTTTTTTTTAAATACACATATTTCTGGTTCATGCGCAAAAACCTTCCATCTCTACAGGATTAAAAAAAGGTGTTCGTCTAGGTCAGTTTAGTATCCCTTAACATACGGGTCTAGCGCTTGATTACGTTTTTGTTTCACGATATCTCATTAGTTTGGTGTAAATTGAATGATCACTGAATAAATGTAGCTGCTGGGTAGATTCACATCCTCAGGATTTGGTTAAAATTATGTACAGTGATATCTACAGTGATGATTTAAATGAACATGAAGTAGAAAATGATCAGGAATAACCTCTCAAAGGCCACGGCTTTGCTTTCCTCCCCACCCTGGATTTTGGTGTAGGTCTTAATTGCCTGACGCATTTCCTCCTTTTAGGTAGTAAAGCTGAAGGATGTGTTCCCACACGGTACCGGCTTTGTGCTGGTCTTCGAGTACATGCTCTCGGATCTGTCGGAGGTTATCCGGAACTCTCAGAGACCCCTGACTGAATCTCAGGTCAAGGGCTACATGATGATGTTACTCAAAGGGGTGGCCTTCTGTCATGAGAACTCCATCATGCACAGGGTAAAATGTTTTATTTAACGTTTTTGGAAGGAGTCTCCAGTGTCAGTGCTTTGTAAAGCTGTTCCTTTACGTTTTCAGACGTGTGAAAGTGTTTAGGATGGAAGACTTGTTTCGGGGACGTTCCACAACGTTAAATGTAACTATAAACTGATTAAAAAAAAAAAATATGCGGCGCCATTCTTGAATCAATAATGATGGTAATTGTTGGCAGATTTCTGTGGTATAAGAGGAATAAAACACTTCCGGTCTTGCTGTTAGTGGAAAATAAGAGTAACTCTGCTTGGTCTCACCACCCTGTCGTTGATTATTTTCCTATAACAGCACATCCGGAGAGTGTTTTAGTCCTCTCTCGTGTCTACGTTGATTCTCCACGTAATAAAACACATTGTGTTATGTACATACTGTTTATATGCAGGATCTGAAGCCTGCAAACCTTCTAATCAGTTCGACAGGTCATTTGAAGATTGCTGATTTTGGTCTGGCCAGGCTTTTTTCCAATGAAGGAGAGAGGCTTTACAGTCATCAGGTGGCCACAAGGTGAGTATTGGGTTTATTTACCATTTTAGTTTTAACCTAGCATTTTTACCAAACAATTCCTTCTACTGGTTGTTAATTCACTATCGAGCCACTCAAAAACACTCCCAGCCTCTCGGTGTTGTCTTCGCCAAGTCGTTCCTTCTTCCTGTGTGTGAACCAGCGCATGAAAGATGAAAACAGTTTCTTTTCTTGTGAAAAAATTGTGTTGCAGGTGGTACAGAGCCCCAGAGCTTCTATACGGTGCTCGGAAATATGACGAAGGAGTTGATCTCTGGTATGATACCGTCTCACAGTTATACACGTTTAACAAGAAAAGATCATTTTCAAAGACATATGAGTATAAATGAAAAAGAGAAGCTCACCGTCTATGTGTTCCAGGTGATTTACGTTTGCTTTAATCTTACAGGATGATGGATTCAATTTCTTGGTTTATAATTCCAGCAGAAAAACACGCATTAAAGGAGCAGTTTTTAGACCTCTGTTGCCAGGTTATAATTCCACCAGAAAAAGTAAGATTAATTCTAATGAAAAAAAATATATAGCTGCAAGAATGAACAGAACGGAGGTATTTATTTCCATGCCAAGAGGTTGAAAGGTTCATGCAATACTGAGCCACAAAAGAAAGGAACCAAATGATTGCGCACACTTTTAAGAACTTGCACCAAACGGGAATCGAACCCAGGACCGTTAGAATCGGTGCTTATCGCTGATTACAGTGCGCCACGCAAGGAATACGTGTTAGAGCTTCCAAGGTGAAATGTAAATGTGAGAATGAGCACACAAAACCATTAGTTAGAATGTTAACAGCTGGATCATAACTTTTGAACAAATATGAATATCAAACTTCTGTTCTGTCAATTTTGTGCGACTCCGTCCACTTATCGTCAGAGCTAATTTTGGTAAGAATTGGACCAAATTTGAATGAGGAGCAGTGGAAAAAAAAAACAAATACTGTACATTTCAAAATGGTGACTACTGTAATAGGTGGAATCTTAATCTAAGATATGGATTGTGATCAGCATGAGGAGGGTAATCTGATGAGCTCAATTTCTTTTCTCTAGGACAAAAACGTTCAACAATTATAACCATTTGAAAAGTGAATTTTTGAACTAGTAGTGGCTCTGTAGAGTTGGTCCTAGAGAGCCCATAATTGGTCCAGATACTATTCATGGTCATATCTATGAGTGGGCCAAATTCCATTATTTTCCTACTTATGGTTCATAGGGCTGCATCAGACTCCCATTGAGGAAGAAGAAATAATAAGAAGAAAACTAACAGATACAATAGGTGCCTAAACACCTTCAGTGCTTGGCCCCTAAAAGAAACATGTTAAAAGAACCGATAATAATTATTCCAAATCAGTTTTCGGATGTAATGCTTTTGCTAAGGTAATTTTGAAATTGTATCATTGTTGTACATCTGGGAACACTTAAATATTACAAACTGCACATCTAATGTATCAATAAAGTTTTAGGCACATGCAAAGAAATGCTGTAGAACAAAGATGCCTTCAAAATAATGAAATTAAATGTCTTTACATAAAAAAAAATCAAATAAGTCAATAATTAGTGTGACAAAAAAGATCAAAATAAAAATAGTAATCCTTGTGTGTGTGTGTTAATGCAGTTTTAAGAAAATGAAGAAAATGAGCTGTAAGTGGTATCGAGCGTCTTGCAGAACCAGACACGGTTCTTCTGGAGACTTTGATTGTCACACTCTTCTTATTTTTGGAGCAAAACCCAGCAGCCTTCGTTGTGTTTTTTTTGTCTGAAAAGTGTCTTAATACGCTGCTGTCTTTACTGACATACAAACACTTTTCTTTAACATTTAAATTTGTCCCAGAGAACTAATTTTTGGGACTCTAAAATGTTTTTTGTACTGACTCGATAATGTAAAGTCACAAAATAAAAATCTATAACACAGTTTGTACTAAAAAAAAAAAATAGGGCGCCTAAAACTTTTGCACAGCACAGTGTAGAAACGTAAATTTTTAAGGGTAATAATTAGAATTATTATTAGACGAGAGTCCGCAAGAACAAGTTCTGATGCAGAGAAAGGGGGATTGCATAAAGTACAAATGATTTAACAATAAAAAAAAAAAATCTTAGAATAATCCACTCAGTGTGTTTTCAGTGTGACATTAATCTAATTAAGCACAAGGACTTTTTTTTTTTTTTGGCCGATCCATATGCCAATATTTTTAAATAAAAATGAATCTGATTGTAAGGACATCTGTATTCTCTAAAGTGACCACTAGGTGGGGACAGCTTCACAAACGCTGCAAAATACCCACAAAAGCTTTTAGGCAGTTAGTAATCAGGGTGGTGCTGTTGGTTTCTAACCCCTGACCTGTGGTTTTGGCGTGTGCTTGTTGCAGGGCAGTGGGCTGTATTTTTGGGGAGCTGTTGAATAACTCTCCTCTGTTCCCTGGAGAGAATGACATTGAGCAGCTGTGCTGCGTGCTCCGTGTCCTGGGAACTCCAAACCAGAAAGTGTGGCCGGTGAGCGTTTCCATACTTTTTCAGTCCCTGTACGGTTTCGGTTCATGAGTTTAAGCAGACGGAGACACTGTGTTTTAAACCAGCAATGCCATATATGAGATCTTATACCAGTGTTGTCAAGACAATACAATGCACACCCAAATAGAGATTACGGATTTTCAGCTGTTTACAATGAACAAATCAAACAAAAGCAATTGAAATAGTTCAATACGATGAATGCTTCATGTGGCTTCCCCAAATTCAACTGATAATGACTTCTCCAGTTTCAAAATTATTCAACCCCCTGAATAGAATCCCTCACAACAACACACATATGCAAAACAGGTGTTGTCTCGAGCACACCTGATACAACTAATCAAGGGCTTCATTGGTTTCACAAAGGTGTTCTTGAGCTGGAACGCATGAAATACCTGAACTGGCCAGGGGTAGAAAATGAATGAAATACCTGGACGGGGCAGAAAAAGGAAGCTATCAACAACTGCAAGCAGATTTCTGAGAAGGCAGGTTGTGAAAAACCTTCAAGTGACTGCAAAAGACCTGTTGCGAGACTTGGTGGAACTGGCACTGAGGTTTTGAGTGAGCACAGTAAGGCACGTACTAAACGCTGCAAGAAAAGTCGCTCAAAATCATATAAATAAGCCACAGAAGTTTGAGCGATGAAACAAAACTGGAACTTTTCGGCACAATGGATCAGAGGTATGTCTGGAGGAAGAAGAATGAAGAAAGAACACTCTCTGTGCACAGACAAGCATGGTGGTGACTCGGTGATGCTCTGCAGCTGCTTTGCATCCTCTGGCAGTGGAAACCTGCAACGTGTGTAAGGCAAGATGGATTCATTGAAGTATACGGAAATCCTAGGGGAAAACATCATGCCATCTGTGAGGAACAACAGAAGAGTAATTCCAAGCATACCTCAAATTCCATGAAGGCTTGGTTTCAGAATAAGTCCTGGAAGAATCTACAGGGTCATCACAGTCACCTGACTTGAACCCCGTAGAAAATCTCTGGTGGGATTTGAAGAAGGCGGTTGCAGCACACAAACCCAAGAATATTACTGAACTGGAGGCCATTGCTCATGACGAATGGGCGAAGATTCCTCAGGAGCGCTGCCAGAAGATCTGCATCTCATTTGCAGCAGGTCATAAGCAACAGTGTGCTCTATTAAGTACTAAAGATGTTTGCCATGAAGGGGCTGAATAACTGTGAAACTGGAGAAGTCATTTTAAGTTGCATTTTCAGTTGTATTTGGGAGAAACCACTTGAAGCATTCGTCGTGTTGAACTATCTCAATCGCTTTGGTTTAATTTGTTCATCGCAAACAGCTGAAAGTCTGTCCATTTCGACAGTAAACCTGATTGGCAATAGGGGTTGGATCATTTTGATTGCAACTGTATTTCACCATCGATCAGATATATGAAGGTGATACAAAATTCGAGCCATTTTGATACGATATATTCCAGTGCATTGTTTAGCCACTGCACAAAGATAATAAAAGCTACGCCTCCTTCACTGTAACTGACCGCGCGTTGTAACAGTCAGAGGTAAAGCTATAAGTTTTCCAACTGTAGAAAGTCACTGTAAAATTAGTTTTTTATAAATAACAACGGTTTTTAGAATGTATTTGTATAATGGTTTTAACAATAGACATAGTCATGAAGCAGCTTTACAGAAATTCACATCAAAACAAACTATAAATGTATAAAAAAAAAAAAACCCAATGTCATTCTTTAGTCAATGCAAAGATTTTTGCCAAATTGCTGTGGGGTAAGAGGAAAAAAAAAACTTCAGGATATGCTGTTATAGGAAAATAATACATTTTGTGGTGGTAACAGGGACTCCATTAACCGTTGGTGAATATTTCTCTATAACAGCACAACCAGAAGTATTTTATTCATTACATAATAATTCTAATAAAAGTTAGAAGGAGAGCTGTGCATGTAATATAAGTTATAGTGATGTTATATCTGTTTCTAATAAAGGATATGTTGTATCTTGTATATATATTGTTTTTTTTTTTTAATACAGGAGATCACAGAGTTGCCAGATTACAACAAGATCACGTTTAAAGATAACCCGCCGATCCCTCTGGAGGAAATCGTGCCCGACACGTCCCCTCAGGCCATTGACCTGCTGAAGAAATTTCTCGTGTATCCGTCCAAGCAGAGGATTAATGCCAGACAGGTGCGACCACACAAACCATCTAACTTTAACGATTTTACCTGAAGAAGGTCCGTCGCTATAGCGGCTCTACGTACACATAAAACGTGTATGTAGAGCTAATAATCACTGCTGCGTAGTACACAAGCTGTCCAGAGATACAATAATATGGACAGTATATGAAGAACACCAAAAGAGGCTTGTCTCACTGTACGGAAGGAGTTTTGCTAAGACACATCAACAGCAATGAACGTTTTCTGACACATTTATTTCTGAAGGACTCTATCGCTTCTTTCTGTTTCTTTCTCTCCGCAGGCTTTACTGCATCCCTACTTCTTCACAGACCCGCTCCCTGCCCATCACTCTGAGCTGCCCATACCTCAGCGCGGGGGGAAACACTCTCGCCAGCGACTGCAGCCCCCCTACGAGTTCTCAGTGGAACAGCCTTTGCTTGAGAGCCTGGTGGATCCTGGTCTGATCCAACCACACGCATGGGGGTGTTTATAAACCCTGCTTCACACATCATGGCTTCCTTCTACAGTAGCAGGTCTCTGAAGCTGACTGTGCATTAGTGTTTAGCATTCTTCAAATATTCATGAACATATAATATCGTAAGTGACGTCTAAAAACGACAGTGCTATTTATTTCCTAACCGTAACAATACGAATTCAGGGTCTTATATCAAATATTGTGATTTTTCTTCACTAGGGAATGGCCAGAGTTGTTGTAAAGTCATTTAGATCATTCTAGACCTGTGATCTTTATTCTTTAGAGCACATTTGAATAAACCAAAGTGGTTCAGGACTCCTGATTTGAATTTTGAGCTGATCTTCCTGTAAATAGACCTGCCAGCTCTGCCTCTGTTTTGAATGTTTATTTTATTTTATTGCTTTCTTTTTCTTTTTCAGCTGTGCATTCACTTCATAATATTAACTGCATGAGTTGTTGAACCAAAGGCAGTGTTTCATAATAATCCTCAGCAGAGGTGGCTCATGGGATTCGAGCGACGCCTTAGATAACAGAAAACAGCCACCACATGACTGAAACCACACCCTGTTTACTATATAGTGCACTGTCATCTCTAAACACTTAACGGGGAAGATCCAGCACTCTCATGAAATACTGAACAAAAGGACCTGAATGCAACTGAGTACAGTTCAGCGCCCTTGCTGAGTGTGCTTTAAGTTTATCTCCTTCGATCATTCGCCTTTCTTGTTGCAAACACAACTATAATTAAATGTTTGTTTTTTTAAATTTAGTTTCATTTTGCGTGTCATCATCTGATTTCGGAATACCAGCAGTAAACGGTCTAAGTTCTGCCAATAACTGCCACAGCACATGTTAAAGATGCAGATTGCGATTTATATAAGTGGTGTTAATTGAATTTTAAATCGACTTTAATTGGCATTATTCCCATGTGATATATCCCATGTGTAGTCTCGTCGTTCTAGGCTCCTGATACTGACTTTTTTTCAAACCCAGATCCAGCATAGCAGCTCGGCTTGGAACCTTTCCTCTGAAACGCAGTTCGTCGGACATGAAATAGTTTGTGTTGTTGGGGAAGAGGAAGGCTTTGAGGAGTCAATGCTTTCATTGTATTCGACTTGCAATAGAAGGCACTTAATTTTACACAATGCTACTTTAGCACAACGTCGTATCACTTTGGTTATTCTTACTAGAGAAATCACACAAAGACCGACTTTGCACAACAAAATGTTGTTTAAGGAATGGGTTAGTTAAAGAAAACAAACAAAACAACTGTGTTCCATCGTCTGGGGGGGGCACACTTTGGCTTGGTATAACATTTAAAAAAAAAAATGTACATCACAAACCTTATATATCTAGCAATAATTCTGACTATGGTACGCTCACACTTGTACTCCAGTCAGTATAGAACAGATACTGCAGAGAACTTCCTCTGGTATCAGTCAGTATGCTATTTTGTAGTCAGCTACTAATAAATTGATCATGATATAATATATACCGTATATTATTTATTTGACATTATATATTTACTAAGTGTACAGTCGGGTCCGTAAGAAAACAATCGAGAAGGGATCGAAGTGTAGACTTTCAGATTTAATCCAAGGGGTTTAACAAAAATATCACATTAACAGTTTACGAAGCACAGCTGTATTTTTTTTAAACAGGCTCAAAAGTAATCGGACAATCGACTCAAGCAGTTTCATGGCCGGGTGTGGCCTGTTTCCTCGTTATTTCACGACAAATTAAGGAGATAAATGGAGGTAAAATAACAAAAAACTGTGTCGCTGTCCAAATACTTATGGACCGGACTGCGCGTGTATCTACTATACCATCCTCCATTTTCAGATCATCCCTGTTGGTTCTTTGACTAATCCTTCTATTATGTTATGGGTCACATTTCCACGTGTGCAATCTCTGAAATACTGGTTATCCTCTCTTTTTCTCTGAAATTTTTCGACTTTCCTCATTTAGTTTCATGAACTTGCAAGAAATATGCAAATATTTCTTCTAATGGATTGTCTCGGACAACCTTAATAAAGGCTTACTGTTTCAAGCTGTTCTTTGCTGTTTTTCGTGTGTATTTAAACTGGAAGTCATTTTCAACCGTAACATAATGGATGTCAATTTTTTTCTTTACACTTATTTGTCTTCTTACGTGTTGAAAAGGTGTGACAACTTGCTCACTTTCAGGGGTTCCTGCACGTTTCTGAGCAAACCACCCCAAATGTACATTATGAATTGTCTAGCACCCTACGTTTAAAAAAAAGTATTTTAAATTTCAGATTTATAAATTAGGACTTGTGCAACATTTGAACATTTTAATATGTCAGTAACGTGTATAACTTAAGTTAAAACTTACCAGGCTAGTGGGAAGGATAAATTATTTTCCTTGCACGTTTTTTCCGCTGTCACATCCAGCGTCGAGTGATACATAAGGAATAAAACAATGCTTTGCATATTGTTATAGAAAAATAGCGCAAAGCAGAAGAGCCTGTTTTATACCCGACACGTGACTTAGCCTGCGTATGTAACAGCCAAGGCTATGTGACCGGCGTTATTGACCCATTCACCTGCATATCTTATGTACATCTGGCAGATTAAATGCGCCGTTCACTAGACGGCACATCAGAATCAAAAACGTCCCTGTCCGGCAGGTTTCCAAGAACTCTAAAACGTAAACGTTTCACGCACTGCGACGTTAAAACACAATGCCACGCTCTTAAAGTTTCTCTCGAAACTTTCCACCGTCGTCGTGAGCCGTATCTCAAATCGAACACTCTGAGCTTACTTTAAAAACGTATTTACTAATCTAGAAAACAAAGAAGACTGGCACACCATACAGGCGTTTCAGTAGGTTTGAAGGATTTGAAAATTCTAACTCTAACTGTAATTGGAAAACTGTAACCGATAAGTGTTAGTATTCAGTAACACAACACGTCACGTGATGTCATCACGACGTGCAATCAGCCAAAGCTGTTTTCGGTTCACGTGTATCGGACATGAGTACGGCTAAAACGTCTCGTTTACCAACAAACATCACTGCGAAAGAAATTGTGTGAAACAATTACGTGCGATTGCGATTCCAACAATTTGAGAATTTATCCGTAAAAAAAAAGCATAAAAAAACTCTGCGAAATCCTGTATGGACTGAAGATTAATTAATCAACCAATCCAACAATCAATTAATTAGTTAATGAATCAATTCTTTGTAATGAATCAAGGCAAAGAAAAGTAATTGACAACTAAAAGTTGTGACAACATGCCCCACTCTCCCTTACACGTAAGGACTCAGTGAGTCTTTGTCAATTGTCAAATACTCGCTGGTGATAAGAATAGACTTGGAGCTGATGAACGAAGCAAACATGTGCATGATTATATCTGAGCAATATGAAGTCTGCTTTATAAATAATCTTTGGGTAATTGAACTCAAACCAAGAAACGTTACAATAGTACCGTTTTATTTTTCCCTCATGGGAGTAGCGCTGCGAGAAATGTCAAACTATTACATATTTACACTTTAATGAAAACGTGAACTGTATTAATAAACTTTCAGGGTTTGTTCTGAGCAGTGTATACAAGCTGCAGACTTCTACAATGATCCAGCAAACAGACCAAATTCGCTCAGGCTGTTCTCTCTGGATCCTGCACAATGACAAGACCAGTATCAATTAAGGTTTTGTCTGTTCAGCAACACCAAAGAAAAAAAAAACTTAACGTCTCCTCCTAAACGTTACATTGTTCAAAAGCCTTGGAGGAAACGGCCCCCTGTTATCTGTGCAATGCAAAATGCCACCAATTTGGTTGCTCCAGTTACTATGAATAGGGCTGCTTGATTTGATCAATTCGCTCGCACCTTGGAGTACATCAGGTCTGCTAGTGCATACTGCTAGATCTCACTACTCCAAGTTCATTTAAAAAGGAGGAATTTAAATGAGGCGATATACTTCACAGCTTGTTGCCCCGAACAACTGATGCTTGAGGTGTTGAGTTGTGATTATGTTTACAATTAATATGATAACAGTCCTGCCCATGGTTCAGCTTTGCCACAGCTATCCCGCTGTCCTTTCTCTAATTTCCCTGAAAACTGAATGAACAAAGGAAGCTGGAGCAGTTCGCTTTGATTAACAAATCACCTGTTCAATGTGTGAGCTATGTCGATGCGGTCTGGCTATCTCTCCACGTGATTGCTGCCTTTCTCACCATTTGCATCTCAAACTCTCATCTTAACTGCTTCAGTTGCGGTACATAGAAAGCTCTGTTTTGCATCTTTTATCTGTTTTTTGGTGACGCAAACATATTTTTCTTTTTTTTCCCGCTCTGTATCTCTGGCTCGGTGTTTGGATTGTCTAGGTTGGTTTTGAGTGATAGTTTTTTCCCCCTGCTCGTGTTGAAACTGTGTTGGCCTTGTCTCATGATTGTGACTCACTTATGGGTACGAACACCTTCAAAAAGTATTCGAGTGCTTTGTGTTATCGCTTGTAGTCGCGATTCGGGCCTTCCACTTATTTCTCGGCTAGAAACCAACAACTAGAAAGAGCTGTTTGAACCCTCTCTTGCGTAAATGATTATAAAACATATCAAGATATAATTACATGCGACTAAATTTTTACTTTTTTTTCTTGTTCTAATAGTCAATAAATAACTACTGTTATAAATAAACTGGGGAAAGACGTTACTGGAAAAAAATCCTAATGTGTTTGTGAAGTCATTTACTAAATTTTTACGCCTAGAATATTACACAACATTATTATTATTTTTTTTAAATCCTCATTTTAAGTGGATTTATATATACAGTGTAGGTTTGAAGGTATATCACATTAAAAAAAAATAAAAAGATTTTGATTGTTTGTTATAGTCTAAGATGTTTTTTTTTTCTTTTGTATTTGATTAGACCGTATTGTGTAGAAAGTTTAGACACAAATACCAGAGACATACTGCATATATTACCGTCAGCCAGTATTATTAAGGAGCAACACTTAAAAAACAGCCTTAAATTAACGGTCTAATATACCGTACACCATACATGAATGGTTAAATGCATCACTTCCGTTCGCCACACGTCCCACCGTGCAATAACAACCACGACTCAGCTTTAACGAGTTCATATCTCAGGCGTGGGAAGGACCCGGACTACCATTTTCGTCCCAGAACAAGACATGCCTTAGACGTGTTTGGCTGGCGTCTTCGGTCCTTGTTCTGATTGCGTTAAAAGTACAATATATGCGTGGGCATACAGCTCGGTTTTTTAGGCCCACAATACATATTTCCATTGCTGCAACTGAAACTCATGCACCTAAAGTCAGCCATACTTGATCTACTGTGTTTGTGTTTATTCGGTTCTTCGATCCCAGTGCTAAAACGAAGCAGCGTCTGCAGATCGTCTCGCACGGAAGAGACCCGTCTACTGAGTTGCACAATCATTTACATGAATACTGAATAATCAGTGATGATAGAAGAGTGAATTTAACTCTGTCACTTCCCTCTGAAGTACTAACTGGTGTTGGAGGTGTGACTTCAGCAGAAGAGCATTTTCTAAAATTACCTCCTACCCCATGCCCCCTCCCTCCTTTCCTTTTTGACCCTCACCCTCACCGCCCCCACCAACACACCACCCTTACTTTCTCTTATCGGACCAGCAGCACTTCAGAGCAACGCCTTGCTGTAGCTCTTAACTGTAGCTCTTTCACCTCTCTCGCTCACCTGGAGGCACGGAGATCATCCGCACCAAACTACAGCCAGGTAAGAAGCACCAACCGCACGGATGCAGCAGGTGAGCCAAATTATTTTATCTTTGCTCCCTGTCATACCTCATTTTGGCTTTGCTGTTTGTAACATGTCGAATTATTCCACGGTTAAATCTAGGCTTAAAGAAAATGTATAAGAACTTAATCTAAGACCTAAACAAAGAACCAAGTTATACCTTACAGTACTATCACACTGCTGTACACTCTTGATATAACTATGTTTTTATGCTCTATTTATTATTCGCATTGTAATATCAGTTGCTATAGTTTACCCAGACACCCATCAGACACTATTAACCATTAGTGAATATGTATTACTATTGATAGTGTGTGAAGAAATACAGTGGCTGTTGAGAAATTATAGTACAAGACATGATGAAAATGCATGGTTAGAGTGACAAGTTTCTTCACGATGTATGCACTAGGTGTGTAATGGCTCAAACCACCAAAAAAAAAGAAGATATCATGTGACAATACCTAGAATGAGATTGCAATAAAATCTAATATGTCTGTCATGATTATTAAATGCCTTTCTAGACAAGCTGGAAATGACTTTTCCCACGTGGCTCGATTTGTTTTATTGTTGTCGCAGAATTAAAGAAGAAAACATGACGAGTGCGTCGTGCTATATAAATATCGACTGGGTGAAATTATATAATGAGTTACTGTTACCACCCTGAAGATTTATTTTCCAATAACATCCCATTCTGAAGTGTTTCGTTCCTCTTTTACCACAACAATTCGCCAATAATTCAAATGTTTCATTAATTAAAGAACGTCACGTCGTACTTTTGATCCGTTTAGTTACGTTTAACGTTGTGGAATATGAAGAGAAACAAGTTAGTTCTGTTAGAGCAGCTATAAACAGTCCCTCCCATGCCAGCCCCTCTCTCTCTCTCTCTCTCTTTTTTTTCTCTCTTGAAGTTAATCAGACAAGAAAATGCAGCCTGGCATGTTAGCAAGAAAAACCACAAAGCCCTCTGTCCTGACGACTTTCCTGTGTTGGAAAACTTTACAGAGCCTCCTCATAGAAAACTTCATTATATCAGTAATTACACACTTAGGATACTGTACGCCCCAGTGTAAGTGGTTATTATAGAAAAGATAATATATTAGAATGAGTAGATTTGTAGGTGAACTACTGTAAGAGATGATGTTATAGAAACCTTCTGACCGATCAGAATTCAGAATTCATCAGCGCTGTGGTATAATGAGAAAATATAAGATAGATTTGATATGTTCCTGATATTTGATTTGGCTATTGTATACACTATATTATACACTATATATATATATATATATATATATATATATATATATATATATATATATATATATATATATATATATATATATACACACACACAAATACATATATATATAAATATGCATATATTTTACAGTTTAGGAGTGAAGCTGAAGGACTTTTGGCCATGGAGGCAACTGTAGAGTCTCGCTGGGCTTCCTCGTCACTATTGCCATCTGAGGTGCTGCCCACTTACCCGTCTGACTCCAGCTTCGTATCTCACACCGAGGATGATGCGACGTTCTCCAGTATAGAGGCCGATTGTAGTGGCCTACCTTCCCTCTTCTCCAACGCCGCCCAGAGCCGCAGTGCGCCGACATACAGACACAGCCCAGGTCAGTGCTAGACACACACACACACTCACACACACACACAAAAAACCTTTATTCTTGTATTCTTGTGCATTGTGGAACAACAGACAAGAGAGTATAGCGTTATTTATTTATTTAAATTTGACACATACTTTTATTCTACAATTGAGGCAGGATACAATTAAAGCTAAGCATTTGAGAGTTTCTTCTTCTATGGTCCTACAGTAGCTCTATGGCAATAGTGGGATTGGAACTCATAACCAAACCTGTACAGTTTCGCTCTGCTTCTAGTGTTTTATTTACGTTAAAGCTGCGAAGGAGAGCAACGGAAACACCTGCTCTGCCTGAAGATAGTTTATTAATACCTCTAAGTTGGTTTTAGCTTGGTGATATTCTTAGATAATTTTCATACTTCTTTCTCTGTTTATGACTCAGCATGTTTTTCCACGTTTGGTCATTTTCAGTGTCCCAAGCGGTCTCAGATCGACTCAGCATTTTTTTTTCTGTGCATGCGTGATCACAACAAATAAGCTCAGAGCTCTCAAAGGGTGCTTTCACATACAGTTCTATTTAAACTCACCCTTCTCGGTCCTGTGAAAGTGAACACGAAAGAGAGCAAGCTGCAAACGACCTCAGTGCTTTAAGTGTTCATAATATAAGTGGAATGGAAAGGGAATACAGTTGTCTTTCTGGACGTTTTACTGAAACCACTTGTCTAACTTTTTTAGACCTCAGATCCCAGGTGTGCAACAATGAATTATGGGGAATATCAGTGAAAATGGCTCAAAGACAGAATTGTAGTGAAATACCAGAAAAAGAAAACAACAATGAGAAGGAATTTTGTTAGAAGAAACATCAAATCATCAAATTATGCTTCATACCATAGACCTATTTGTGACTCTCAAGTAAGTGGTTGGCAGATAAAATACACACATACACACTCCATGTGTCACCAGGGCTGGAAAAAAGTATAGAGAAACTGTACTTAAGTAAGATAAGTGTAACGTAATTTAAAGAAATGAGAAACATAAAGCCAAAAATCTACTTGGGGGAAAGTGAACAATTATCTGCTGAAGTATGATGAAATATTTCATCATTAACTGATGAAAAGAACTGAGAAGAATTTTTATATCCCAGTTGGGATGAACGCTAAGGCACACAACTTTACATTAACAATGTAAGCAAAACTTAACTAGCTAGCTAATTTAACTAGCTAAACCACACAACCTAACTAGCTAGCTAATTTAACTAGCTAAATCACAAACATTAACTAGCTAGTTAATTTAACTAGCTAGATTATACAACTTAACTACCTAGCCAATGTAACTAGCTAAATCACACAACTTAACTAGCTAGCTAATTTAACCAGCTAAATCACAAAACCTAACTAGCTAATCTAACTAGCTAGGTTATAAAACGTAACTAGCCAATTTAACTAGCTAAATGGCACAACTAGCTAGCTAATTTAACTAGCTAAATTATAAAACGTAACTATCTAGCTAATTTAACTAGCTAAATCACACAACTTAACTAGCTAGCTAATTTAACTAGCTAAATCACAAACCTTAACTAGCTAGTTAATTTAACTAGCTAGATAATACAACTTAACTACCTAGCCAATGTAACTAGCTAAATCACACAACTTAACTAGCTAGCTAATTTAACTAGCTAAATCACAAAACTTAACTAGCTAATCTAACTAGCTAGGTTATAAAACGTAACTAGCCAATTTAACTAGCTAAATGGCACAACTAGCTAGCTAATTTAACTAGCTAAATGATAAAACTTAACTATCTAGCTAATTTAACTAGCTAAATCACACAACTTAACTAGCTAATTTGTTCAACTTAAAAGTTAACATACATCTCTAGCTTTGATTTTAATTTTTTACATCCTGTATGAATCAGCAACTCCAAAAAAAAGAGACATCTTTTTAAGAAAAAAACAAACTTCAAAGCACTCCACAGCTTAGGTTTCTTCCTCCCAGGACAACTCATCAGTGTACGATCCTGTTTCATCGGCCATCGTTATAGTAAAAACTCCCGAGCTGATTTAAACAAGATACAACAGTGCACATGCATGAAATACGATATCAAAATGGAATATATTTCATTTCATTTTAAATTATTTTTAACCTGTCATTCGCTCTTTCTCTCTCTCTCCTTCCTCGTCGCTTTTTCTCTATTTCATTCTCTCTCTTACTCACGTTCTCTCTCTCTCTCTCTCTCTCTCTGGCTGTCTCTCCCTCCCGGTCTCTCTTTCTCTGTTTCATTCTCTCTCACTCTCTCTCCCTCTATGCAGTGCGACAGGTTTACTCCTCTCCTTTTCTAAGTGGCCTGTCATGGCTGGATGGCTCCGGTGCTCACTCCCTCTCTAGCCAGTACCCATCACCCCCTTCCTCCTGGCATGGAGGCACGTTCAGCAGGACCCCGGTGCTCCCCCACAGCTCCTCCACCTCCTCTCCTTTTCATCCATCCCTCCCTCTCTCCTCCATCAGAGCCCCTCGGTCTGAGCTCCACCCACCCGGCCTGGACTGCAAGGACAGTTTGAAAGGCGAGAGGGTCAGTCCTGCAGCGGGCGCTGAGGGCGTTGGGGGAGTTTACACCATCAACCACGTCGCCGGCGGTGGTGTATATCCACACGATCACGGGCCGCCACAGGCGCACACACACACTCACACACATTCTCTAGGACACTACAACTCCTACAGCAGCCCAGCTCAGGACTTCAGCAGCGTTGGTCTCTACTCGCCATCCTACGAGAAACTACGAGGCAAGATGACTCTCTCTCCCACAGGTGAGGACTGTTTCAAACACTCACACACACACACACTTGTGTTGGAAGTGACTTATGTCAACGTGTATTGTACAGGAGGTTCTTCTTTCTTTTAGCGATGTTGAATTCTCAAATCTCATTGGTCAGAGGTTAATTGTGTATAACAGCGGCTATGACAGTAGTTATGGCTGCAAGTAAAATCACAGGGTTACACTAATGCATTGTTCCAATTATTATTTCTATAGTAACTAACTAACTTACATCTTTGTTGTTTTGTTTATTGATAAAAATTTTTTATAACCGTCGGCTATGGAATAAGAGGAATAAAACTGTGTGCATATCTTTTTGAAAAACAATCGAGTTTGTGGTGAAACAGTAACTTCGTTTCATCAGGCCACATCAGGCCGCCCCATCGTTGATTATTTTCCTGTAACATCCCCAAGAGTTTTATTCTTTCTTTAGACTATTGAATAATCATTGAATAAACTGATCCATTGGTGCAGAGAAAAGTCCATAAATATATATATATATATATATATACAGTGGTGTGAAAAAGTGTTTGCCCCTTGCTCATTTCCTGTTCCTTTGCATGTTTGTCACACTAAGTGTTTCGAACATCAAACCAATTTAAACAATAGTCAAGGACAACACAAGTAAACACAAAATGCAATTTGTAAATGAAGGTGTTTATTATTAAAGGTGAAAAAAATCCAAACCATCATGGCCCTGTGTGAAAAAGTGATTGCCCCTAAACCTAATAACTGGTTGGGCCACCCTTTAGCAGCAACAACTGCAACCAAGCGTTTGCGATAACGTGTAATGAGGCTTTACAGCGTCCTGGAGGAATTTTTGGCCCACTCATCTTTGCAGAATTGTCCAATTCAGTTACATTAGAGGGTTTTCGAGCATGAACGGCCTTTTAAGGTCATACCACAACATCTCAATAGGATTCAGGTCAGGACTTTGGCTAGGCCACCCAAAGTCTTCATTTTTGTTTTTCTTCAGCCATTCGTGTGGTACTTGCTGGTGTGTTTGGGATCATTGTCCTGCTGCAGAACCCAAGTTGGTTTCAGCTTGAGTACCGAACAGATGGTCGGACATTCTCCTTCAGGATCTCTTGGTAGACAGCAAATTCATAGTTCCTTTTATCACGGCAAGTCTTCCAGGTCCTGAAGCAGCAAAACAGCCCCAGACCATCACACTACCACCACCATATTTTACTGTTGGTATAATGTTCTTTTATGAAATGCAGTGTCCCTTCTACGCAGATATACTTTGGACACACACCTTCCAAAGAGTTCCACTTTTGTCTCATCGGTCCACAGAATGTTGTCCCAAAAGTCTTGGGGTATCAAGATGTGTTGTGGAGAAATTGAGACGAGCTTTGATGTTCTTTTGCTCAGCAGTGGTTTTCTCCTTGAAACTCATTTTTTGCCCAGTTTTTCCTGATGGTGGAGGCATGAACGCTGACCTTAACTGAGGAGTGAGGCCTGCAGTTCTTGGACGTTGTTGTGGGGTCTTTGTGACCTCTTGGATGAGTCGTCGCTGCGCTCTTGGGGTAATTTTGGCGGCCCCACTCCTGGGAAGGTTCACCACTGTTCCATGTCTTCGCCATTTGTGGATAATGGCTCTCACTGTGGTTCGCTGGTTCCCAAAGCTTTGGAAATGGCTTTATAACCCTTTCCAGACTGATAGATCTCAATTACTTTCTTTCTCAATTGTTCCTGAATTTCTTGGGTCTCGGCATGATGTGTAGCTTTTAGGATCTTCTGGTGGACCTTACTGTATCAAGCAGCTCCTATTTAAGTGATGCCTTGATTGTGAACAGGTGTGGCAATAATCAGGCCTGGGTGTGGCTAGAGAAATTGAACTCAGGTGTGGAAAACCACCAGTTATAGTATGTTTTAACAAGGGGGCAATCACTTTTCACACAGGGCCATGATGGTTTGGATTTTTTTCACCTTTAATAATAAACACCTTCATTTACAAATTGCATTTTGTGTTTACTTGTGTTGTCCTTGACTATTGTTTAAATTGGTTTGATGTTCCAAATACTTAAGTGTGACAAACATGCAAAGGAACAGGAAATGAGGAAGGGGCAAACACTTTTTCACACCACTGTATATATATACATATATTGATTTATTTTTATTACTCTGACACCAAAAGCGTCCTAAGAAAATGTGTTTTTGGTCTCAGAAACGCGGGAGTGTGTGAACTGCGGAGCCACTGCTACCCCTCTGTGGAGGCGCGATGGTACGGGCCATTACCTGTGCAATGCCTGCGGACTGTACCACAAGATGAACGGACAAAACAGACCTCTGATCCGGCCTAGAAAAAGACTGGTACGGCTTTCGAATCTTAAATTAACAGAGGACGGAGCGCTGATTGCAGGCAATGCATCAGCCATTTCAATATTGAGTTCAAAATTGGGTTTCTTTGTTCATTCTTATATCTATCTTCTCTCCTCACCTCTGTAGGTTGTGAGTAAGAGGGCAGGGACTCAATGTGCCAACTGCCAGACGAGCACCACAACACTGTGGAGACGTAACTCCAGCGGGGAACCCGTATGCAACGCCTGTGGGCTTTACTTTAAACTACATAATGTGAGAGCTCCTGTCTTTTACACTTTTTTTTTTTGTTTTAAATAACAAATGTAGCCTTGCACACCAACATCCTAGATTTCTAACTTTGTTTGGATGTATCAAGTAGAAAAGTTATTCACACTGCAAAAAAATGATTTGGAGGAATAATTTAAGAAGATAAGGACGAGAATTAGTTTTTGTTCATGTATACTATAGAGTTCTGCACGAGTTGGCACGGTCGTGAGGTAATACTAATCGCAATGATTGAAAGGAAATGTGAGATACTTTTACACCATCACTGTTATACAATAGCAAGATAGGTAATGTCACATAATGCTCTAGATGTTCCAGAAAAAAATACCAAAAAAAACAATATGTCTACATTGTTCTGATAACATACTCAAAGTTAATGCCTATCGGCTCACGAGTGGCATAACAAAAAAGCGTTCGCCTGCGAGTTCAAATCCTGCTGATGCCACAGCCGTCTGTGGCTGGTAGTCAAGGGAGCAAAGCTGGCTGTGCTCTTTGGGTGGGAGGGATGACATACTCTCTCCCCTGTCAATCACAGCAACACTAGCCAATCACGAGTGTCTGTATGTGGAAGAGAGCAAATATCCCTTTCCTTTGTGAAAAAGGATGAGGTTGGCTGACTTCACATGGGGCAATGGTATCTCTGTGGTTAAGACATTGGCCTAATAAATGGAAGGTTGTAAGTTCAAATCCCAACAATGCTAACCTGCCATCGCTGGGCATTTGAGCAAGGCCCTTAACCCTCAACTGCTCAATTGTATAAATGTATACGTAAGTTGCCCTGCATGAAGGCGTCTGCCAAATGCCATAAACGCAAACTATCCATCTGTCTCTGAGGACGCACGTGTTATCCTTCGCCCTACCTGTCTGGTGGATGTATTTTGATAGCGGGAAACTTTCACGTTATCCTTTTCGACAGTGTGAACTCAAACCCTCCAGACACGGAAAGCCCCAGTGTTTGTCCGCTGATATTAAACGTTTCTTACCTGCAACCTCCTCAGGTAAACAGACCCCTCACTATGAAGAAGGACGGAATTCAGACACGCAACCGGAAGGTGTCGAGTAAGAGCAGGAAGGGCCGGAGGAACGCCGCTATGGAGCTCGATTCGTTCTCTGAGGCCTTGAAGGCCCCCGGGTCTGAGCAGCCTATCGACGCCTTTTCGCTGGGACCCTACAGCCATAGCGTCCACCCCGCAGGCACCTCCGCTACACTCCATGCCCCATCTCACCTTTCCTACCCATACCACCCTGCTGCTGCAGCACTCTTTTCCGGCATGGTGTGACAATAGAAAAGTGCATTTGATTGTTTCCAAGAGCTCTCTCTCTCTCTTTTTTTTTAAATAGCATGTATCATGTTTAATATTCATATAAATGGATAAATGTGAGAAAATAAAGAGTGTTCGGTTTTATTCATATTTGTATGCGGTGTAAAACCATTTCGTTCCTATACTTTTATTCATTGGCTAGTTTGCCGTTTACTGGCTAACCCTTGTGGTGGTGTGAATAAATTGTACAAATAAATACACATTTTATTTCTGTAATTCACCATGCAAATACTTGCTCCGTGGTTTTTTTTCCTCTCTCTCTCTCCTTTTTTCCTTCACACATGCAGACAGACAAATCACTTTCAGGATTGGACACAATATAATCAAATGCACCTGGCGCAACCAGGCGACGATTTAAATAAAACTGTGCTGCTGAATACGACCCCACTTCCAACGCTTTTTTTCCCCCTTTGTGGTTAGGACTGTCAGTAGCTCCATTGTCTATGCAGAAACTCTAATTTTCCGGACTGTGGATGGCGAACGGTGCGTACGCAAATCTGTCGCTTTCCATAGTGCGGAGGTGTAAGCCTGAATGATACGTCGAACCAGATTCAAATCTGTGGCTTTATTGAAACAGTGAGCGAGTCAAAAGATCCATTTAGGGAAACGCCGTGCCCGTTCCAGTCCGGTCAGTACGCGGCAACAAAAACCTTTTCATGTAAATGCCATGACAAGTTATAACATCTGGATACGTCAGAACAAAAGCCACATTTTACTGCATGAGGGTCGATGATAGATTTTCATATCGCGCTAACTGCCTAACCTTCGTCACGATTCAGGCACAACGCTGTGAAAATCCTCTCATCAGCTTCATATGTTTCGTGTGTTGTTTCTTTAACAGCAATGACTTGCTCGCTTCACGGCTTCGAGTGAACATGAAATGGCCCGAGAGCCGTGATTTGATATTATATTGACGTGCTTCCTTTTGAAACAGGAAGTCAGGGAGGGAGCGTCTCGAAGGGCTTGAATGATTTTCAAGATAAGCTGCACCTACCACTATCTAAAGACGCTGGTATAATAAATGGAGACAGCTGTGCAGGATTTCTCATGGTCGATTCTGACCAGTCCTGTCAGGTCATGCGGTTATTTTAGTAATATTTTCTAACAAACTTAGTTGATTATATTTCTCAAAATATGAACAAATTAATCAGTGTCCCTAACCTGAATAAAACATTTACTTGGATAAAGGAATAAATGTAGTAAACACACTGTGGAGCACCACATAAGCAACCTCGCACACGTTCAATACGCTCCTATGTTCATCAGCGTGGCCTTTCTTATTCTCTCAAGCTTCATATGTAAAGACTACCTGCTCTTTTGACTTTTTTCGGGGGCCCCAATATCCTATATCAGAGGCTTCCAACTATAGCGTGTCTCCGATTGGTAGCGTTCCATGGCTTGTCTGTTCACCTCGGCGGTTTGTTCCTTCCTTCCTCTGCAGCAGTGAGCGCATTAAGCTGTCCACCTGTGGAGACGGAAATCATAGCAGTGATGATTATCTACACAGCTCACAATAACATTATACGACGTGCTTAAAATTGCGATATATTGTCTAATCAATTATCAGCAGATGTCCATGTGTAGCTTTGTTTGTTATAATGTAGAATACAATGTGTCATTTATATAGTTTCACTTCTACTATGCAACGGAGTAAAAATAAAATGTATTTTTTTTATTAGAAAGGCATACAGGCTTATTTTGTGTTTTCCATATCTTTATAGTTCCCTGATGAGGCTTTCACCGTGCATGAGGATAGATCCTCCATCCTGTACAAATACACCATTAAAAAAAAAAAATGACCATGTACCACAGGATAAAGACCACCGTAGAACATGCAAATAATATTACAGGAAGTAATATTAATCCTGTACTGGATTTATCCACTGGATGGTCGAGTGGTTGAGTGGTTAGTTACAACAGTTAAGGGCCAGCTTGTTAAGTAATACGTGAATCTGCAGACCGGATAAAGATACACACTAGGTCTTCATGCAGATTTTTGAGAGGTTTTTCACAACCTAGCTTATTTTCTTTGTTCTAGTTTCTTTGAACCAAGGAAAGGTCACAGATGTCCCATGGAGGTCAAAGGGTAGGACTTGTCAATGGTAGTGGGGAAGATCTTGCGTCCTAGTTCTACCCGTTTGCACAGCACTGCAGTTTCTGTAAATTTTTTCTTTTCTTTTTTTTTTGCTTATCCAGTACTGACATTCTGACACCCTGGTTGGCTGATCTGTTAGATGTCTGGGATGATCCGATAGTGTACACTCTCTTCAAGGTTATCAAGAATTTGCAGCTTGGGTTTAGCTTGACGACCAGGAATCAGTTATCTTGCTGAAACATATGCTGGTTGTGGGTTGTAGAAGGCCAGTGAAGCCTGTCCCCTGTGCTCCACTCAGAAGGTGGAAGTGCACCAGGTGTACAACAGTGTAAATCTTTGAAATCTTTGAGTGGGGCAAAATGGGCAGTAATATAAGAAGCCCTGGTGAGAAAATAATCGTTTATCAGAGGCCTTATCATTTATCATTCAGGCTTCTTCTTAAATTACAAGGACTTGGTTACAGCATTTTGAATCCAACCTTCACTAGAATCTGCCCCTTTTATTCAGTCTTTGGACTCGACCTCCTGTCCCATTTGGTTCCTAAACAGGACGGGCTCTGGTCCACCAGTGCATTCTGGGCCAGTCACGTACGGTCACAAACAGCACGTTGAAGTCAGGAAAATTATGTCCTATGGGGACAGGAAGTGGGGAATGGGATACAACACAGATCACAATTGGCTAGACTCTAGTGGGGTCTCTATATTAGTACCCACTAGGTACCACTGGGCACCTGTGGGTGTCTTACAAGGTGGACACAAGCCACCTTAAGCGTCCCATTAGGTGGTTGCTGTCCTTGGTCCTGAACTCGCTGCAGTTGTACCTGTTAATGGGGTTCAAACCCTGATGTTTGCTACTCTCTCCTCACATCCTTTCAACCAATAAATGTTAACCACTGACAAATAAGTATGTTTGAGCTGGGGTGTGGGAGAGGGACCAGGTACAGGTAAGTGTGGGGGCTGCTTTTGGAAACTTCTCAAATCCCACCATATTTGAGAGAATTCTAGACTAAATTGTAAACTAAGAGGAAGATTGGTCTAGGACGTAAAATCTGCTTTAATCCAGTTTCAATTGCCCAGCTTATCCTCTCTAGGCTTTCCATCTTTAACAGGTCCAGCAAGTTCCACCAGGTGTGGTGTGTAGCGTCCCTGACAAAATGGACAAAAGTGACAAAAGTATAAACCACCTATTTACAATATAAAACCCTGGTTTGATACAACAGCCCCCCCCTCATTTCTCCACCTCACCCTCCATCTGTTTTACTCTTTCAGCAACAACCACACAGCTCTGCTCCTCAGGCCTATACTGGTGCCCCATTGTGCAATGCAGGCAGCTTTTGGTTTTCCGGAGTCAAAAAAAAAAATGCAGAAGGGAAGGAGAGATGCACATGAGGAGGCATCAGTCGATGTCATGTGCCACTATAGGTGGTTTTTTTTTTCTCTCTCGAGGTGCCATGCGTGTCACATCACACTCTGGTTTCTGTTGCTGGCTTCCTCCATTCAGTGTGCACCGGGTTTATCTGGGCAGCCAAATGAGTGGGAAATGGAACAGAATGACACATGGAGATTAGCAACCACAGGCCAGGTCCGGCGGACGCATGGGCACGACCGTTAGCACTCCCCTCGCTCTGTCAACCCCGCCTGTCACACACATACACACTGTCTCGCTCTCTCTCTTTACACTCACACTCACTCACAAAAACACACATACACAACCATGCAAACTGACATCTGGTAAGTGGTTAGTCATAACCCTCTCCTTAACAAACCTCTGCTGTCCCACTTTTCTGGCTGCTTGACCTTCTGACCTTTGGTACCGTAGCATGTACTGGACTCATCAGTTCAAAACGTTGACACTGAGCAATCTGAAATGAAATTACTCATTAAATCATTCACTAATCAGTACTACACTAATATATATCTTAATGGATTGATATTGATGTATATATTTATCTACTGTGTCTTTGGATCATGGGGTCACATCTGAGAAAATGTTTTCGCACAGCTTACCTTTCTGAGCATAAGCAAGAGCAAAGCAGTGTTAATTTTATTACAGCAACTGAAATAAAGCTTAGAATAATTTACATTTTAAAAAACTTCGTGTTGGAATAGTGGCCCCATGTGGTTTTGCAGTTCATGTATGCCTCTTGTTTTTCTAGCAGACTTTTAAAGACAGCTGGGAAACCAGTTATTTGGATGTTCCACCAACTGGACTGGAGTTATAGAAATGGTTCTAGTGCTTGACACTTGTATCATTAAATCTTTCTTAAGGATCTCTCAGGAAAGGTAAAATGCAAATATTACCTTTCCTTGTTGCTGAGGTGGTACCATTAAGGATACATCTCCTGTACCTTTAGTCTTCATTTCTTACCTGAAAAGATGCATGTCGCTTGAATTATTACTCTAAAAGCTAATTCAAGTTATGCCAGTGCTCCTTAAGGTTGTTGTTTTTGTACTTTTAAAAGTGCACTACATTAATGTTATCATTTAAAAGATAAATACTACAGGTAGAAAAGATGTAACTTTGATGGTACCACCTCAGTGAGAAGGCAATATACAGTCAAGCCTTTTTTTTTTCAGAGACCATTTACTGTATATCATAGCAGCACAAAAACGTCTTACTGTTTCAAGCTAGTCACTTTCCTTATACTTACAAGTCCAGAAGAACTAGGCAATGTTTAAACCACAATGCCCAGTATGAACTCAGTGTGCCAATAATCTTTTCCCAGACTAATCTATCCAACTCCTGGATGTGAAACAGATGTTTCTCATTGCGCCACATCGTCTCCTCCCTTTTTCCATGTTTTGCATGCAAATTACTTTGATAATTGATTTTGCCTATAACTATTCTTAAGGGAACTATTCTTACTCTGAAGACCTATTTTGCATGTTTATTGTCTTGTACGACTAAACTTTCAGAAATAAAAGGTGCCAAGCTACCTGTTCATGATACATCTTTGTACTTTTATTATTTTATATTATTTGCCTGGACAGGGTGCACATAGTGTGCTAGTAGCTTTTTGAATTAAGCCTTTAAAGGTCATCTGTAGTCCTTAAGGTCCCACTTTGTACCTTAATTTCTTATTAAGATATAAAAATTCACACTGCTGGTTTGAAAAAAATCTATCACAGATGATACCAGCACAGCAACAAGGAAAGGTTCGGGTTGATAACTTTATTCTCAAATGTACCAAAAGAAGAGGACCTACAGACTACCTGCTAGGGTACATCATTTAAACACTGACCAGCGCATTGCATTGTGGGATTTCACGAGCCTATAAAACATCCTCCACTAATCTTTTGGACCAGACAGTGGCAAAACTACTAATTTAGTTGACTATGTTAGTGAATATGGTGCATTTTCGTAACATGCTGGTTAAATAATAATAACAATAAAAAAATAAACTCTTCTGGAACAATCATGAAGCAAAAAAAGGAGAGGGAAAAAAAAGCTAATAAATAAATAAATTTAATTAATTCAGACGCGCGCAGTTTGAACTAGTGACTTGGCCAATCCGAAGAGAGCTTTTAGTTTAAATTAGGGCGGGGCTTAAAAACAATTGTAAAATTGTAAATAATGAGAATGATAACCATAACAACAAATACATAAAAAAAGTTAAATCAAACACTAAACGGTCTTCGAGCTTAACCCTGGGAATATCAGAAAACATAACAGCAATTTAATGTTAATACGTTTAAATACAATTAGCAATGGCTAATATAATTAGCGGGTAGTTCTACAGTTCCAGGAAGCGTATACAATTATTTAACTTTACCAGCTATAAAAATATATACATATATTAGCTCTAATAATATCGACACAATAATGATAATAATCTAATTAAGAGCTTCATTTCAATTGAACCCTCCCTTACGGCAATTGCTAGCGGCGTAAACTGTCGCTTTTTTACGTCATCATTACGCGTCCAATGTCTAATGTCAAAAAGCACCGATATTCCCTATATAAGCGCACTTTGGAGGACACACTATAATATTATCTATGCGCCCTCAATAGGGGTTAATATTGTGAATTGTAATTGAGCCTGTGAGTGAACATGTTTGAGCGCGTTATCTGGAAGACACAGGCCCTGAGTTTATTTGCCTGTTTGCTTTAAACCGATTTGTTTTTATTTGTGTCTCATTTCGGGTCAGATTTCTATGCACTCTTTATCGTTCAGCATCTATTATGCCCAGATTTTAAAACTATGGATTTCAAACCCCTTTTTTTGCTGGAGGGGCTGGTAAACTGCAAGTGATAAGTCAAGCATGCAAGACATTTATTTTGCTTGTTTGTTTGTTTGAAAAATAGTAAGTGATCTTAGAGATTGTTATTTAGTGTATGATTATTTTCATTATGATCTTTCCATTTAATACTAACGCTGAAACAGGAACACACATGGTGTATTTAGTGATATTTCTACCTTACGGTTATTGGAAGTATTATTATTATTATTATTATTATTATTATTACTATTATTATTATTATGTGCATTTTGTGTAGGTCCTAGTCAAAGACACAGTCATGCACAATGTCATTCAAAACATCAAAACAATTAACTCCATATTTGAAATTTCCCCTGACATCATGCTTTTATTTTTATATATATATATATATCTCATATTCCTTTATTCAATGATACAATAGTACTAATCTTAATCCATGTGTTACGTTTCATTTTGAGCAAAAGTGCTTTGGATAAAATAAAATTAGACAAAGAATAAAACAATTGACAGTCGTAAACACTACATATTAGAATAATAGAGGCAAAAATAGAAGATTAAACCTTTCTTTTTTTTAAAAAAAAAAAAAGAAAGAAGCAAAACAAGTAATCATAGTTAAGATAAATCCCAAACCGTTTTAGTACAACAGTGAATAAATAACAACCTTAGAATGCGATCCACAATGAGTAAAACAATCAGTAATATAATTCCTAGAGACGTGTACGGTACGGTACACTGCCTTCCACTATTATCGGCACCCTTGGTACATATGAGTAAAGAAGGCTGTGAATAATTATCTTTATTGTTTACTCTTTAGTTTATCTTTAGTAAAAAAATACTCTGCTCTCATAGATATCAAACAATTGCAGACAGAACACAGGTTTATCAAAAAAAAAAATATATATATGTATCTTTTTTGAATGTAGGTGTGCAACAATTATTGACACCCTTTTAGTCAACAATTTGTGCTACCTCCCTTTGCAAAGATAACAGCTCAGAGTCTTCTCCTATAATGCCTGATGAGATTGGAGAATACATGGCGGGGGATCTGAGACCGTTCCTCCATACAGAACCTCTCCAGATCCATTTCTGTGTTGATTTTGATGTATGTTTTGGATCATTGTCCTGATGGAAGATCCACCCTCGGCCCATTTGAAGCTTTCTGGCAGAGGCAGTCAGGTTTTCATCTAATATCTGTTGATGGAGTCCATGATAAATACTTTTTTTTGGGGGGGGGACCTGTGTTGTGTTTGCAATTGTTTGTTATCCTTGAGAGCAGAGTATATTTTGTGAATATTTTGAACAAAAGTTTAAACAGTAAAGAAAAATTTACCCACCATTCTTTGCTCATATTTCCCAAGGTTGCCAATATTAGTAGAGGGCCCTGTAGTTCAACCCACAATGTAAATGAGGTTTTGGTTTTAATCCTGACATAACCAGGCAAATTTTTTTGCTAAGCAGGCTTTAGATTTGCTGACAGCTTGTGGATTTTTCATCATCATGGATTCTGCATCAGATCGATCTCCGAAGGGTTTGAAACGCTCTCCGAAAAAAAAAACGCCGCAGAGCTCTGGCAAGGTCAGAAACGTTCACTGCCTTATTCAGTATTAAACTGTATATCTTATATCTGATTTATTTGCACAACAAGGTCGAATGTTCAGACTTGAGTTTTTTAGTGGAAGCCGTTCTTATTTTTATTTGCACTGCAGGGTTTCAGGATTTTCTCGAATGATCCTGGTGTTAAAGGGTTACTGTTTATTAATAAGGACTTAAATAATAAATCGAGTCAGTATTGGCTCAGGCAGGAGTTTTCATAGATCTTACCCTCTCGTTGCCCACATGGTGAACGCAGTCTGAGCTTTAGAGCCCTCGGTTATTCTCACAGACATTTAAGAAGTCACGGTTTGACACAGTTGATCGAGAGTCAGGGTTCAAATTCTAATCTTTATGTTAATCTGATGTGTCTTTTGTTTGTGATTAACTCGTGTGTGTGTGTGTGTGTGTGTGTGTGTCAGCAGGAAAACAGCCAACACAGCCATAAACCAAGTCTCCAGGAGGCTAGAAATAAAGGTAGACGGAACAGAGGCAAAGCAGAAGAGGAGATGACCAACAAACTCAAAATCATGGTATGCGGTGCAGTTTTGATCTCACTTTTTTTTTTTCCTTACTACCTTATTCTCGTCATCAGTCATAACATGGTAAATGGTATATAGCGCTTTTTTTTTTTTAACCCTAGTGGTTCCAAAACGCTATCACATTCACCCCCACACACACACACACACCAATTCTAGCAGAGCTGCCATGCAAGGTGCTAGCTTGCCATCAGGAGCAACTCGGGGTTCAGTGTCTTGCCCAAGGACACTTCGGCATGTGGAGTCATGCAGGCCGGGAATCGAACCTCCAACCCTACGATTAATGAACAACCCGCTCTACCGCCCGAGCCACAGCCGCCCATGAAGAGTGAAGTCTGGAGTGGAGACTGGACCTTTTTTAAACTCTTTAGTGTCTTTCCTTTTCTGCTGTTTAGATTTAGATTTATATTAGACCTTCTGATTGACCTTCAAGATTATTATTATTATTATTATTATTATTATGATTGTCATACATTATTCTAAGCTTTGTTCAGGGATGTTTAATAGATGGCAGTTGTGGCAGTTAAACCTTAAGGTACTTAAAGATGCGTTTATGTGTTTGTAGGATTTGCACGACAAGCTGAAGGCGACCGGAACTGGCCTGGTTTATTCCGACGTCTTTTCCCGTTATCGCTGCCTGTGGGACCCCAGGTGACTCTGCTCAGAGATACACTCGAATATGTACTGTAACGCTTTAGAATGGATATCAGATGACATCGAGGTCTTTTAATATTCATTCGGTTTCTTGCCGTCTAATCACTCGGACACTCGAGCGTATTCTTTATGAAATTTTGCGGGCGCTGTTGTCCTTCCAGTCACCTCGAGTGTCCGGAGAGAGTGACCGCTATAGGAGGGATGATGGAGACGGAGGGGCTGCTGTCTCGCTGCGTGCAGGTGGAGGTGAGAAACATGGTTTCTGCTCACGTGTCTCAGACAAGACACATCGCCATCCCAGTGTGTAGCAATACAGTTAGAGTGTGCTGTTGTTTTGTCCGTGTCATTGTGACGGAAAACTTGGAGGTCACGTTAACTGTGTTAGCTAAAGTAAGTTCATTTCCTTAGCTGCTTCTGTTCATGTTTCAGACAAGAGCTGCATCAGACGAGGAGCTGTCTCTGGTTCACACGTAGGTCTTCTGATTTTGTACGATCAGTAATGTGTGTTTTGTGGGTGGTATTGATCTGTTGTCACGTTGCTTACGTGTGACAGGAAGGATTACATTGATCTCATGAGGTCCACTCAGAAGATGGCGGAAGAGGAGCTGAAGTGTGTCTCTGAGCGCTATGACTCCGTCTACCTCCATCCTGTAAGAACTTCCACGTACACATCTCACGTCCTGAGTATGGGGATGCGGTGTGTTGGACAGAGTGGGTTCATTTTAGGGTGTGTTGTGTTTGTCTGTATGGTGTGTGTGTGTGTGTGTGTGTGTGTAGGAGTCTTTCTCCTGTGCCTGTCTAGCCGCCGGCTCTGTCCTCCAGCTGGTTGACAAGGTGATGACATCGGAACTTCGCAATGGCTTCGCCGTGTGCAGGTTTCAGTCGCACATATTTTACTCATTTATTCATATCAATTTATTATGTATACGGCCCCCTCCGAAAGTATTGGAACAGCCAGGCCAGTTCTATTGTTTTCGCTATACTTTGAGAGCAGGAGATGAATATGATAGATCAGAATTTCAGCTTTTTTACTTCTCCATATTTACGTCTAGAAGTGTTAAACAGCTTAAAACATGGCACCTTTTGTTTGAACCCCCCTGTGATCATAAATATTGGAACGTGTGACTGATAGGTGTTTCTTGATGCCCGGGTTTGTCCTGTTAAATCGATTGTTTAAATAATTAATAGCTCTGAGTGTCTACTCTTGGTCTGAGCACTAGGTTTCAGCCATGAAGACTGCATTTGTTGTTAAAGTGATTAAACCAACATGAAGACCAGAGAGCTGTCTATGGGAGGAAAAGCAAGCTATTTTGAAGCTGAGAAAAGAGGGAAATTTTAGTCTAAATTTATACATATATATATATATATATATATATATAAATTTACAGCAAACAGCTGGAATGGTGTTACTGAGTAAAAACTAAAGGTTTTAGTTTTTTCTTTGGGTGTTCTCTTCAAATTTCCCTAATATATTTTTATTACGTTTCCAAAATGCAATCATTTCCTTCCTAAATGAATTGTCTCCTAAATGCAAATGTTTTGCAAATGCGCATTTCCATTACAGGCATACTAAAGCCTTTCTTCTTCTTCTCTGAGGTTGGCAAAATAAACTTTGTGCACTGGCTGAACCTCTCACAGCTACAACAGCTTCTAAACAGCAGCATTTAAGAACTATATTGTACTGAGCACGGTTTTTGTACACGGTATGCTTTTAATAACATCACTGTAGTCCAACATGTACAAGTTAAATGGTTCACCTTTCTCCAGGTCACTGGGTTTTTTGTCAAACATTTCTCATTACGTTTTGTTATATACTAGGAGTAGGAGGTGTGTTCTTTAGTTAGCGTTTAGTGTTTTGTCATGGAAAAAAAGCTATTAACAAACAGATTAAGATAGATTAAACCCATCAGCTATTAATTGATTAGCATTTAAAATAGCCTCGTCTCATTTAGACTGTGTTTCACCGGCGATCTTCATGTCACAGATCGATTGGTTCATAATGTTTTTTTTGTTTGTTTTTTTGTTACTGTGTGTTTAAAAAGAAATGCAGAGAATATCATTAGTCTTGATTCCAAAACTACTTTGCTGTATAAGTTACAGTACGTATTTTAGAGAGCAAAAAAGTTCCCTTAATTAATCAACACACTATTATTCCTCTATAGCAATCAGACCATAAACCCATGAAGATTTCCTTTCGATCTATGACGAACTTCAGTCAGGTGTGTTAAAGCAGGAAACGCTGCGTTTTGTGATCTGATCGTCTCCGTCGCAGGCCTCCAGGACATCACGCCCAGGCTGAGCAGATGAACGGATACTCCATGTTTAATAATGTCGCGGTGGCAGTGCGTTACGCTCGGAAACAGCACGGCGTCCAGCGGTAAGAGCGGATTCTCCTGGAATTCTGCTGTGATGAGCTTTTGTTCAGATTTAAACAGTTTATGTAATGTGTGTGTGGGTGTGTGTGTGGCTTTGTGTTGCAGGGTTCTGATTGTGGACTGGGATGTGCATCACGGTCAGGGAATCCAGTACGCCTTCCAGGAGGATCCCAGGTATACGCAGCTTCCTTTTTCTTAATAAAAGGACATTCTGTGAAATCAACAGTCCCACCAAAATTCAAATCTACACCCTGCCTTCTCTACCTTCTCTTACGCGACCGATCATCAACAAAACGTTCAGCGTGTGAGTGCAGCTTTCAGGGCAGTAAATTAAATCCACCCTGAACCACTTGCATATTAATCTTTATCAGTTAATCAGCATGCCGGTGTGTTCTCACTCTGGTGTCCTACATCACCCACAATCCCATTCGACTACCCGCTGAAAGTGGTGCAGTGGGATCTAGCCCTCGGTTCATCTCTACATGAAGGGAGCAGTGCAGCGGCGCTTTAGTCCTTTAGTCTGTTCAGCTCACTCACCTCCTCATTTGTAGACTAACTGGCTACTGTGCCGTGTTTCCGCTGTAAATACGTCGGACAGCTAAATTGCATTCTGGGACTTTGAGTCCAGAGTGTGCACCATGTCTACTACGCTGGATTTCTCATCAATATGACATCGAACGAGAGTGGAAAATGGCGATCGAGAAGAGACACTCTTGCTCTTTTGTCTCTAGGCGCTATCGGCAAAACATCGCTAAGTTTTTCGTTTATGCGTGGGATTTTTAAAACATTTCCTCTTGTTGAACTTGATTGTAACTAGCAATAACCACGCCCCCTCGTGACGTCAGCACGGCAGACGACTGCTAACTTCAGGCAAGAATAATGAAAAGGCAGCAGCGTCTAACAAACTAGCACCAGATATCTCAATTCTGAACATATTTAATGTGTTCAGAGTGGAGCTGTCCTTTAAAACCAGCAGTGTAGCATCAGTTTAGCATCATGCTAAATTGTATGATGCTATTATGTAAGAATGCCATTACTTTAATTTTATCTGGTGTTTTATATCTCTCTCTGTCACTGTCTTTGTTTCTCGTTGCAGTGTCTTGTATTTCTCCATACATCGGTACGAGGAGGGCTTGTTCTGGCCTCACCTGCCCGAGGGAGACAGCGGCGCAGTGGGTTCAGGACCAGGCGAGGGCTACAACATCAACGTGCCCTGGAATAAGGTAAAAAAAACGAACGGAAGCTTGCTCATGTTTAAAACACCCACACGGATGTGCAGAGCGAATCAGTAGCTCCCTCAGTTTTTTCATTGCTGTGTGTGTTGGTGTTCAGACAGGGATGGAGGACGGAGATTACGTCTCAGCGTTCCAGAGAATTCTGCTGCCTGTAGCCTACGAGGTACTGAGTACACTTCTCAAATCTCTCGGCTACAGCCGTGTAGCCAGACTGTCTATTATTATTTATTTATTAGTGTTACTGTAATGACATGAGGAAGGTGGCAATTTGCTACTCTCAAATTTGTCTCGTAAATATTAATTTATTATTTTATTTTTAAGTCTATTTCACTGGTAGCTTCGGTTGAGTGGATTTATATCGTCACTGAATTCTTACAGGGAATAAAATTAGGAAAAGTGCTTTTTAATCAGATATAAAATGTTTTAAATTCATAATTTAGTGTAACTGGTTTGGGTTCTGTGCATTAAAGGTTCAGAAATAATAAGAATCCTCTAATCTAATAAGTAAATAATAAATAAATGTATCATTACTATTTTGTAAAATATTTTTAGATTTTCCCAGTATTTGAAAAGTGGGATTATGTTCATAATTTTTTCTTACTTTACTTAATTAATTTTTTTTTTACTTTACATTATTTTGTTTACCTTTATTTTACTTTTTTCTTTACATTTATCTTTACTTTACCTTTTACTTTACATTTTCCTTTACTTTACTTTAATTTACTTCACTTTTTCCTTAAACATTTTCTTTATTTATTTTACTTCACTTTTTACTTTACTTTTTTCTTTACTTTAATTTACTTCACTTTTTACTTAAAAATGTTCTTTATTTATTTTACTTTACTTTTTTCTGTTTTTCTTTACTTTATTTTACTTTACTTTTTTACTTTACATTTCTCTTTACTTCACTTTATTTTACTTTACTTTTTTACTTTACATTATTTTGCTTTAATTTTTTTTACCTTTATATGACCTTTTTCTTTACATTTCTCGTTACTTTATTTTACTTTACTTTTTTCTTTACTTTAATTTACTTCACTTTTTACTTAAAAATTATTTATTTTACTTATTATTAAATATTAATAATATAAATATTATTTATTGTGCTTTTTTCTTTGTTTTTCTTTACTTTATTATACTTTACTCTTTTACTTTACATTTTTCATTACTTTATTTAACTTTACTTTACATTTTCCTTTATTTTACTTAACTTCTTTCTTTACATCAATTTACTTAACTTTTGATGTTACTTTTTTTTTAAACTTTATTTTGCTTTTCTTTTGTAAGACTGCTGATCCATTATTCATCTCTGTGCGCGCGCGTGTGTGTGTGTTACAGTTTCAGCCTCAACTTGTGTTAGTAGCCGCTGGCTTTGACTCTGTGATTGGCGATCCAAAGGTGTGCTATGCTTATTAAAACCACTATTTTTTTCTCTCTTTATGCAATAAATAAATAAATATATCCCACATGCATATCATGTATGTATCATGTAGCAATATGAATGTAACATTGCTCTTGAATAGTGTGTGTGTGCGCGTGTGTGTGTGTGTATTTAGGGTGAGATGTGTGCGAGTCCCCAGTGTTTCTCCGTACTGACCCACATGCTGATGGGTCTGGCCGAGGGCCGAATCGTGCTCGCTTTGGAGGTACAACATCTCTCCGTAATGTGTTTCATTTCAGCTAATGATATAACATTATATAAAATAAAATGAAGTTGAAGCTGATCTGTCACAAAAATTAAACTTGGCATGTTACTGAGAAGACACAGAGCACAAAGTGCTCTCTCCTGTGGACCGATGGACTCCGCAAATGATTAATAGATGTTCTCCTTACAGCAACTTGTTAATGTCTTCCTTTGTTAAATCTGTTTAAGGTTAGGTTTGAATTATGACCGCGTCCACCATACAAGACCCAGTACATCTACACATAGTTGTTACTATAGGAGCGCTAACGTATTAGAAAAAGCACACCGATTGTTTGCGATGTGCTTGTCTTGTCTCGTACTCACCCTGCTTGTGTATGTTCCTGTTCAGGGAGGATATAACCTGCAGGCCACAGCAGAGGCAGCGTGTGCTAGTTTGAGGTCACTCTTGGGTGACCCCTGCCCTCATCTGAACTCGCCAGGAGCTCCGAGTGAGAGGTCAGAGATGGCTACATCACCTTGTTCTTTCTCTACAACACACGATGCCTCCACCACCGTGCTTCATTTCTCTTTGCGCTTGTCTGTTCCAGTGCTCTAAAGTCCATCTCTAAGACAGTTTCTGCTCTGTATCCATTTTGGACCAGCCTGCAGACTCTGGGTAAGTCTGAACCAGTCTACAATTACAGTACGTTTACTACAAGTTGCCAGTTTTGTCAGTTATATCAATCATATAGAAGACTCATGCTGGAAAATGACCACCAGATGACCATCAATAAATTTGTGGGTGTTGTATTTCAAGCAGTGAATTGGGGGGGAATGCGGTGGTTAACACCCATGTCGCGGATTGGGGGAACCAACTGCGGATCCACACGCGGGGACAAGCACTAAGGCAAACAACTTACCTCAGTCAGAGCGTGTAGATTATCTCGTTGGTGTGTGTGTTATATTTATAAAAAATATATAATATATGTGTATGTGTGTGTGTGTTTCCCCTCAGAGGGAGGCCCTCTTTCCGAGGCAGAGCCCTTACCCTCAGCCGTGTGTATGGAGAAACTGGAATCATCCGTGAAAGTTACTGGACTTGTTTATGACGAGCGTATGATGGACCATCACAACATGTGGGACAGGTTAGAAAACACTCTTAATATATATATTAATATAATATATATATTAATTGCTATATCAATAAAAAAATGAGTATGGTGTACGTATGTGATCATCCACCCCTCCAGCCATCACGTAGAGCTCCCTCAGAGAATCTTCCGGATCTTCTCCCACCATGAGGATTTGGGACTCGTGGACCATTGCCAGCGGATACCGGCTCGTTTAGCCACAGAGGACGAGCTCGCACTTTGTCACGGGTAAAACATATGAGAAATTGAATAAATCCAGGGGAAAAAGACCGAGTACAGAAACTGTCCGTCTTTGCTCATGTTACTTTTCCAAAACCTTAACCATGTCTTTGTATGCATTAGTTTTTCTCTCACACTCCATTTTTTTCCTCTTGCTCTCTTTCTTTTGATCAGATCAAAGCACATCGCTATGATAAAGAGCACCGAGCAGATGAAGCCCAGAGACCTGAACAGGCTCGGAAACGAATATAATTCCATCTACATCAGTAAAGAGAGCTATAAGTGTGCACTGCTGGCAGCTGGAGCATGTTTCAGTGTAGCTCAGTCCATCCTCACTGGTCAGGTGGGTCTCTCTCACTAACTCACCACTCACACACACACACACACACACAGCAGCAATATAGTATATATGTGGCCACAAGATCACCTAAACTGGATTGTTGGAGATTGGAAAAGAGTGGTTGTTTCCGTTACAATGGACTTCCTGTCAACCTGAACATGTCTGGCCAGGAATGTCTTGAACCAGGAAACTAGAGAAAGTCTGGGGAGATCAGCTGTTTCTGAACTACTCACATTAGGCTTTGAGTCATTGAGATCACATGTTTCCCCATTCTGATGTTCGATGTGAACAGGCGTTCCTATTAAATTGCTGTTTATGTGTGAGTGTATATACATAGGTATAATAATAATAATAATTATTATTATTATTAATTTTAATAATTCTGGAGCTGACTGTATATATCGGAAGAATACTGACAAGATTGAGAGTTTCAGAGCAGGACATTGGTGTGTGAAATGGTTTAATTCCTCTGATTGTGCCTCCCGTGGCTCATGTGTGTCTTGTGTTCGTGTAGGTGAGGAACGGTGTGGCTATAGTACGCCCCCCTGGGCATCACGCAGAGAGAGACACCGCCTGCGGATTCTGCTTCTTCAACACAGCTGCCCTGACCGCCCGCTATGCTCAGAGCATTACCCACAATGCCCTGCGCGTCCTCATCCTCGACTGGGATGTGCACCATGGCAACGGCACACAACACATCTTTGAGGATGATGACAGGTAGGGAAGGATTCTTGTCTTGTATCAGATCCCTGGTACGTCTGTTGTACGTGTGTAAATGTTGGGCAACATTTCTTAAGTGAGCAGAACTGCACATTATTCACGATTTGGTGCTTCATGCTTCAGAGCCTTTATGAAGAATTCCCAGTACAGTAGGTAATGCCCACACATTGGGCAATTCATACGTAACTCACATGCAGGATCGTTAACACAGTATTGATGAAAATCTAGTTCGTTTGGGGGAAAAAAAAATATCTGTATCACTTTATTTATTTAGTTGTATGAATTTATTAAATTTTTTTTTTAAGTTATGTGTTTCATATTAATGTCTTTAAAATTAAAACTATCCAAAACAATCCCATAATTTAAAACAAATAAGACTAGCCATTCAATTAAGACATAAGTAACGGCACCCTATAAAAGGAGTTGGTGGTATACGATGGACTGCGATGGCTGAGCTGCGTTACTGGAAGCTTTAGCGCATGCCGTGCCTAGGAGGCGCTCTTTCACAGTTTCGTCATCGCTTTGTTGGTTTTGACTTCACGTGCCATCAATAAATGTAAATATAAATCAAACGTGCCCGGAATGTTCTCGGTAATTTAATGGTGTTATGCGTTTATTAATATTTGTGTGAGTATGGGGGGAAGAAATCAGCAAACTATACATTGTTCATAAATCTGGAGGGAGTTTTAGTTCGGATTGGCCGATAAAGCGTTCACACGTACGCTACCGGTCAAAAGTTTAGACACACTCATTCTTGTATTATTTTTGTCCACACACACATTAGCTGCGTTTACATGGACAACAATAATCCACTCTTAATCCGATTAAGACCTTACTGTAATTAAGAAACTACCATGTAAACAGCAATTTTTTACTTACCTTAATGTAATTAAGGTCATAATCGAAGTAAGCAATAATCGAATTAAGACAGGTGGAGTACTATGGACGTGTATTACAGACATGTAAACACCTTAATCACATTACGAACGTCGTGTGGGAGTTTTCACTGCATTTTGCGACAGGACACGTACACACATGGCAGTTTTACGTTTTACGGCGAACGAGAGTTCGGCCACGTCCCAAATCGCTTACTTTCCTACTATAGGCCTGTAGTGGGGAAAAATACATGTATCTCGGCTACTATATAGACGGTAAGTACGCGGTTTGGGACGCAGCACACGGCTTCAAGCAGTCTGTGTGTGTGTGTGTGTGTGTGTGTGTGTGTGTGTGTGTGTGTGTGTGTGTGTGAAAAATCAGTAGCTAGACTTGACCGCACCGTTTTCCTTGCAGTGTGCTCTACATCTCTCTCCATCGCTATGATGAAGGCTCATTCTTCCCTCACTCAGAAGACGCAGATTACGATAAAGTGGGCCGAGGGAAAGGCATGGGATACAACGTCAACATTCCCTGGAGCAGAGCCAAGATGGGCGACCCGGAATACATAGCAGCCTTCCACCATGTGGTGATGCCAATAGCACGAGAGGTGAACACACCCACACACACACACACACACACACACACACACACACGTGCAATCATATCTCAATTGCATCTTAATCAACTGCATTTTAAAGAAGTTCTGACTTCTGTCGCGGGTTGCTGCAGTTTGCTCCGGAGCTGGTGCTGGTGTCGGCCGGGTTTGACGCCGCTCGGGGTGATCCGTTAGGGAAGTACCAGGTGACCCCGGAGTGCTACGCCCACCTCACACACCAGCTGCTGAGTCTAGCAGCAGGACGAGTGCTTGTCATTTTAGAGGTGAGTGACGGTTTAGTGCTTTCTCCACTTCTCAAATCTGATCCTGGGTGTTTTCTATTGAAAACTGAATCCTTTATAGCCTCAATAATTACCGACTTTGCAATGTGTATATGCAGTATACACTCACCTCCTGGTCCGTGTGAGTCTTAATGCCCCAGTATAGTGACGGGGACACTATACTGTAGAAATAAAATCTCTAGTTAGTCTGACTAATCATGCTTGAGCAGCTTTGTTTTGCACCTGGACGTATATTTTTGATCGTATAAACTCAATCTAAGCAGTGTGTCTTGTCTCCCTTTTCACATAGGGAGGTTATAACCTCACGTCCATCTCCACATCCATGGCCATGTGCACCAGCATGCTCCTCGGTGACACACCCCCGCTGCTGCCTCCCCTGCCCCCTCCACACCCCAGCGCTTCCATTAGCATCAACAACGTCCTGCGAGCACACGCCCCCTACTGGAGATCTCTCAGAATACAGAGTGAGGCTGAGACCATAAAGGGCAAAATGTAAGACTAATTTATCAACAAAACACTTTATTCGCCTCTCTGTTTTATTCTTTCTCAGTTCCAGAGTCTCTGCGTTTGTCCTTGCCTTCTCCTAAACCCAAGACCAAGTACACGCCAACAGGAAAAGGCAAAAATTCTCCTTCTCAGGTCACCCCTCAGCAGCAGCACCAACGCACCACGGTGACGACTTCCCCAGCATCGCCCCCTGGTGATCACGAGGACTCTGGGCTAGATGAGCTCACTCAAGGCCTGCGCTGTCTGGACCTCAGCACGTCTTCCATATCTGCCAGTTCCAGCCCCGCCTCTGTCCCTGTGGGCGGGGCTAGACTTAAAGTGAAGCCCAGCCCAGAGAGGGACTCCACAGAAGTGCAGGAGGTGTCACCTGTCCCCGTGATAGAAAGTGGTATAGTAGACGGCGACGTAGAAGCCGAGTCCACGCCCAGCAAACAGGAGGAACAGGTAAACAGCAGCGCCGTTCCGTTTTTGAAGGATAAACTTAAAAAAAAACTTCCAAAATCATCATTTCTTGATGAGAGCATGGCTTCTGTTTTCACGCCTTACAGTCAAAACCGCAGGCGGAAGAAGAATCGGATGCCGGGGCAGTGTGTGATCAGGAGAGTCCTGCGCTGGAGGGAGCGTCTGGTTACACGAAGAAATCCGTCTTCGAGCTGGTGTGTGGCGCCGTGGACATGGCCGGGGTACGATATCTCTCCCGGGGGGTGATGAGAAGTTTTCGGTCCCTGTGTGTTATCTACTGCTTAATTAACAATGATTTTCCTTCATATTTCCAGTTTATTTTCAGGTTTTACCAGTTAAAAGGGCACGAGTTTGTGATGTGCACTTGAACAAGTAAAATGGATGATTTTATTATTAAGGTAATCAAAAAAAGAAAAAAACACCCCACGTGAGACGATTTACTAACAGGGTGTTGTCCATTTTGAGCGTTTGCACTAACCCGTGTGCAATCGGAGGAAAAGCGGGGATTAAAAAAACGGATTCATTTAGCTCGTGCATCGTGATTTAGATCGTGCATCGCAGTCTTTGGGAATAACGAGTACTTGTGTGAATTAACACGTCCAAAGGGCAGGTATTAAAATTGTCGAAGCTTATTTTTGACCCGTCTCCTTGCCTTTCATCCGTGTTAAACTTGACGAGTAATTTCACATATCCGTGGCAAGTTTCAGTCGCGGTTTTACTCATCCGGACGTGACTGAGGTGGGGTTTTTTTTTTTTTTTTGCCTCTGCCAGTCGTTTTCAACAGCTGTGTCGATTTCAGATCTCTCTGTTTCTGTGCACTTCGTTTACGCCGTCATTCCATATAAATCGCTCACAGCACATCCAGTAACTGCCCATCAATGCACAGTTTATCACGTTACTGAATTCAGTTGTTTTAATAATATATTGGAATGTTTCACGTGGAAATTTGACGTCAGTAGTGATTCCCAAGGTTTTGTTTTTTTTTTCGCGAAAGAAAGAGTATCAGTCAACGGATAAATTGATTCGTTCATCCAGTCAACAACTAGCCTTCTGCTGGGGCTGGCTTAAAGACATTTGAATGATTAACAATATGTATCGTCATATTCTATAAAGGATTGCCTGCCAGCAAAACACTTCAGGATGTGCTGATCTTGGAAAAGAATCGCTTTCTGCAGGGGCAACAGGGATTATGTGCTGTAGCTGCGTTACACGATCATGTGAGAGCGCAGAAATCGGGCGATGATGAAGAACGGTTTGGTTTTATTACGTATGATCAATATTTAGGCAGTTTTTCCGAGCGCACGTTTGAAAATACCTTACGGTACACTGTTTGTAAAGCGTTGCACTAGATGCCTGCGAGGCACTTCGAGGATCGAGAGGATAAACAACTCGAATTCCTGCTGACGTTGCGTTTCGGGTGAATCGAAGAACTCAAAAGCAATTGTCAGTGGGTTCATTTCGAGGGCTTTGGTTTGCTTTGTCCACAATCGCCATGTGTGTTACACTACAAAGACCCAGCCAGAACAATTCCCAGGGGCTCGGTTTGCTCCAGAGGGCGTTAGGAAATGGTATATATGGACGTGGATGTCTGTAGGATAGACCGTAGAGGAGAGTAAGCAGTGACGCTAAACGGCTGTTCTTGTACAGAGCAGAGCGTTTGGACGAGTCAGAATGTCTGTAAGTTGAGTTTTTTTATTATTTTATTTTCATGGTATGTTTAAAAAAAAATC
>CM022776.1:16256516-16331516 GCA_012411365.1 Ameiurus melas
GCAAAGCAAAGGAAGGCTGGAAAGAGAAGTGTTTCCAGGTAGCAATTTGCACTGTCCGAAATGTCATTAAGAATTAGCAGCTCAGGAGGAACTGTGGAAATCAAGGCAACGGCCCAAACAGTATGCTGGCAAGAAAAGCAAAGCAAAACCACCATATGACACTAAAGACCTGCAGGAAGGTTTAGCTGACACAGTGCAGCGCTGCTTGTACATATATGGTCTGCATGGAAGAGTCATCAGAAGGACACCTTATGTGCAACCTCATCCCAAAAGTGAACGTCTGATATATACAAACATCTAGATAGGATTTTGGAAACAACTTGCTATGGACTGATGAAGTAAGGATGGAGCAGTCGCTGCAGTCACCAGTGGTATGTTTGGAAAAATGAAGGAGAAGCATTTGATAAAGTATATCTTGTAAATCATGGTGGTGGAGATATTGTACTTCTGGTTTTTGTGGCACAGGAAACATTGCACAGGTAAAGGGAGGAGTGACATGGAACTGCTTATGAAGAGAAACCGCTCTAATGCCATGGATATCTTAAAAACATTTGGTCATGATAACATGACATCTTTGTCATTGGACGTAAACTATGATGGCGACTCATGGCCGCATATAACAGCTTCCCTCATTATGTCATAATGGGTAAATGGTTAACTTTTTATGGTTTAATACATGGGTGTCCAATCTTATCTGGAAAGGGCCGGTGTGTTCTGCTTGGTTGGAATGAAAACCTGCACCCACACCGGCCCTTTCCAGATAAGATTGCTCACCCCTGGTTTAATATAACAAATCTTTTCCATTCTTCCCTTCCCTTTTCATTCTTTACCTTCTCTGTTTTTCTCTTTCTCCTTTTCCCTCCTGGAGGATACTGACGCTGCTCTTGTCGTCTATTTTGTTCCTCCTTCTTTCCTGTGACAGGAGGATTTATTTTTCTCTGCACGAGTGCTCTGTCTAAAATCCTCTTCTCAGAGTATAAAAGCATCATGCGCTCTTTCTGTTTCTCTCCCCCTCCCTCCATGCCTCCATCCCTCCTGACTCGTCCTCATCACCCCTCCCTCAGTACGTGTTGCAGGAACATCGCTTGCTATTGGTGTTGGCCTGCTGTTAATGCGGTGCATCATTGCCACCATAACCCCACTGGGAGGAGGAGAGAATCTCGTTTTTTTCCCCCCCTGTCTTGCTCCCTCACTTGCCGATAATGCAGATCCCGGTAATTGAATTTTGATGTTTTTTTTTTGCTTCCTGCTGAAGGATAGAGTGTCGCAGACGACCAGCCTGAGGAGAAGAGAGGTGATCTCCATCATCTCATGCTCTCATCTCGTTCCTATCTGCTCATTTGTCTTAGCATGCAGATCCTGATTGTTTTTTATCCTTTCTGTGAGCATCATCATCATCTCTCTCTCTCGCTCTCCCTCTCTCTCATCTAGCCGTGTCTGAAAACATCCTCATGAGTCTCTCCCTGTCATTAAGCCCCCACTGTGCTGCTGTTTTCATTGCATTGTTTGAGGCTGTTATGACTGGATTCTCTGCGAGCTCCTGCTCCTGAGGCCGTGTGCTGAGCTTTCAGACTTCACAGCTCAGCAAAGAACAGCCTTCCAGCTGAATAATACATTTATTATAGGTACTGCAGAGTTTGTATAGCTATTTTTTTTATTTTTTTTATCTTCAGGGGGAAAAAAAAATGCATGAATATTCTGCTTTGTTCTAAGCCATGTTTGAAGCCCAAGCAGAGCTACAATTGAAATGCTGTTAAAGGTGCTGTTAGTAATTTTTAGAAGTGGTCCTAATAATATAATTATTATACTGTTTTAAATATATTTTTAAAAACTATTATTCACAGCATTGCAACACAATCGGTCTCTCTGTTTGTTTGATTTCAGACTTCTGTTTACATTTTTTCCGGCCCAGAAATTATCCTCCAACTGGAACAGTGCTTTTCAGCTCTGCTTTTTTATATATATATATATATATATATATATATATATATATATATATATATATATATATATATTAAAATAAGATTTCTCATTGTTTTTGTACATTAAGCAAAGTTAAGCTTTTTTCAAGTTAACCATCGTGCATCTGCCTTCCTACAGAAATTATTTCCGGCACAAATCCATAAAGGCCTAACTTGGATTTGTAGTCGATGAATTATTTGGAGCGCTGGAAATGAGTTTTGTAGAAATGTAGATCTCTAGGGGCATGGTTGGTGATCATGCATAACTGCATATTCAGTGTAATACTTGCAAGTATCAGAGTTTAATTTAAAACATAATGCACCGTATTTAGCTCTGCTTTTTCAGCGGTCATGCAGCCCCATGCGGCGGAGGTGGCACGCCTCTACCAGACCGAGTTCGTCCGGAGTGCGCGGGCTATGGGTGTCCTGTGGGCCATTTGCACGCTCTGCTTCGCAGTCATTGAGGTGGTCATCCTCGTTCAGCCGTCCTGGGTAGGCACGCGGGAGCTCCGTTATCCAGCCAGCAGTGTCGGTGGTAAGGCGCCACCTCAGACTGGTACGCTGGGCCTGTTCGAGGTGTGTGTGGAGTCAGACTGGCCAGTGCCGGAGTGCACAGGCTCCCTACATACACTGACCCCGATTCCAGCCTTCCAATCACCGGCTGTGCTGGTGTGCATTTCCCTCACCATGGTCTGGGTCAGCGTGGGCTGTCTGTGTCTGTTTCGCTTCTGCAACGCCGCAACCGTGTACAAGATCTGTGCCTGGCTACAGCTCGCCGCTGGTAAGAGCAATGACTCGTCGGTGCATCGGTCCATTGGAAAACTTTTGAGTATGTCCACCAAAGAAGCCATCGTAATCCCACATCATAGACACACCGTCTGCCTTTACAGTTTCCGTTTGTTTGCTCTAGATCCCCCTGGCAAATCTCATTTTTAATAACTACGAAGTTCTCCAGGAGATATACATATACATATATGTGTATATAAGTATAGGACTTAGTTCATAAAGAACTACCAAAGTATAACTTTATTGTTACTTACTGAGTAGTTACCCAGTGTGTATTAGTACTTAATGACTTAGGTGTCATTCCTGCTGCGTCCCTGTCAGTTATTGAACAGTCTTTTAAAGCATTACCACAATGCATAAACTTACGAGAGGGAAAAACCAACATGTTTTCATGTTTTTAGAAACCAAGCAAGGAACAAACCAGAACAGAAGGCTTATATGCTTCATCCAACTCTGTGCTGCAGGTTTCTGTCTGGCGCTGGCCTGCGTGCTCTTCCCAGACTCGTGGGAGTGTGCTGAGATGCGTGCACTCTGTGGAGACGGTGCTGAGAGTTTCTCTCCAGGGAACTGCTCCGTGCACTGGGCCTACATACTGGCCATGCTGGGAGTGCTGGACGCCGGCATCCTCGCCACACTTGCCTTCGTCCTGGGCAACCGGCAGGATGCACTGCTCCCAGATGACGCCAAGGACGGTGACGGTAAAACAGGACATTCATCAGACTTGATTGAATACGAGGTAAACAGTAAAATTAGACCAAAGACGACTTCTCTTCTGTGTTCCTCAGTGACCGGATTGTTACTGGAAGCGTAGACTGGGGATGAATCGACACCACAGGTACGGATGTTAAGATAAAATAAGTTGCCAGTTTATTAGGTACAACTAAATAAACATTGGCCGTTCTCATACGGTGTACTCTTATAGAAGTCACACGAAGTTTAGATGTGAATAATCACATGATTCGTTTATTTTCACATACAATCTTCTATTGTAATGTTTTACCACATGATTTATTTTTATATGGAATCTTTCCACATGACTCGTTTATTTTCACGGGATTTTTCAAATGATTTATTTATTTATGATTTTTCCATGATAGATTTTTTTACATTTTTAAAAAAAAAATTTTTTTTTGTATTTATTTTCATGTGATTTTTATATTTTCCGCATGATTCAAATTTTTTGGAGGTCATTATCCATGAATTGTTTATTTTGACACGATTCCACACGATTCGTTTGTTTTCGAATGCGATTATTTATGTTCGTTTGTTTTCGAATGCGATTATTTATGTTCCACTTGATTCATTCTCACACGTGATTTCCCCACGTGATACATTGACGTTCACGTATTATTTTCCAAAGCTCGTTTCTTTTCATGCGTTTTGTTTACGTGCTTGTTAATCTTTCACGTGATCACATATTGTTCACGTGATGTGACTGTAGCTCATCTGATGGTGTAAATAATCTGTCACACCACTCTGACTCCATCGACGAACAAAAAGCCCGCAATGAAGACTACCATTGATCTGACATGCAGACAGCATCCTATAGTGGCCCCTTTCATAAAAATTGTATACTAAGAGACCTATATGCTAGGAGTCCCTGATAAAGCACCGCTGTCCTTGCTTTGATATTCTTTCATGTCTTCCTTGATATTTTCATGTTTTTAGCTTTCTCTTTTATTCCTACCCCCCACGTTCTTTCATCTTTCTTCATTAGACTCCTTTAATCTGGGGCAGGTCTCTCTGTCCTCATCGGAAACCTGGAGAAAAACAATCGACATGAGAGAACCTCACTTCCTCCTCCCCCACAGCATGACATCATGTCCCTGACGCTTACATAAAAACTGCGCATAGAAACTAGAGACGGTCGCCCGGCAACCGCAACCGATGACTTCTCCAGCTGTAAGTGGAGGCAGGGAAATACAAGGACACTTGTTTTTCATTCTCTGTCGCCTCCTGATAAGCAAACGGATGTCATCGTAGATATTACTTACTTTTTCTGTTAATTCTCCACATTGTCCTGTATCGAGACCATCAAATGTATTCTCTCCTTGTCTGGTGCACACTGTGTGGTGTGAATGTTAGGTTTCTTCGTGTTCTCATTAGTCTGCGTTATTTAAGATGAGTATTTAAGATAAATATAGAACAGATCAAGCAATAGCAACAATAAGGCCTTAATTTAAGGGGACTTTTTTATTATTATTTCTCGATCTGAAAGTTAAATGATTGAATATAGTTTATTATTATTATTATTATTATTATTATTATTATTATTATTAATAATTATTATTAATTTTTAGAAGTTTTAATAGCCTTAATCACAACATCTTAATAACACACACAAGGTGATTACTGAATATTCTTCTTTGGCAATTAAAAGAGGAATTACATCATTCTTAGTGTTTCCAGGCATTGCAATGAACATTTATTACACATCGCATTAGCGTGAACGACAAGTACAGAGAAACGAAGAACTGACTCAAGATGTTCATATTGACATCCAATTTTTTTCTTTATTATAACGATCTTTTTTTTTTTCTCGTTTTATTTTACAATCCCACCTTCTACTCACAGATGCATAAGATTAAGATTTCATAACCACACGGATAAGGAAACAACAACAACAACAACAACAACAACAAAAAAACACGTATAAGTATGATTTAAAACACGGTTTCTTGCACATGTTCTCAAATAGAGTAATCAGAGAGGGAACTCCAGAGGAGAGGTGATGTGTAAAACAGCCAGCATCATCATTTTTATTTTTTTTTGGCACATTAATGTACTAAAACCACTGGAGAAGCAAAAGAAAGCAGAACAACAGCGACTGACTCTTCCACAGCGAGAGTAGGTTTCAGTAATACACGCAGGACAAACGCTGTCCGAACACGAGATCAGAAAGATAGCAGAACCAACACCCTGTTCAGTTAACGGCTAATTTTATGATAATTCATCTTAAGGCCCAGTGTGTTGCACTGCCAAAATCTGAGGTCTTAAAATAGCTCTGCTATATCAGGGCTCATTGACTGATACATTGAGTTGAGTGAAATTTGATATGTTTAAATAATAATGTAATGGACAACGTTCACAGCAACCCTTAGGGTAGCTTAGGTTCAGTCTGTCTGTATAAAGCTGCAGAAAAAGCCAGGGCCAAGACGTGTTCCTGTGTGAACTCTGTTGTTTTGTGGTCATTATTAAATCTCCTACTACTACATTAAAATATCTCATAGTTTGATCAATAAAGAGTTTCAGTGAAAACAGTTTCTGTCCTAGTGTTTGCTTTATAAACAGTTCCTCTTAAAAGATCAACTATCTCAATGATAAATGGATAACGCCAGTTAGCACTGTGGTAATTGGTGGCACTTGTTTGGATTTATTGGTCCAATGAAATGTTTAAAAGCGTCCTTCTCATTCTTCCATTCAATCCAGCTCCTAATATCTAAGTGTTATCTTTGGTACAGATGGGGCAAATTGGATAAAGTTCACATCACAGGTTAAAATAAATGACAATCCTAATTAATTACACTGATGGATAAAATCTCATTTTTTTTCAATTCCTCAATGCTGAAAGGGAAAACATTCAAATCTAAAGCACATCAGTTGCTCTTGAAAGACAGCCGAGTAATCAAAGCCATAAGGTTGAATGCATATATATATATATATATATAGTCTCCCAGTGCCTTGGGGTCACTAATCCACTGGTGCTAGTGGGTTGATTGGAATTAACCCTACGACTAGCGCTAATTTGGGGTTTTGTTTAGCTGTAAACCAAGCCAAATATGGTTGGGTTTAAGGATATAAGGGTAGTTATGGCAAATGCATTGTTCAATACTTAGTCACCAAAAAAAAATAAATCCAAAAACAGCATTGGGAATGACACAAATGGAACAAATTATAAAAATTTTGGACCTAGCTTTAAACATGCTAGCTCACGAATGGATTATATGGGCTAGATAAAGTGGTAAGTATGGACCATTAATGGCCCATTACTAATTTGTTATTAGGAAAGACTTTGGGTTGTGGCACTCCTAGGATAACCCAGGATTTTAACGAAGGTTTTCTTAAAATAGTTGCTGGCATGCTAAAGGTGTAGCATTATTCAATCCAAGTAAAAGGTCTAGTGACCTTGGCAAGTCCAGACCCTTCAAGGATAAAACAGGTATAAGGTGCTAATCGGATATTGTGTCCACTGTGTTGATGATGGCCAGTGTGCCGAGCAATGGTAATGATTTACTGTTCACTGATGGTGATTCAGATTAAGAAAACTCAATTTAAGTGGTTTAATGATAATTTGGTCTTGAGACTCAAGTGGAACTCAAGTGATGTCAACCCCAATATCTGAACTACCAGGACTGACAGGTTGCCAGTGTATCACTGCATCTACTGCAAACGCATGAATAAAAATTTGATTTGCTCATATGCATTAGCATGTGGAACAGATAATTGAATGTGTTTAGGATTTTATTATAGCGCTGAAGCAGATACATTGGTTCGCCAGACATAAGCAGTTAACAGTGAGTTCTCGCATATATCTGTCAGCATGTGAACTGTTGCAATCTTTCCGTCTTCTTCTCTTTCCCTCTCTCTCTCTCTCTCTCTCTCTCACTTTCTCAGGTACTGGATGATGTGCTGAGCGATGAGCTCGGGGTCGTAGGTCACCGAGCGACGTTTGCGGCTGTTCTTTGTTGGTGGAGGCAGATCTGTGTCGATGCGCTTCATCCTCTGCAGGCCAGCATGGGGAGACCGGTTGTTCTGACCAGCAAAATCATCGTGGTCTTGATCACCCACTCGCTTCACCCGCAGGAGCGAGGCCTCGGCATCAGGGGAGGCAATGGGGTCGGAGTCTAGAGAGCGCCTAGCTCGTCTCGGAGGCGTTCTGTCACGTCCGATGCTGGCTGCTGCTGCCACTTCCCATTTGCCTCGGCGGCTGGATGGGTTCAGCTGGTTCTCGGATACCAGACTCGAGAGGACCTTCTCCACCAGGTACCTGGGTAAAGTACCGGGAGTGAGGATGAGGACGTAAATGTTGGTTTACAATGCATATGTGAGGTAAAATTTTGAAATTATGTCCATTTACAGTTGATGTTGATGATAGTCAATATGCTCAGCAAACAATTTGTCCTTCGAGGATAAATAAATTTACCATTACAATACAATATCAAATACAGTATTACTTTATAGTATCGTCCCTTCTGCTTCTGCGAATGAGCCAACATACAGTCGATACAAAACAGTTTCTGCCCGTGTCTCGCTCATACTACAGTGGATAATCTCACCTGGATACTGTAGACCTGTACCTAAGAACTGCTGTTGTAACCAAAACACTGTCTTATTCACAATCTGTTCATACTGAACATCCCTTTAGCACAGTAAGGACCGCTTGTTTCTAGAATAAACAGTTGCAGAAGAATAATGATTTATAATCCCACTATTTGTCGGACGCGTTCCCTTTTGAGCCTGGATCCCCTCAAGGTTTCTTCCTCACGTCGTCTCAGGAGGTTTTTCCTCATCGCTGTCGCCTTCTGGTTCGTTTATTCGAGATCCAAATCTACCGGAGTTTTGTAAAGCTGCTTTGTTGAGAGTGCTACATAAATAAAATTGAATTGAATTGAATTATAGCCCTCTTATAGTTATTGATGAAAGCTGAGGTAATCATAGGTCCAAAGGGACTACTATCCTGGCAGCGGGATGAAATCGCCATCATCACCATCAATGTTTACAGCATTGCTGCTTCTCAGGTCTTTGACGGAGAGACAAGCCATTTGTTTCCTGTCCAACTACAGACATTGGCCTAACTAGCAAATGGTCATTTGGTCATCAGTGTGTAGCATTTCTTTCTTCCTTCATACTCCCATACAAACTGACTGGCTGGTGGATTATTCACTCTGTCATTCAGTATGTAGCTTAGCTTTTTGTCTGCCATCTTTGTTAGTTACAGCCAGTCAGAACATCTTATTTACAAGTGTAAAACCACGAAAGTGTTTTCCCACACTGGTAGGCTATTTTCTGACTCCCTCGTTATCTTCTGCAAAGATATAGGCATGTCATAAAGGCCGTAATGTCTGGCTGAACAGTTTAATTTATGCTTTATTGATCCTTTTGACAACAGAAAATGTCATATTTCTTACACTAGGACTCACTTTACAGCCAAATCGCCAACCATTCAGCCGTGAGATACAAACTACTGACTCTGAGTGTACCAAGAGAGAGACTTGGGAGCATGTTGTTATGGAAAAATAATCAACAACAGGGTGCTGTGATGCAATCTGTTTATTATTAGGGTTAGACTATGTGGAGTCTACTCCATGCAAGTGCCCACGAACGAGCTGTTACTATAGAAACAAAAACGTATTAGAAGATTGAAAGATGTTAAAAGGTATTTTTCTCACCGGAGCACCTCCTGGTCTCGGTCCTGCCCTGCTTGAAGCATCCTCTCCTGCCTGTAGCGGTTGAGCAGAGCCTCAGTGAGCTGTGGGTCCAGCAGTGCCTGGGGTTTCGCCATGTTCACTGTCTGCTCTGTCTCGTCATAGTCTGGAGGGTACGATTCCTGGAAGTCACCTTCCACCTGCTCTTCCTCTTCCTCTGGTCTCGCTTGGCCGTTTTTCTCTGCCTCGCTCAGGAGACGCAGTAGACCTGCCAGGTAGGCCGACTCCTGCTCTTGCCTCTGGTCGTTCTCCAGGCGATGCAGGGCGTGGCCCAACCCCTGTGCTCTCAAGGCCTCTGGCTGGTAGTACAGATCGTTGCTCCGCCCACTGAAGCCAGCAGGAGGGTATGACATCATCTGAGCCTCGTAAGGCAGTGCATCACGCAGGTCACGACGAAGGCGTGCAGTTCCGCCCCCATGCATGGCAGAGAGAGGCTGACAGAGAGAGAAGTTAATATTAAGAAGACTTGTATAAAAGTGACTTGTATAAAATTCCCCTCTCACTTCACTCCATGACCAGGCACAAAACCACACACTCTTCGTTATAGTAAAAATTCTCTTAGACATTGCATGATGCTTAAGAGTCTGTGTGTAGAGATTAGTACAGTTAGTGTATACTTGTTTACAAATCCTCTTTCTTCTTTAACCAATAATACACTAACCACTAATTAACCAATAATACACTAATTCACCACTAATGCACTAATTAACCACTAAATTAACAAAATACATAACTAACTGCTTAATACACTCATTAACCACTAATTTAACAATAATACACTAATTAACTGCTAATAGTCATTCCTAATACACTAATTAACTGCTAATAGTCATTCCTAATACACTAATTAACTGCTAATAGTCATTCCTAATACACTAATTAACTGCTAGTCATTCCTAATACATTAATTAACTGCCAATAGTCATTCCTAATACACTAATTAACCAACAATACCCTAATTAACCTTTAATGCACTAATTAACCACTAATACCAAATTTACCAGTAATTAACCACTAATACAACAATTAACCACTAATTAACCACTACTACAATAATTTACCACCAATTAACCACTAATACAACAATTAACCACTAATTAACCATGAATACAATGATTAACCACTAATACAAGAATTAACTACTAATACTCGAATTAACCACAAATTAACCACTAATACACAAATTCACCACTAAAACAAGAATTAACCACTAATTAAGCGCTAACTACCAATTAATACAATAATTAACCAGCAACACAAGAATTAACTGCTAATACACTAATTAATCACTAATGCACTAATTAATCACTAATACACTAATTCACCACTAAACACTAAATTAAAACTAAAAACAAGAATTAACCACTAATTAAGCACTAATTAACAATTAATACAATAATTAACCACCAATACAAGAATTAATTGCTAATACACGAATTAACCACTTATACATTAATTAATCACTAATGCACTAATGAACTGCTAAGACACTAATTAACCACCAATCAACCACTAATTAATTAACCACTCATTAACTACTAGTACACTAATTAACTACTAATTAACCATTAATACATGAAATAACTACTAATACACTAATAAACCATGAATTAACCACTAATACACTGCTAATTAACCACTAGTCAATGTTTAAAATTATTATGAAAATAGTCATAATATAAAATATATAGTTATAATTCTTTCTTACTTTCCTCTATTTTTTTTTATCTTTCTGTCTGTCTCTCTTTCTCTTTTCTTCCACATTCATTCATTCTTTCTTTCCTTTTCTTTCTCTCCTCCCTAACAATTCCTTCTGTCATTCTTTCTGAAATTCATTCAATATTCTTTGACTCTCACATCCTTAAAATTGCACAGAGCTGAATATTTTTTTTTAAAATTGACTCTACTCTAATTTGAAACTTTGTGATGTTAAACACATGAATAATTTTAACTAGACACACACACACAGACACACACACACACATGGGCGAAGTGTTTACAGAGTGAAAGCGTGCAGTAAAGGGCTGGACTGGTTTCCTGCTGTAGGACGAGGATATTGAATGACTGAATGAGCTGAAACACATTAATCCAAACTTCTGATTCAGAGAGGATGAAAAGGCTTTTATGAAAGCTAATGCATTCATTGAGACGGAGCTGTGCATCTCTGTTATGAGCGGTGGCTTTCAGTGCGGAAATTCATTAAACGATAGTGACAGCCAGGATTTTCTCAATGCTTGCCATGTCGTATATAATTATAGAATATTCTGATCAGGATCATTCAGAGCAGTAAACAATATGGCAGAAGAATCATGTACATTTATATGTATGAGTTTGTTTGTTTCTTTCTTCTGTTTTGTTTAATTCTTTCTTTCTTTCTTTGTTCTATTTTATTTATTTTTCATCTTCTATTTAGTTTGTTTGTTTGTTTGATTCTTTCTTTCTTTCTTCTGTCTTCTATTTTGGTTGTGTCTTTCTTTCTTTTTGTCTCTTCTGTTTTGTTTTTGTTTGTTCGATTCTTTCTTTCTTCTTCTATTTATTTTTCTTTGTTTCTTCCTTCCATCATCTATTTTGTTTGTTTGTTCCTTCCTTCCTTCCTCCCTCCCTCCCTCCCTCCCTCAGACTGGAAGAGTCTGTAACCTGAAATCAACCTAATGTACACCGCAAGCACATTCTGACAACCTCATACACACCCACAATGCTCCTCAAAATACATCAGCCAGCACCATGCTTCAGTGGGTTTAATCCAATATTGCAGCTCAAGGCAAAAAAAAAAAAACTTTACAGCACACATTATGTTTTATAGGCTGCGTGTCTAAGCCTGTGATTTACAGGAAGAAATCTTCCATTAGTTTCATTTTTCACAGGCTTGGTGCAGAAATATATGAGCCTCAGGAAAATGAAATAAAACACAGATGTGCAAAAAGCCCTTAAACTCTCAGGACCAATCAGGATCCAGATTTCTATCATTCATTGTCAAAATGACGAACCTTTCATTTATTTACATTTACGACATTCGGCAGACGCCATTATCCAGAGCAACTAACATTTATCTTATTTATACAAACAAGCAGTTGAGGGTTAAGGGCCTCGTTCAAGGGCCCGGCAGTGGCAGTGCTGCGATTTGAAGTCCAATGTCTTAACCACTGAGCTACCACTGGCCTTTTACTATTGGTACAAGAAATAACTGAACTCTGTGCACTAAACCTTCCAGTAATGCAGCTCATCCGCTGCCACAGACACACACTAACTCCTCCTCCTTTTATTAGGCGCCATAATGTTTATCCTAATCGAATTGGCGGATCTGATTTTATTTTAATTTGACTGGTTTTGAATCGCTTTCTCTCAAGTCATTAATAAATTAAATAAAATAAATAAAATAAAAAAGCTGCTTTGAGACAATGTCTGTTGTAAAAAGCGCTATACAAATAAAATTGAATTGAATAAGTTTTCAAACTTGACAGCATATAAAACTGGTGTTTAAAAAAAGGAAAAAACGAACACTTCAGAAAAAAAATATATATATATTCATCCTCTTTTCAAGTCAGCTTCGTCTGGAGCAGCCATTCCACTCTAATGAGCAGGGCAGAGTTTCACCAAGCCTCACAGCACCATTAGATGATCATTAAATGGTAGAGCGAGCATCACACTGAACTCTCTCTCTCTCTCTCTCTCTCCTAGTTAAAAAGATCTCATCTTTCCTTTTGTTGAAATCAGCCCAGAGCTTTAAAAGCCGCAATCAATACAAAAATTCTGAACCGAATGCACGGCTTCTCTAATGATTTCTGTTGGACGAGAGTGTTGTTTTTGTTGAGTTTCACTGAAGTGTCTAATGAAGACACCGTGGCTTTGGGGGGTTTCTTAGAATCAACGGGATGATGAATAGCAGATTCTTCTGCGATTGACGTATGGAGGTGTAGAGAAGGAGGCTGTGCATGAGTCACTGGTGAGTCACTGGCGCATGACGTCTGTGCTTCACAAGAAATATATATGTGTGTGTATGTGAGTGTATGTATGTGTGTGTGTGTGTGTGAGTGTATGTGTGAGTGCACAAGTACGTGTTTGTTTGTGAATGTACACTGAGTTCAATCTGTTCATATAACACATCCAAGTCCTGACCTCCTAGTGCTCTTTCCTAAGCAACTGTTTCACAATGGAGAAGAGCTCCTTAAGTATACAATACAAACTCTAGATCTAACTCTATTTGCATTTAAAATCTGGTCATTCTCAAAAGTGTAAAATAATTTTTTCCCCCCAAACTGCAGCGGAGGAGTGTCACCGTCACCATCACAATAACTATGAGTAAGGTATGTTGTTACAAGAGATAGGTATGTAGTCATTCCATTGTAAGCATGAATTTGTTTCTTCACTCACTGAACAGCATCTCCACAGTGAAGCATGGTGGCGTCAGCATCATTTACAGACATTTAAAAAAAATTGTTTAAATGGCCTAAAAATTTTTTTTTTTAAATGGACATAAAAAGAAATGAATCCAATAGAAGAGAACCGAGCGAATCAGCGATTATTTCCCCGCCGACGTTAGCATGAACAGAGCTCACTCGAGTGAAGAGACGACAACGAGGCTTGTGTTTAAATGCTGCGCGTGACTTTTCCGCAGGTGATGAGATGGCGACTGATGTGGCAACAACTAGATCAAAGATTCTAATTCAATCTGAGAGCAGATTACAGTTAGCTGGCTAAATGTAGAGTGGCACTCAAAACAGACCTTTCGGTAAGAGGTTTTAATAACAGTTAAAAGTACTCCATAACAGTCTTGAATTGTAGATATAATGATAACGATAGTTTATTTATCACATATACATATGCACAGTGAAATTCATGTCAGGAAGTTGGGGTCAGAGTGCAGGTCAGCTATGATACAGTGAGGGTTAAGGGCCTTGCTCAAGGGCCCAACTTGGCAGTGCTGGGGCTTGAACCCCCGACCTTCCGATCAGTAACCCAGAGCCTTAACTGCCAAGCCACCACTGCCCCACATATATGTAATGTAATGTAAGCATGAAATTTGAGATATAACATTATTGCAGACATTATGTCACGTTGTGTTGTACTGCTTCCAGTTTTTATTGTGGTGTGGACACATCGCTTTAATTTCTGAGGCCACGCTCAAGCGGCGTGCCAAAAACCGCAGGATACATGCAGCGGCCATTTTAACTAGCTCCTTACACAACATGATCGCTAACGGTAGACTATAAAGTAAATAGAAAGATTTCCATGTCATATTGGTGACATATACCGCTTACGGTTTGCTTAAAGTCGAGAGTCGGAGTATGTTATAGACAGAAAAATCCATTTATTTATTTTTTTGTCTACAATTTTTTGTTGTTATTCAGACACAGCAGTATCTGTGGGAATGAGATGGGTTTCCCAGACCACCACATGCACATCATCTTATCTCTTCATAGAAACCATATTAAACTGTGGTGATGAATTACTGCACATACACCGTGCCTGCTCTCAGTCAACTCACTCTTGTTCAACAGAAACAGATTGAAACCGAACCCTTTGAGCAAATTATTGTCCAAAACATCAACTGTATGTGTTTACTTGGTCATTAAGTAAACACTTTACTTAATCACTAAGAGAGATTAGTAACCGGTCAAGAAATGAAAAAAGGTTTTGTATAAGGGTTACGAAGCTGACATGAAGTTAAGGAGCATGCTAAAATTACTTTTAATTCTCTAAAAAGATTTAACGGGGATGCACTGATTTTATTCTGAATATCGTTTAGAACTAATACTGATCCAAAGCTCTGGATTGTATCGGATCAGATTGAATAATATAGTATCATGCTGTGATATTGGTGTTTTACGGAATAGAAAATTGGTATTATATAATATTGGTAGTATAGTGAGGATGCCACACACATTAATTTAGATATTTCTAATTTTTTTATTATTATTATTATTATTATTATTATTACTCATTTTTCTGCTGATTATTTTTTGAAGACAGGAAAGGTCAGCCAGCTGTTTACGTAGAATTGCCCAGAGGAAGAATAAACAGGAATGGAAGTACAATTATAGAGCTATTACCTGACAGCACTTATCAGTGTGTGTATTCGTATTTGTGTGTGTGCATCCACTGAAAGCTGTTGCCATGACAGCACGGCTCCTCGGCTCGCGACGGTATGTTTGTAGCTAATTAGATTGTACAGCAGCTCCGGGGCTTCCTACTCAATCGTGTATACTCTGCACATTTGCCTCGTTTCTCGCTTTTTAAAAATAATTATAGTTAATTTAATTTAATGGAAAGGAAGGATCCCTCATACATATACGGGTCATAACGATTCGCATGGAAGAACCGATATTGTGAAATAGTATATGTTTTCCGTACTAGATAACAAGGCACCAATATACGTAAGAATTGCTGCAGATTTGTCAGCTGCACATGCGTGCACATCTCAAAGGTGCTCTACTGAGCTCATTGTCATGTTCATGGGACTAGTTTGAGGTTATTTTGTTGCATGATCATGCTGGATTTGGCCATAAAGTGCAGCAACAATACTCAGGCTGTGGCATTCAAATGATGTTTGGTATAAAGGGCCCCATGTGTGCCAAGGAGACATTCCCCCACTATTACACCACCTCCACCAGCCTGAACAGCCTGGACAAGGCAGGTTGGGTCCATGGATTCATGGTGTTGATGCCAGAGTCCGACCCTAACATCTGCATGTTGCAGCAGAAATCGAGATTCATCAGAGCGGCCAACACTTGCCCAATCTTCAATTGACTAGTTTTAGTTATCCTTCGCCGACTGTAGCCACAGATTCATGTTCTTGGCGGACAGCTGTAGATCTCGACATGGTCTTCCTCTCTTGTAGCCCAACCACCTCAATGTTCAGCATGTTGTGCGTTCTGAGATGCTTTTCTGCTCAGCACGGTTGTAAAGAGTGCTTATGTGAGCTACTGTAGCCTTCCAGTCATTTCTGCCTGCAGAACCACTGCTCACGGAATGTTTTTCGGCAGATCGGATAATTGCATAAATGTGCAGGTGAACATTATAAGGGTTCCTCATAAAATATGTGGTTTTATATATTGTGAAATGGTGACTTGTTTTCACATTTGGTTATAACAAGATTTCTATCATAAGGCAGATCTAGCACTTTGCTTGAACATGGTATGCGTACAATATGTGGCATCAGCATTCATGTGATGATTTAAAATAAAATTACTATTATATTACATGGAAAAATCTTGAAATCTTACACAATCCTTGACGTGGGTTGGGTCTGCCATTCCACAGACGTTTAATGCTAGATAATGAGGCATAATCCTCATAAAAACTGATGTTTTCCTATTTCCAGTCATCTAACCTGTATAAAAATAATCCTAAAATATATTCAGCCTTCTCTCATCCTGTGCTTACACTCAAGGCTATTACGCAGAGCAGCATACAGTAAATCAACACACTTATCTATCCAGTATCACTGAACACAAAATTATGTTTGTTATTCCATGTCCTGAGATTGATAACTCCATGATAACTGACATCCATGAAATAACCAGGAGCATCGTTTTAAACAAAACAAACATCCTGTTAATCATTAATAACCCTCGGGCTTGATATTTAACCTTCATCGTAATAGCGTCTACATTTAGAATCACGTGCCTTTGTAACCTGCGTGCATTATTTTTTTTTTTTCCGCTGGAAACAACAGAGCTTGCCTCCCAGATCTTTCCAGACTTTATGAGGCGACAAGGCTGTGTTGCCTGGTGATGAACGTGGGTGCGTTTACTTCACCTCGCAAGTCAAATATCCACCTAGCACAAATGACCACTTTCGACCGACCAGATGGTCACGTGGTTGGATCATTGTCGCGAATGGTTGGTGATGCCCTGAGAGGCGTTTTAGATGGGGTTTATGTGCGTATGTGTTTTTGAATGCCATGAGATGCATGGTTGTGAATTAAAATTCAATACAGGCCATTTCTCTCATGCACATTTCAGATAGTTTATACATTATTTCTTCAAAATTTCAATTGTTTAGACACTGATAAAAAATAAAAGAAGCATTTGAAATGTACAGTCTAATAATAATAAACAATCTAATAGATATTTAGTAACATAATTATGTTGTATATTTTATATAGTACTGAATATTAAGCACAAATTATAATAAATGCTAAATAAATAAGCAAATGCTAATTTCCTCTTAATGACATTGTAAACACCTCAATGCAAAGATAGAAAAAAAATATATAGAATGTGTGTGCTTACTATCATAAATAAGCGTGTGTGTGTGTGTGTGTATGTGTTACCTTGGCCTCCAGCAGCGGACTCTGGAGGAAAGCCACGCAGAAGAGGAGCAGTATGGAGCTAGTGTGAGGGCCCGACATCCTGCAGGAGAGAATGAAGCTGCCCCTTATGACAGAGAGATACACCGCCACTGAGCTCCGGACCACGGATGTAGCGATCCAGATGGAGGGAGGGGGAGAGAGTGAACAAGAGTGAGCGAGGGAGGGCGAGGAAGAAAGGAAGAAGGGGAGGAGCCTGTCTCTAAATAAAGAAGGATGAGAAAGCACTCCTGGGAGAAGCGAGAGGCAGAATGAGCCGGACAGAAAGTACATGAGAGAGAGAGAGAGTAATAAAGATAAACGTGTGAATGTGGGTTGTGTGAGCTAGACGTGTAACTTGAAGAACGAGAAGCAAGGGGAGACTCATTGTGAACAAATTGCCTTGCCGCAATATCAGGGCTCAAAAAACGTGTGAAATGTATATAACAATTTACATATTCAAATGTACATATTAAAACAATGCTAGATATTTTTAACCTAACATGTATAAAAATCCACAGCAAATTGATTGGAAAAACACTTCATGGTTCCTGTCAATCATGCAGTAGAAAACCATTCATCACCGGGCCCTTGAGCAAGGCCCTTAACCCCATCTGCTCCAGGGGGCGCTGTATCATAGCTGACCCTACGCTCTTACCCCAACTTCCTAACATGCTGGGGTATGCATTTGTCCATTCTATTTGTCCTTCCAGCCTGACGACCCATCTGTTTCTGCATGCATCTCTTCTTGCCTGTCAGACATCTCGGTCTGGATGAAGAAGCACAATCTTCAGCTTAACCTGGGAAAATCGGAGCTTCTCGTCATCCCAGCCTATCCCTCAATCAACCAGAACTTCACTGTACAGCTCAGCTCACTTACACTCATGCCAACCAAGACGGCCAGGAACCTTGGGGTGATTCTTGATGACGGCTTGACCTTTACAGACCACATCTCAGCAACTGCAAGGTCCTGTAGGTTCATCCTGTACAACATCAAGAAAATCCGACCAGTCCTCACCAAACAGGCTACACAGATACTAGTCCAGGCTCTTGTCATCTCTAAACTGGACTACTGCAACTCACTGCTTTCAGGCCTCCCAGCCAGCTCCATCAAACCCCTTCAAATGATTCAGAATGCTGCAGCGCGCCTTGTCTTCAACCAGCCCAAGACAACTCATGTCACACCCCTCTTCATCTCCCTCCACTGGCTTCCTGTAGCTGCCGCAAGACGTCAAGGGCCTTGATGCTCACCTACAAGACCTTGTCAGGAACAGCACCCTCCTACCTTAACTCTCTCCTGAAGGCATACATTCTCTCTCGCAATCTGCGATCGACTAGCGACCGACGTTTAGTAGTTCCCACTCAGCGAGGCGTAAGGTCCCTTTCCAGAACCTTCACGCTTACCGTTCCCCAGTGGTGGAATGCTCTTCCGATCTCAATCCGGACTGCAGAATCTCTCACTATCTTCAAAAAACAGCTAAAGACCCACCTCTTCCGTGAACACCTAACCAACTCCTAAAAAAAAAACAAAAAAAAAAAAAAAACAATCACACACTTACACCTCTACTCTGTACACTTTGCTTCCTCTGGTATTCAATTAATGGATCTTGTATAGTAGCACTACTTCTATTGTTCCCTGCTTGATATATCGCTTTGCTTATTTGTAAGTCGCTTTGGATAAAAGCGTCTGCTAAGTGAATAAATGTAAAATGTAAATGTATGCGAAGAAAAGAATTTCATTAAGATGTATTTCACTTTCATTAAGTAATGTATACGTGACCAATAAAGACTCGTTATCATTATTTATTCATTCATATCTGTTATCCTGCCTACTCAGAGGAAGATAAATACTCATCTCTTCATGGTAGCGATGCTGGACTATGTTAAAGCACATTCGTTTTTTTCTACTCTAAACCGATCAACATTATAAGCAAACAATTTCACTGTCAGTTCTGCAAAACCAACCAAGTATTTATAAAAAAGTAAAAAATAAGGACAATAATTCAAATATTCCACTGAACTGTTGGGAATAGTAGGTCTTTTAAAAACAATATAATAATAAAGATGATAACTTTTTTTTTAATTGCTCTTAGCATCCATGTTGCTGCATTTGACCCAATAGGAGAATGCACATGTTAAATCTCTTTCCAACAATGAATATGAAGGATTATAAATATTGTGTGTAGGTGGGTGGGGTGGGGTGGAGTGGTCCCCCAAAATATGCGCCTGTTTCACTTTAGAAATGAACCACACAACTTTCAGCTTAATTTACAAAACTATTTGCTCACGGATTTCCTACATTCCCCTCGCCGCAGAACCAAAATACCTGTGGGTGGAGTCAGACCTGATCCAGCGCCTCCCTCATGGGGGGGTGTTGAACTAAAAGTCCAGGGGGACGACACAACTCAAGTGTTTCAGGACAGGTAAGTGTGTTGTACATTATCTCATGAGTTAGGGGTTAGGCTTATAGTAGGAGTTGGATCAGGACCAGCCCCACCAACTGGACTTTATTTCTGCGTCTCCTGTTTCAATAAATAACCACGTGCTGAATAGTCAATATTGAAAATATAGAACATTTTCTCCACACCATCCTGGATTTTCTGATTTTGGGAAAAATTATTTTTTTGCTTTCATTCATCTCTTCGGATTGATTTGCATTCTTGCGTCTGTGATCAATAATTGCAATTTTTTATTTATATATATATATATATATATATATATATATATATATATATATATATATATATATTTTTGTTTTTTTTAAATCAATGGAATGTATTGTTAGGAAAATCACCTGATCCGAAACGATTGTCCTATCGCCTGACCTTAAAATTGTTAAACGTTTATCATCTGTTCATTTCCTCACTCTATCTGCATCTTTTAATCATAAGAACAATTTATGATCAAGATTTAACTGCTGGGGCCTGAGACGCTTCGTACTGGGAAACATTCTGGACTTTGTCTGAAGAGGAACCAATAATGCAGCACTGTTATAGTGAGAAAATCCAAATTTATGTTTATTAACATACAAAAATAGCAATATAAATGGAATCATGTCCATTGGTATGTGACTTCAGAAGATTTCCATGAGTACATGCATACACAATGAACACATTTATTTATAAGAAAGTTCACAATACAAAAAAAAGGACACTAGTAGATCATCGAGTAAGGAATAAATCACTTTGGGCATGCTGTTATAGGAAAATAATCAATGTCGGGGTGGTGTGATGAAGTGGAATTACTGTACAATCACCTGTAAATTGATAAGGTTCTAAAGTTCTTAAATGGATCAGTTTAATGTTGGGTGTGACAATACAATGTTTGGGTTTCAAACATGCCTCATCTCATAGTAGAGCAGATTTTATGCAAGGATAGTAAGACAAATGTGTGTGTGTGTGTGTGTGTGTGTACACGTTTAGGCCAATTAATCACAATCCTGATGAACAGCCACAGCAGCACATAACCATTAAATGCAGCCATGCTTTCATTGATCCTTTTTATTTTTTAAACACCTTGCTGATTTCAAAATGAACTCAATATATTTAAAAAAATGCAAGGTTTTATGGCACAATTTTGGTCATAATTAGGGAATGAGAAAACATCCACTGGTCAAAATATTAAGAAAAACGACGGCAATGATCCAGTCGAGAGCCGAGGGAGTCGATCTGAGCCAAATGATCTGACTCGCTTAAAAACAAGCCGGACTTCCCATTACTAGCCAGTGATGTTACAGAGCTGCTCATCTTTTATTTTTAAAGAGAATAATAATAATAATAATAATGAGATATGTTATAGGGTATGTACTAAACTGAATACTAAATAACACGTTGAAATAGTACACAACTTCATATAGGCCAGTGGAGTACTATTTACAGTGATGGTATGTGGTTTGTGACGGAGCATTCATTTAAGGTGATTAAAGGCAACACGAGGTCCATATGGTTTATATTCACAGCTTGTGAAATGCTAGGACGGACCAAATATTTCAACGTGTATGAAATGGAAACAAATCGGGTTAAAAAGTGATGGAACAGACCGCACCTGTGAATCGAAATGACTGCAAAGAAGAAACTGTTAACGAAAAGCAGAGAATTGTCTTGATATGTAACTCTATTCAATACAATTATCAATGCAATAATCAGCTGATTAGCCTACATTGGTAGCCAGCTAGCAGTGATGTGTCGTTTGTGAACGAGTCGACTCTTTGAACCGGCTCTTTCAAGCGAACGCTAGGGTTCAACTGGCGTAAAGGGCTGTAAGAGATGCTTTCATGATTGTGCTGAGAATTTGTGTTCGATTCCCTAAATGTTGTTAATTACATACATGCGTACTGGAAAGATCAATGAAGACTATCATGGTGTAAAGATGAGCTGTATTCGTTTGGTAAAAACGCTGAATTATGAATTACATGACCGAGCAGCAGCATTTGGCCGGGTAGTTGTCAGTGTACACGGTGTTCTCGTTCCCAAACACGTAGAAATGGTAGGACTTCCCTTTCCAAGCGTAGTGCACCAGGGTGATGGGGATCAGCTCGATGGTGTGACGCTGCAGTAGGAAAGATTCTCAAATCAGTAATGCGACAATGACTACTGATAAAAGCGCGAATGCAAATAGAATTTCCTTTCAATGACGCTTGAGTGTCAGTAACAAAGCGGATTAGTTAAGAGTAAATCACTTCGGGGGCGGAGTGAAGATAAACAGACACACACTCCTAATTCTAGCATGAAATCTTATATAAAATTGCACTGTATTTTGATTCTCTGGTAAGATTAGTGGTACCTGCTGCAGAATGCGCGAAGTCTGGAAATATTTGGATTGATGTTCTCGTATTAAACGCTCAGACGCTTGGTTCAACGTAGGGTCGGGGAAACCCATCACCGGGTAAAGCTGTAACACACACACACACACACACACACACACACAAAACAATCAACAAACTGTTTAATTCAGTCACTCTACCATATGAACAGAAGGCGTTTATAGTGTGTGTGTGTGTGTGTGTGTGTGTGTGTGTGTGTGTGTGTGCGCATTATTATTACCATGTGCTGGGAGTCTGTGAACATTGCCCTTCCAGTGACCTGATTGAGATTCTCCGATTTCAGACCGCTCGACTGGTCCGCCACGTAATCATTTTTAGTAGTAGTCCTGAGGAGAGCAAGACATGACCAGACCTCACACTTCAGCCCCAGTGGAATTTTTGAAAAAAAAAAAACTTCAGTGGTGTGTATTCATTGTTAGAAGAAGAATTCTGAGAATTCAGTGTGGATTCATTGAATTCCGTGTGCTACAGGATGGATTAAACAAGTCAAGCAAACTAGGAAAAATGTGAGAAAGCCTACATGTCTAAACAGTTAATTAGACATCTGTACATTTCGATTCTTTATATAAACTGTAGAAGGCAGAGAGTAAGGATTTAAACAGACCCATTTAAAGCACATTCGGTCAGGCTTAATAACACAACGACTGGTTATAGGGTCATTTTTTTTTTCTGGCAATGTAAAGTTGAAAATATGTAGATTCTGTGATGTACTGAAAACCGTTACGTAGGCGTGCGTGTTTATCTCTCGTCAGGAATGCATGTCAAGTCTATTGAAGAGAAAAAAAAAAAAGTTCTTGAACGCTAGAGATCTCACCACTGGATCTTGAGTGTGATGAAGACAAGGAGCTGACGCTTCCCTTGGCACGTGTCACATTCGCGGGAGCCATGTCCGTGGCACCAGTTACAGCTGCACACACACACCACACCAGTTAAAACATCATACACCCCCCCCATTGGTAAATACATAAACTTTTATGTAGTTAAGTTTCCCATTCAGTATACGCTTGCATTGGGAACAGCTGTATACTGTAATAGTTAGGAATCTTACTTTTCTCTTCCACGGCCGTTACAGTGCGTGCAGTGATCAGTTCCGTGGCGAAACCCACTACCGTTACACACCCAGCAGACTTTCTGAAAGTGGATCACATTTACATACATCATTCACATCGTCAGTGTGAACAATAGAATATAAAATATAAACTATGGAGTCATGTACTGAAGTAACTTTTGAAATATGACTCACATTCCCAGAGCCGGCACAATCCTTACATGGCTTTCTTCCCATGCCCAAACAGACATGACAGTTCTATGGATAATCACACACACACAAATAAATATCACACACACACACACAGCAATGATAAACTCCTTATTTAATTTAAAACCATCAGGACAACTGGTGGCCACGATGGGATACATTTGTTGGCTGCTTTCATGTAAACCTTTGAGACATTGTAAGATAATGTAGTAAATGAAATGCAAAGCAAGCTCATGTTGATAACTAACCCGTACTCTACTGCAAACTAGTCTACGGTTTCTTAAACAAAAAAAAACAAAAAAATGTGGGCACTCTAGACAAGAACCTGGCTGTGGTAGGTGTCTATAATGAGTCTGGGACAACGATGGGCGTCTATAATGAGTCTGGGACAACGATGGGCGTCTATAAAGAGTCTGGGACAACGATGGTGTCTATAAAGAGTCTGGGACAACGATGGTGCGTCTATAATGAGTCTGAGACAACGATGGTGTCTATAATGAGTCTGGGACAACGATGGTGTCTATAATGAGTCTGGGACAACGATGGTGTCTATAATGAGTCTGGGACAACGCTAGGTCTCAATGATGAGTCTGGGACTCAAACAGTGCAAAACAATGTGTATTTTTGTCTGCATAAAACTAAATCAATCAAAAATAGCTACAAATAGGTTTAATATTGTAAACAAAAATGTAGTACAGGTTCACCAAGGTTGTAAATAAATGTATACATTCTCCAGCGCACACTCACTAGATTTTAACACTATGGGTTGCGCACTGGGACCTCTGGTGTTCAAACAGTGCAACTGCATTAGATGCATAATTAATAGAAAGTCCATTCCCATGAAACGAATCGCACATTCCCACAATGCACATCGTGCAAAATATTAGATTATAAATATTAATTACACCCCTAGAGGTAAGACCCTGTGATGAGTTTGGGACAGTGCTAGGAAGTTATAAGGAGTTATAATGACCAGAAGTTCAGTATTCATGTTAATGAGAGTTGAAGTTTTCTGGTTTCTCTACCTTGAGCGAGGAGGTATATGGCACTCTGATGTTCTGCGTTTGATCCTGGAAGAAACTGGGTGTTTGGGTTGCTATTGCCCACGGTGCTGGTGCGGGCTGGATAAACGCATCCACAGGCTGGCCTGAAACACATCACACACCGGCTGGAGTTTCTGAATGATACTTAAGGCAAAGTTCACTATAATACATCTCTTAACATAGGGATAACATGACTAATATCTCATTTCTAAATGTAGTCCACCAGCCAAGACATGTCTGAAGACGTTTTTTGTTTGAAAAATATCATCAGGTTTGAAAAAAAAAAAAAAAGCAAGGAGAGTTTATATATGCCAGTTTAACTTTGCAAATCTAAAATCATAAACGCCACAAATGTCCAGGTTAAATCACTAAATTAAAAATGCCTAAAAAAGAAAAACAAAAGAAAAAACTAAGTGCTAACTGGTAAGAGGTTGAAGGTCCTGCAGTTACACACAGTAACATGTTCCTTTATCCTGTAAATGTCTGACGTGTCTTACATTTCTATACAATGACATGTCATAACCCCATTACACTTACTGCTCTCATAAAAAAAAACCCAATAACATTAGTTTATAAATATCGCTAAATATAGCATCAAACAACATATTTGATCAAAATGAATATTCTAGTCAGAGTTATTGCGCTTCCTTTCTATCACGCGCTGTTTGATTTTGATTGACGCGTACGTGTGGACTCGTGCTCGTTCAGTGAGGTTTAACAGAGAGACTCTCTCGCTGTCAGGACGAGGCTTTATGTAAAATGGAAATCCTGGTGTGAATTTCTAGCATTCACAGATGTAAAAATGCCATTTCTGCGCTGAAGGAAACACGTCTGGAACACATTAAACAGCGCACGCGTCTGTCGCAGCGTCCGACACGACGAGCCAATTAGTTAATACACTTACGAGTTTGTTCGAAGCGCTTAATATAGAACATTCTCACGTTTTGGACGACCCGGATCGTGCACTTTCCCCTCAGCAGCTCACTCCGTGACCTCCGCTGTTTATCCAGACGTGTTTCAGTCATAAACATGCGTTTTTCAGCATTGTGAAGTGACGTCAGTGATGGGGTTATCCACGGTGGCGTCACACACGACTAATCCATAATCAAATTCGTTGCCCATTATTTTCATTATCGGTTAGTTGCTGCGGTCCTAAATAGCAGCGAGGTGTATCGGAAAGCACAAAGTGGACTGCACCCAAAAAACCTGTTGACCGCTCCTTACCTGTGTACGGTTCTTGACTCCATTCAGTAGATCTTGTCTCGGTGAATGTCTCCAAGCGATACTATGAGGAAGGAACAAGAGGAGATTAAAGCAAAAGTCAAGAGCTCTAGATCATAATCACCACATGCATGATACCATGTTTCTTAAATGAACCTTTTTAAAGGAACTATGAACCTTAAAAACCTTACCATTTACCTGGATAAAATGATACTTTCCCTAAACAACTGCTTTTAATAATAATAATAATAATAATAATAATAATAATAAATTAGTATTATATCAGTTAGTACTAACAGAACTTGTCCTGAATACGATTTAGCTGCAGTTAGAGACATTAGCATTTTCCTCCGAAATTCTGTAATTAAACTGACTGATTATCTACATTAAAAAAAAAAAAATCATATAGATTAGATTTTTTTTTAGTCCCCCCTCACCCTGTACGTGTTGAAGGGCTCCATTTTGGTGATGACTCCATCTCGGGCCGGCGCAGAGCTGTAACAGCATTTACTGGATGAGAAGCTTACAAAGGCCTCACGCGCACCTTCCTCCGTAATGGAAGTTATACTGGAAACAGAGAAGAGGCAACAACACTGGTTAACCCAATCAATCAATCAATCAATCAATCAGTGTATAATGTAAACCCAAATGCTCGCATGTCTACAGTATTTGCGTGTTTATAATACAGCTCACGTTCATGAATGCCGTTTCCGTACAGAACAGTTTAAAGAATGATCAGTGTTTACGTGTGTAAAATCTCAATTTTGCCCAATTTGATCATTGAAGCTGGTTAAACTTGAACCTCCTTTTGCTCGTTTTTGGGTCTAACAGTTAACAGGGACACGTACGTTGAGTAATCTGTAGTTTCTTTACCCAACAACAACAATTTGATGGTTGAACAAGACAATAAAGGAGTGCAGAGGGTGTGCCATGCATTTCGAAACAAGAGAACCTTGCACAAGTGGGGGTTGTGTATGTGGGTGTATTCGTATTCATTCTTTCTTTTATGACAAGCGAGTCAAGACCCAATCCCCGTATGCAGCTGTTCAACTGTAGATCAACTGTATAGGAGCTATACATGAGAAACTGCTGGATAATCCAGCTGAGGACATGTTTTGGTTTCCTAAAGAGACAATTTATCCCTTTCATGCATAGTTTCCACACTTGTGGACATTCAAGTTAAGGCTCTTTTTCTCATTTGAATCACTTCACTTGAGCATTCTATAAAATTAAAAATCTTTAAAAATATATAAATAATTTAACCCCCTCGTGTCCCGCAGTTGTCCTAAACAGTATAAACTTTGTATGTTCAGAAACCATCTTTTGTCCAAATTTTGGACAAAAACAAACAAATAAAATAAAAAACTATTTCAGGCATCTATTTACTTTTTAATACATGTAATATTTAGACAACTCTGCATTTACATATATGCAATTTTAAGCAAAAGAAAGAAAAGTAATCTGGATGTGTGTATAAATGATTTATGTATGAAAGGTTTAATTACCTAAAACACTTTTTAAAAATGTCTCAATCAGAACACACGCCAACAATTATGGTCAAAAATACTTTTGGTCTGTTTGTGGCACCAACAAAAAAGGTTCAAAATCTAAATCCTTTTTTTTTTTTTTTTAATTAAAGTTTACACAGACAGCCAAGCAATACAAGTAAAACGTTAATGTTAATTTTAGATGCTAAACTATTTAAATTCATTAATTGACTTATTATTCATTTATTAATCATTGTCTCTTTAGTTCTCTACAGCACCAGCAGAACTGGTTACGGCTCCGTAAATCAAAAGGTTCTTAAAAATTAAGAAAATGTTCACCGAGTGAGAGAAGGTGCTTACTTCCAGTTGGGTTGGGCAGGGAGGTTGTCCGGTGCAGGCAGGGGCGCCGAGGGTATCGGGGGAGGAAGAAACCCTCCTGCAAAAACCACAGAGAGAAAAAGATACAGACCCGGCGGCTTCGTCAGTCTGTTCTGTACAATATAATCTGGACTGTAGAACGGATATCAAAATCATATAAATAAATAATCAGACGGTAATAATGTTCTAATCATTCTACTGGGAACATTATATTTAGAGGTTGTTTGAAATAATGTCAACAGTTAAGAATGTGCTCCATAGGTGGAAGTTTCAGCAATACAAAGCTTCAATAAACAACCAAGAAAATAATAATAAAAAATTTATATATATAATTGCTCACATTTAAATAACGAGCATAATGATTGAGAAAATGGATAATGTTCATGAGATAGATCTGTACTGAAGAGGTCAGGGAAACAATTACAATTAGCTCCCTCTCTCGTTTATTCATATATCCTCCTCCTCCTCCTCCATCTCCATCCTCCATCCACACGCACCTGCTTCAGGGTCGCGGGGACTGGAGCTATCCAGGTCATCGGGCAAAGGGGTGCACCTGAAGGGTGCGTCTTATAAATAATTGTATTTATTTATTTATTTTTACCTCCACCGGCCAGTGTGCCCTCATACCCTGGCACTGTGTCATAAAATCCAGCAGGGGGCGCTGAAGGTGCTGCAGGGCCGCCAGACATGGCTGAAACAAAAGCCAAACAAAAACACACCAAACCTGTTAGGGAAGACTGGAAGGAAGGGCGAGTCTCAACATAGTTCTATCTTAATAAAAATAAATAAATAAAAAAATATATATAAATATAAATATATAGCATTTGTACGAGTGTGTGGCCACAGCATGCCGTTGAATAAGTCTTCAGACATATCTTCAGCTTTATTTTATGTTTACTGCTAAACACACACACACACACACACACACACACACACACACAGAGCTTCCGCCTCTCTTCACATGCATGATTACAATGAATATACGACACATAACTTGAGTAAATCATTTCCGAACAGAAATTATATCCAAGGATCAGTTTCAGTAGCTTTATTTTTTTTTTTGGTGATGTCTACAGACACTTTGGGAAACAAACAGAATCACACACGTTTTAGTCAAATGCACCATGATCTGATCACTTACCCTCAAATCCTAAATCAGGTCTTGGAAATCTAGACAAATATCTCCTCGAGGGAAATAAAGAGAAGAGGAGAGGAGAAGAAGACGAGCACTCACTCCAGTACTCACAGCTGTTTTCTCAAGAAAGTAGCTTAAAGGGTCACCATAAGTCGCTATGTGACGTCATCGAATAATCAGCATATTCATTGTTCATCATCCAAAATGATGACATCGGTAGAAGGCAGATTTGCTTTCTAACTTTTTTACGCATTTCCAAAAGAAGTTGGTAGTGAGGTGACCCAGTCATGTATGGAACTGGAATAAAGTTGGTGTGATGTTGGACATTCGATATTCTCGGATAAGCGGAAATTAAGGGACCGTCTCTAAAGTTACATACATTGTTAAACACGTTTCTAACTTCAATAGCATTTGAAGGAATGCCTTACAGTCACAAAACCAACTGTACAGTGTTCATCTAGGGGTCAGGTATAACTCACACCTTTTAGATTTCTGATATTTAATGAGATAAACTATTAAATCATATATAAATGTTGCCATGTATTTCATTACTGAATAGGCCCATACATAAAATATATCATAATTTAAAGCTCAATAGGATTTAAAGGGCGTGGCGTACAAACAAGAAGATAACTGTAAAGTGTTCATCTAGGTATCAGCTATAATACACACCTTTTAGATTTTTGATATTGAATAAAATAAACGATTAAATCATATGTAAATTAGCTATGAGTTTCACTACCGAAAGGGAAATACATGGCAATATTTACACGTGATTTAATAGCTTATTTTAATAAATATCAGAAATCTAAAAAGGTGTGCGTCATACCTGACATTTACATTAACCCTTTACAGTTGGGATCATGACTGTACATATACACACACAGTCCATTTTATTAGGGGCACCTGTACACCTGCCCTTTTATGCAATTATCCAATCATTTAATCATGGCAGCAGTGCAATGCATAAGGTCAAGCGTGTTAATGTTCACATCAAAGATAAGAATGAGGACGAATTGTGATCTCCATGACTTTAACTGTGGCATGGATGTCCAGATGGGCTGGCTCGAGTATTTCAGAAACTGCTGAAGGAATCTTCGGCAGACGTTTTGAGTTAATCCGCCGATTAGAGCTCTTCTCCGGTCGAAATTTACGCATTTTAAATACTTTACTTCTAATATTTTGAGATATCGGACTGATTTCCATGAGCTGTAAGCCGTAATCATCATTCATGTGCAATGAATCTAGAATATATGAAAAGTTCCACTTTTTAAATTAAATTATGGGGGGGGACACTAAACTTTCCCATGATATTCACATTTTTAAAGATGCACCTCTGTATGTATATGCCATACTAGAATATACATACATACATACATTTGTTGTTATTATTTATTTACATTTAGTTTGTTGTATTAGTGTTGTGTTGAATGTTATTTCTAATTATTGGGCCGTTCTTTAGCTGTTTTAATTGTGCAACACCAAAAAATCCAATCCCTTCACACACGATTACGCATGCATTACAGAAAAATCTGCAATAAAGGTCAGTAAATCTATTACAAGTCACGTGATATACCTGGCTAACGGTTCTGATCATAGGTTATGACAGCAAGGGCACAACAAAATGATCACACTGGTCACGAGTTACTTTACAGCGGGAAAGACACACATGTTATAAAGGTGCAAACAAATGACACACATGAACACACTGTCTCTTTAAGGGTAAAGCTGACAAGCAAAAATGACGCGTCCTCCATTTTAGATGAAAGAGAATACACACAGAGGTCTGAGAGGTCTGATCATTTCATATATTTAGCTTAGGACAATTTAAATAGCTTTACCTGGTGTTGAAGGTGCTGAAGGCATGTAGCCAGGGTTGTGTGCCCCATGTGTGGCTCCATAATCACTTTAATAAATAAGTAAGTAAGTAAATAAATAAATAATAATAAAATCATCACATCACCATTTAAACCTCCACATTTACACACTGCGAAGATCAAACGTGTATGAAGTGTTGATCTTACTTAAAGACCGGTCTGCTCTCCATGTCCTCAGGTCCAGAAGATCTAAACTACTCTGGTGTGAAGAAGTTTGCAGTGTGAAAGTCCTTCAACTTCCCTTCCACTCATGTGACCACAATTTGACTCATCCACGCATAAGAGCAGAACTTTACATTAAAGACACGATTACAATTTGTTACAAGATTAAAAAATATATATCACTCAATCCTCTAAATGTATCCACGCTATATATATATATCACGTGTATAAAAGTGAATTTTGATCTGGATCTTCTTTAAAGGAAGTAGGTGTCGTGACGCTTTGAGCGAGGCCATCCAATCAGCGAGGTAGGTTTGGAATATATTTGCATGTCAATGAGAAGCTTGACTAACTGCCAGAGGAAACGCGGTTATCGGATTTGTTTTGCTTTGATCGTCTTCGTGACCTTGAATAGGCCGCAGGTTTGTGGTGCTGATATAACAGATAAGGTGTTTATTTTCTTTCTTTTATTAAAAAAAAATAAAAGTTGGCTTCGTGTGCTTTAGTATCTTAACTCAAAAGGATGTTTTAGTATCACTTTCGTTTTTTTTTGTTGTTTTTTTTTTGTAAACCATGGAACCACTGGAGCCTGAAAATAATCCGCCCTAGTCACATCCAATCAGATTAAAGTCTGTGAGGAACTTAAATTATTTCCACTTTATTTTAAAGGATTTAAAATAAATAAATAAAAATAAATAAATATATGTGGTATTTTCTTTCTTGAGAACCTCCCAATCTTGATTGCACGTGCAGTTTATTGACTGCCCATCTAGAACAACATAAACTCTTTTGCATTAAAACAACAACAACAACAACAACAACAACAAAACTGTGTTTTCAATGCGGTAAATGATGGAATTATTTACATCCAAGCATAGATTTCCCCCAATTTCCATATATACACACAATGCACTTTGTGCCCTGCGATAGATTGGCACCCTGTCCAGGGTGTACCCCACCTTGTGTCCGATGCTCCCTGGGATAGACTCCAGGTTCCCCATGACCTTGAAAAGGAGTAAGCGGTAGAAGATGGATGGATGGATGGAAGGACACAATACACCTTTTGTATAACTTTTCTTTATGAACACACAGACTCATAACACATTGTTTTACACCAGGAAATTTGTCAAGAATAAATTAAATCATGCATGTTCAATAACCAGATGAGAATTAAATAATATAATTCCGTTATGAGCCAATTTTCTGTCCCTCACTCTGCTCATCATGGTTCTCGAGGTTGTGTCCTACACTGAGAACAACAGCATCTTGTCTAATACTCTGAGTTAACGGAAGGAATAGAATAGGTTGTCTGTGTCTTCAGATCATGTGGCCAGCGATTGCTGTCCTGTGCGCCTGTCATGGATGTGACAACAGTCTGTGCATTTTTTCGACAATAAGCAGAAATCCACTGGAGAATCATGTTTGCTCATTGCCTGGTGAACACTAAGATGCTGTTCAAGACTCCTGGCTTCTAATTGAATAAGAGCTCTAAAATCATACTGTCCAAACGCTACTTCTCTACTACAACAAAGAAAACATTATAAAGTATATTATTTATCATTTACATAGTATGTCAGGGAGTTTTGTACATTGAAATGCTTGAGACACGACGCAGGTAAATTACATTGTTAGAATGTAGTCAGAACTTTTAAAAGATCCATCCATCCATCCATCCATCTTCTACCGCTTACTCCTTTTTCAGGGTCACGGGATACCTGGAGCCTATCCCAGGAGGCATTGCGCACAAGGCAGGGTACACCCTGGACAGGGTGCCATTCTGTTAGAAGATGATTTTGGTTTTTTATTTTACTTGAAAACCCAATTCAGTTTGGATTTAACCTGCTGCTTATTATTAAATACTGGAATCGATACTAGTCTAACCTGGTATTAGGTTTAAAATGAAATGATTGGATACTAAATGGGGCAGAGGTGGCTCGGTGGGTAAAGGCTCTGGCTCTTAGCCCTCAATTGCTCAGTTGAATAAATGAGATAAATGTAAGTCGCTCTGGATAAGGGCATCTGCCAAAAATGCCATAAATGTAAACTACGCCCATTCGATTGATGTATACAGTAGCATGCAGTCATTGGCTGGACAAGAGAAGAATCTGTCAAGATTTGTAACAAATATTTTGAAGGCCTAAATATTAAAAGAAGTAGAGGAGTAAAAAGGTTTTTTTTTCTTCTTTTCTTGGAAATGTAATTGAGTAAGACTTACATGCATTACATTTAGTAAAATAGTAAAAAAAAAAAGAAAAGAAAAAAAAAGTTAAATATACAGTACATACACAAAAATAACACATAAGCATAGTAGCAAAGTACAACTACCAAGTGTTTTACACCTCTGGCGACAAATAACCTCAGTAAGGAGTGGAGATTTTATTTAATTACATGTGAGATTAAAGTGATGTTGAAAATAGGAACAGCTCTCACTTCCGTTATTTCAGTCACCAGTGTGGTTTTGTCCGTTTAATATACACTCTTACACACACTTTTATTACATTACTGTCCTGTGCTCACCCCAGGACTCATAACCATAAATCATTTGTCAAGAAATGTGTTTTTTGAATGAGTGCTATTGATGTCCCAACTGCCCTTAAGACTCCCGTTATAAGTGAGGTTTATCTTTTATTTCCTCAGTGCAGTGTTGAAATTCTTGTCTGTGGTAATCACACAGTTGCTACACATGCAGTACTGTAGATACAGGTATTAGGCTTTACATTAAAAAAAAAGCCCGAGTACTCCTTTAATACCTGTGTACATTGTTCTGATAATTCATTATATTGGGAATCTTTGTCAGCGGAATAATATAAGCATGTTTGTACTAGTAGTACTGATACTGACACAGATTATTCGATATTAATATTACTAATTATAAAGGCAGTTCTTCTACTGTGCAGGTTCTCCTAATGTGTAATAGATGAAGTCAGCTGTGAGCCGTGTTCTCAGAATGGAATTGTTCCTGTGGTTTGGCCAGACCGGATCTCTGCAGAGAGAAGCTGTTCTCCATCTGCTTTCTACTCTACAGGCCAGAAATGTTCTCACATAAACACAAACACAAACACAAACACACGCACACACACACACACACACACACACACACGAACGCGCACATTGACAATCACAGTCCCACCAGCATTTTTGTCTTGTGGAGTTGACGTTGATAATTTTTTCCCCATCAAGTGACGACGTGACAATAAATAAAGTGGGATCCCCTGTGTATCTTCTGACTGTGAGATGAGACAAAGAAAAGGAGGAGAATGTGTGTGAAGAATAGAGATGCCTGGTTGTGTGTTCAGAAGCTTCTAAGTTGAGATGTGGCGGCTGAGTTGCAGCATCAACCCCAAACGTTTACCCGATGGAGTTTCCTCCTCTGTCAGCTCGGTGAAAAAGGGATCGGGTGGAGGAGTGAAGGGGAAGAGGAGGGTGTTCTTCTCGCTGCGCTGCCGCATGGGAGTCATCAAAGGAAGAGTGAAAGGTACCTGTGAGAGTGTATGTGTGTTTGAAATGGGTATGGAGGTAAGGTGACAGAGTGAATATGATTTTCAAAAATAAGTGTGTGTGTGTGTGTGTGTGTGTGTATGAGTGTGTGTGAAAAGTTTTCATGCTTTCGGTCTGATGTTTCCCAGTATAAGAAAGTAAAAGGTCATGTTCATTGTCTGTAAGTCTCAACACACAACCTATTTTGGAGTTCTTCCATACCACAAGATGGCAGCGTTGCTATCAAAATAATCCCAAACCAATCAATTTAGCAAGAATTCTTGAACTTGCCCATTTTTGTTTGGGTGTTTACTACATTTATGGAAAGATTTTGGTAGCTGAAATGATCTGAATTGTAACTTTGTTTGGAATTACAATATGTTAGCGCATATGGGAGTTTATTAAGTGTAATTAGAGTACAAGTTTAGCCATGCCAAGTCTTTTTTTTTTTTTTTACTTTTTTTTTTTTTACATTTTTAAATTTTTTTAAAACACAAACAATAATACTAATTTACCAACATATCTGTGGAAAATGTTGATATTTTGGATAGTTATCTTGTCTTTACATCCTGTCTGTATAAGAGACTTAGCAGCTACAGTAAGTGCTAGCTAAAACATTAGCCTCAGTCATTAGCTAGTTTCTCCTCAGCATCCATATGTTCCAGCTGACTAGCTTTAACCACCTGACCATCTTCTCATGTTAAGAGAAGAAATTAAGTGGAGCACAGAGTTTCATTAAAAAATAAATATATCAGGTATTCGCCACTTAAGCTGAACCAGGTAATCTTGTTATTTTAAATTGAGAGATTATTGAGAGAAGAATCTAGAAGAACCTCACTTCCTAGGCCAAAGTTTCCAAGAACACACCAAGATATAACTCCAAAATTACTTCTCTCCGACTCTCTACATTTGCACTAGCGCTACAAGGCTAATGGAAGGTAACACGAGTGTAGCCCGTCTGTGATTGGTCTTTTCTGTAAATATTCGCCACAAACCACATACGGTTCTACAGTGTCTCAGACTCACTGATGTGTTTTAGGATACAGGTGAACTTAGCGTTATATATAAACATGACAAAATCTAACTGTGTATCTAAACGCTGTAACCTTATGGGGATGGCCATCTTAGACCCTGAATTTCCTCATAAGTTGATGATGCTTAACAATGTTGTTTGAAGCAACACTGGGACATGCATTCACGGAGCACTTTAGTAGGAATACCTGTACATCTACACATTCATGCAACTTTCTAATCAGCCAATCGTGTGGCAGCAAAAGCTGGCGGCTTCAGGTAATGTTCACACCAACCATCTGAATGGGGGAAAAAATGTGATGTCAGTGATCTCTGATGATCTCCTGGGATTTTGCATGCACAACAGTCTCTGAGTCTCACAGCATTTACTCAGAATGGTGCAATGAAGCCTGCGATGGACTGGCACCCTTTCCAGGGTGTACCCCACCTTGTGCCCGATGCTCCCTGGGATAGGCTCCAGGTTCCCCACGACCCTGAGAAAGGAGTAAGCGGTAGAAGATGGATGGATGGATGGATGGATGGATGGATGGTGCAATGAAGAAAAACCATCCAGTGAGTGGCAGTTCTATGGTTGGAAATGTCTTGTTGATGACAGAGACCAACGGAAATTGGCCAGATTGGTTCGAGTTGAGAAAGGCTACAGTTACTCAGATAATCTGTACAATTGTGGTGAGCAGAAAAGGATTTAAGATTACAAAACCGCATCAAAACTTGAGGCGGATGGGCTACAACAACAGAGGACCACATCAGGTAAAATGTAGCCTGGTCTGATTAATCTCAATTTCTGCTGAGCACACTGGCACCAACAGCATGAATCCATGGACCCAACTTTCCTGGTGTCAACTTTCCAGGCTGGTGGAGGTGGTGTAATGCTGTGGGGAATGCTTTCTTGGCACACTTTGGGCCCGGTAATACCAATCAATCATCGCTTGAATGCCACAGCCTATTTGAGTATTGTTGTTGACAATGTGCATCCCACACACTTTATCATAGTCTGTATGTAAGATGTCTGGGAATGCCAAATCGAGACTCCAAAGTTTGTGTTTCAACCTTGGTTTTACGCTGTTGGTAAAAGTCACCACTGGAATATTCTACCAGAAATTCATATGTCTGAGATATGAGATATGTTTGTTTACAATTGGCTTGTGGGCTGGGCAATACGACAATATAGTATCAACATTGTGATAAATGAGTTACAATCCACTTTACTAATATATAGTGCTTATCATGATATCATGACATCATTCAGATATTAGTGACGCCACCATTTTCCCCAATTCTGATATCTAAAATAAATAAGTAAATACATAAATAAGATGCTTTATAAAGATCAACATCAACAGCTAGCATTCAGTCATTCTGTCATTACGTCTTATTAATGAACTGCAACGAGTCTATTAAGATCTATTGCTTTTCCCATAATACTAAACCAGTGATCAGGTGGATGAGCCAGATGAGTAGGGAGTAGCTGCAGATTCAGGTCTCTGTCTGACAAAATCACAGAAGAGAGCTAAGAGAAGAAGGACATGTCTCTTTGATCTCATTGTCCTTACTCTACATGTCGGATTGAGGACAGGGAGCACGCAGTGACTGTATTGGAGCTGACTGTGTGGATGTGTGGTTATGGGAAATGGGTGTGTGGGGGAAGGTCTGGTATGTTCAAGTGACAAATGGACAAATGGAAAGACAGGTGTGAGCACTGGAGAACCTACATCAACAACATCATCATCATCATCACACACACACACACACACACACACACACACACACACACACACACACACACTGTCAGGAAAGAACCCAGTTGCTGTCACTGGCTGAAAGATCTTCTGAGACAATGAAACATGAGAGCAGTCACTGATAAACAGAGTAGTGTCTGAGCGAGTAAAGTGAATTTCCATCCAGCAGTTGTACTTTACTGTTCTCCAGGGGGCTGAAATTTAAAGCAATAATGTGTGTGATTGATAGTGTTAGTGATAGCAATGAAAATTTACTCGTAAGTCCTGAGTGTAATTGAGCATTGAGAGAACCTTTTTAATAGAGATAAAAGGAAAAAGTGGGTATGCATAAAAATGTAGGCAGTATTGGACCCGCTCAACTACAAAAGAAAATCCTGGAACCCGTTAGGCCTTAAAATGTTTATTTATTTATTTTATTTTATTTTTAAACCAGCATAATCCAGCTATTCAAATATTACCTTCATTATTTATTGTAGCGATTGTGATTTTTATTCCTGCACTTTTTATGCACAAAACACATTTTTATTAAAACTGTCATTAGACTCCATGTATATATTGTATAAGCCTAATTGTTTTTGAGTTATTAAGTTTTGGATTAAATCCATTTAAGCGACCAGTCAAATAAGCTAATAACTGTATGAGTTCTACCATTTTAACATAAAAAAAAAAAATCCCGGACCCCTTGGCTATACTTCACAGACTTCTTGTGCCTGGAACCCTGTTTAAGAATTACTGGTTTAAGCAATCGACTAGGTGGATTAAACACAATGTATTACATCAGCGATCAGACAAGATCATTGATGTCTGATGTTTGGTTCTTTCGTCTTTCACCGAAGAGCTTTTATTCATCTTAATCTGGATAAAGTTCTTCACGACAGTGTTGTCACACAATCTTGCTAATGCTAACCCTAGACTTCCAGACTTACCCGTTAATGACATTAGCTTCATAATTCCAGTGGGAAAATAAAGACGCGCAAATCAGACGGCAAACATGTCTTGGTTAATCGACTACATTTGCAGTAATTAATTAGGGTAGTTGATCAGCCAGGGCATTTTTTTTAGTCCCATTTGCGAATTAATTAATGAAATAATTTGGCCAAATTATTATTACTTTATTTCATTAAGTAATTTGTACTTAATGAATACATTTAAAAAAATACTTTTAAAATATCTAGAATATTATATTATTATTATTATTATTATTATTATTATTATTATTATTATTATTATTATTATTATTATTTTCTAAAATATCTTCTTCTTTTTAATATAGATGCCAAAACCATTAGAGGTCTGTTGAGATAATCGTTCATGCTTATTATATAATTATTGTGTGTGACCCAGCACAATGAGGTGTATGACTCCTAACACCCGTCAGGAACAAACTCACTATGTTACATGTGTTTATGTTGGTGTGCGTGTGTTTGTGACCAGAGATGATTCATATGGAAATTGAGGAAGGACAGAAATGAGTGTGAACATCTCAGGAGCCTGGGAAGAGAGGGAGGAGCAAAAGGAATGAGAGGAGGAGAGAAAAAGGGGGATAGATAAACTCTGCTTTGTCACTTGGAGTCTCATTGCAGCAGTGATTTTATTCCAGCCTCATGTTACAGCTCCATAGCAGCTGGAGCTTCCCACTTGTGCTTGTCTCCACACATGGATCAGCCAGTGTGAAGTAAGACACTGAGTTTGGAGACTAGAGTTTGAAGATAGCGGAACAGATCAGTTACTGACTGGATGTTGTGGTTTTGCAGTCCGGACATTCATTACCTGTTTGGATTCTACAGTTTGACGTTACATTGTGGGTGAAAAATCTGCTTGGATATTAAATTTTGGTAATAATATTGTGGATTGGGGAAGCAATAGTCAGTGGACTCTGGAGTTTGGACGTTGTGGCATGGGTAGCCTTTTTTTTGGACAATAGAGTTTGGATACTGAAGTATTTATAGTGAGTACCTTTCTGAACATTGCAGTTTGCATATTGGAGTATAGTTAGTTAGTACATTGTTAGACACTTAAGGTATATTGTTGTATGACTATATAATATCTCAGTCTGGATATTGAAAAATAGAGATAGATGGGTTGGTTTTTTTTTTAACTCTACAGTTTGGACATTATAGTATGGATTTCTAAGTACTTCTCTAAACATGAGAGTTTGGATAAACAACCATGAATATTCACTAGAGTCTGTATATTGAAGTACAGATAGTCTGTATATCTTTGTACATTAGATTTTGTATATTGTATTATGAATATTTATTTCATATTGGACACTAGAGTTTTAATATTTAAGTATATGGATATGGATAATTCTGGATACTAGAGTATGAATAATGAGGTTTTTTTTTTACGTATCGACGTATCGACACTAGTGTAGATATTGATGTATACATAGTCAGACATTAGAGGTTGGATTTTGGAATATGATTTCTGGATATTTCATTATCTCTTTGGAAAGTAGAGTTTGGATATTGGTGTATAAATAGTGAATGTTTAGACATTAGAGTTTTTATATTTGTGTATGAATAGTGAATGATTACCCATTAGAGTTTGGATATTGGTGTATGAATAGTGAATGTTTAGACATTAGAGTTTTTATATTGGTGTATGAATAGTGAATGTTTAGACATTAGAGATTGGATATTGGTGTATGAATAGTGAATGTTTAGACATTAGAGATTGGATATTGGTGTATGAATAGTGAATGTTTAGACATTAGAGTTTTTATATTGGTGTATGAATAGTGAATGTTTAGACATTAGAGATTGGATATTGGTGTATGAATAGTGAATGTTTAGACATTAGAGTTTTTATATTTGTGTATGAATAGTGAATGATTACCCATTAGAGATTGGATATTGGTGTATGAATAGTGAATGATTACCCATTAGAGATTGGATATTGGTGTATGAATAGTGAATGTTTAGACATTAGAGATTGGATATTGGTGTATGAATAGTGAATGATTACCCATTAGAGTTCGGATATTGGTGTATGAATAGTGAATGTTTAGACATTAGAGTTTTTATATTTGTGTATGAATAGTGAATGATTACCCATTAGAGATTGGATATTGGTGTATGAATAGTGAATGTTTAGACATTAGAGTTTTTATATTGGTGTATGAATAGTGAATGTTTACACATTAGAGTTTGGATATTGCGGTATTAATATTAATTCCCGTTTGGAAACTAGTAGTGTCGAGGCATGAATTGTCAGTATCTCTACTGGCAGCATCTCGATCTAATTTGGCTGTTGAATATTAGATTCAGACCTTGAAGTATAAATACTCTTGGTGCATCTCTGACAATTTCTTAGCTATTGGAGCATGAATAGCCAGTATCTCTATAGAGACTACAGTTTGGATATTGAATTATACAAAGCAGTATCACTTCACTGACTGTAGTGTGGGTATTTCTGTATGTATAACCAGCATCTCTTTAGGGCTAGAACTTAGATATTGGGGTATGAATAGTCAGAGTAATCTTCAGAGACTACAGTTTGGATATTGGATTATGAATGTCAGTATCTCTTTAGAGACTATAGTTTTGATATTGGATTATGAATGTCAGTATCTCTTTAGAGACTATAGTTTGGATATTATATCATGAATGTCAGTATCTCTTTAGAAACTATAGTTTGGATATTATATTATGAATGTCAGTATCTCTTTAGAGACTATAATTTTGATATTGGATTATGAATAGACAGTATCTCTTTAGAGACTGTAATTTTTATATTGGATTATGAATAGACAGTATCTCTTTAGAAAGTACAATTCGGTACTTGAGTATGAATAGACAGTACTTTTTCCCAGGACTAGAGTTATTGAGGTATAGATAGTGAGTACTGCTCCAATTGGTATCTCTTTAGAAACTAATACTTGGATGTAGCCTAGCTACAGGAAGTTGAAAAAGGAGACCATCATATATACTGTAGACAAGTTCAGACGTTGAGATCATTAGCACTTTGAGGGAAATACAAGCACATGTAAAAACATTCATGATTACATTTAGTCATTCAAACTGTCTAAATACTCACCCATTAACTGACTGCAGATTCTTTTTTGAAAAATGTAAATTCCTTGTATACATTTGCAGAGTCGAATGGTACCATGGGTGATATGTGATCGAAGACACACAAGCCAAATGTATTCTAAAGCATACACATTGAGGAGCTTTGGCTTGCTTTTGGAGAGGGTATGCTGTAGCATGCTCAATGTGATTTTGGAAGTAATGCTGTAAACTGGCAGTGTGGGTTAGCAAAAGTGTATGCAGACTATATAGACGTGTCTGAGACTCCGGTGTGGAATAGCATGGAGACGTGACACCGCTGCCATGCTGTGTGGTTTACGGAGAGAAGGCCGCAATGGTGAGTCTATCTTTTACATTTTCATCTATCCATCTCTATTTGCCATTTCTATCACACTTCACCATACCAAAACAGGTGATAACACAGCTTTATTTGAGCATTTTTTTAGTTTTTGGTATTGGAATGGTTTTATTTGTCTGTTCTGGTATTTTTCTGCATAACTGGCAACCCTCTACTAGTCTTTTTAATTGAAACTGAGATTAATATATTACCATTAATTCTATAATGATTATTACACTTAAATGGGTCTTCTTGTTGCATTTTCTGTGTTTGAAAGCCTCACTGCTATGTGATCAATGACTAGACTGGCTCATTATTGACTGAGCACACAAACCTTTTTTCCTTTTTTTCGCCACTAAACCATCTGTCTAGAAAGTTCCTCATTGATGTTTGTAGGTGCTCGTGGAAAACTGTGGCGATCTGGGGGAGAAGTATTAACCAGGTCTTGTGTCGGCTCTATAAATAAACCAAGTCTGAAAATAGGCCCACTAGCATTGTAGGAACATCCGGCGTTTAACCTACATCAGGAATGGTGTCATCACGAGCTGGGCTGCCGGAGCGGAACGATCTAAATTACTTCGAGACTTTTTAATTGACTTGTAAAATGAGTTGTGCATACCAAAAATGAATTATGAAACTTTTTTTTTTTTATGAACTCATGAAGCATGTGCTTCAGAGACTTTGTGTCTCTGTGTCATGTATGAAATACTATACAGCACGTAAAAAAAAGAGGAAAAATGAGAAAGGAATCAGAAATAGATACAAAATTAACATAGCTCTAGTATTAATAGGGTTTTACTAGGGTAACAAGTCGTAATGTAATATTTGCAGAACATCTAAAGGAACATTTGGATTGTTTGGGACTTTGGATTAGATTTGCGTTTGAGATCAAATTCAAAATAAGTTCTTGTTTGTTCTAATGTAGAAAAAATGCCAGTCTGGAGTTCCTCAGGTTTCATATGTGCTTCCTTCCACTGTGTGTGTGTGTGTGTGTGGCAGTGATAACTCTGACCTATTTGGCACTCTTGATAAAATTTCACCTAGAGACTGAGGGGTATGGCGGGGTAAGGCGACAGGCAGCATCCAGTTAGCAGCATCACTGGGGCACAACGGGGCAGATTTCACAAGTGTCTATATAAAACATGGTGTGTCAGTGTCACCCCTGGCAAGTTGGCGCCCTGGGCATTTATTTATATTGCCTTATATACCAGGGAGTTTTACTGGTGCTTAGAGATACTGTTAAGTGGTATAGAAGATGGTTGTATATAATTTAGCTCACAAACCGAATTGTTTGTCGTCTGACGTTGGTTTTTTGTTTTTTTTTAACTTCAGCATTGCGCAACCTGCATGACTAAATCCTCACCCACTCTCCTTAAAAGACTCTGGTGCAGTAACACCATTTACACCATGTGACTCATGAACAAGGAGAATACATTGGTATTAAAAATGTAACCAACTATAATAGAACTATTTCACGCTTTCAGTTCTGCTGGCGGTATGGAAATCGACTTATCGGGATATTTTCAAATCGGTATAAACAAATGAATTGATTTATTGTTGCAAGTCTGTTATATGATTAAGCAGGACACTGTTGGGTTTCTGTGTGTAGAGTATCGTGACTCTGTGTTTAGCTGCTGAAACAGTTCACACACTCTAAATAATAACACTGGACGGCAGAACTAAAGCTTTCCTCTGGGTACTCCGGTTTCCTCCCCCAGTCCAAAGACATGCATAGGTGGGCTGATTGGCGTGTCTAAAGTGTCTGATGAATGGGTGTGTGAGTGTTTGACTGTCCAGGGTGTACCCTGCCTTGTGCCCGATGCTCCCTGGGATAGGATAGGTTCCTTGAAGAAAAGGATAAATGGTATAGAAGATGGTTGGATGGATGGATGGATCAGTGAGGAAGGGTTGCCAGATGTTCCTGCAGCACTAACAACGGTTATTATTTTATTGTTCCAGATGACGGCCCTTATTCAAAAGGGAATAAAGACTGCGCAGCCAACGACAACAACGTGGTCTCAAAGAGGCGTAGCATTCCAGGTAAAATGCTCATTAAATAAGATTAACAGGATTCTGTATGAAATGTCTCATGAGAGGTTCAACACACACACACACACACACACACACACACACACAGATGTCATGATAGTCTTGTGTGCTTGAGGTGAACAGACAGCTCGTCTGCACTGGTACTGATGCCGAACTTTCGAGTCTCTTTACAATATCTCTGCTTAACTCTACACCCAGCTCGTCCCCCTTTTCCTTCACGCAGTTTTCCTCTCACGCTTTCTTGCCCTCAAAGGATTTGTGAGAGCAAATGAGCTTCTGTTTACAGATCAGCAAAGATGGGGAAAATAATGATTTCTTAGAAATGATCTCAAAGTATTCTGCATCCCCGTATAACACGTCACACTCTGGCTTTAATATCGGAATGAAAACGGTCAACAGATTCAGATATCTTTGATCCAAAGACAATAACTTTTCATGAAGGATCAACACAACAGGGCATGCGGTTAGAGGAAAATAATCAACGGCACAGTAGTGTGTTGTGGACACACGTATTGTAGATGCATTTCTGTGGAGCATCTGTCATTCAAGTTCCTGTGTACATGTGCTGCAATCACATTAATCGGATTCAAGAATTCAACAGCGCTGTGGTGTAAATTGTTTTAAAAAGCAACACCGGTGAAATTACGGACAACCGTTCCCATCTTATCTTCCGAAAAAATTGTGAGTATTTGACACAGTATTAGTCAGGCAATGTGATGTCATGAACAAGGGCGTGGCCTATTCGATTGACTAGCTAGGAAAATGCATTTATTGTGCTCGTCCATCTCTATCATATTGTGAGATTCCTACCTCTTAGCAGTGTTGATAAAAATTTCTTAAGTGATTTCCCTAAATGATCAGGATGCAGACTGAAATGCTGTCCTGTTTTGTCTGTGTGTGTGTGTAGATGAGATTCGAGGGCTAACCACTGTGGAGCTGATAAAGAGAGAAGGATCCAGTCTCGGCCTCACCATCTCTGGAGGCTCGGACAAAGATGGCAAGCCTCGAGTATCAAACCTTAGGCCAGGAGGCCTGGCAGCCAGGTGAGACGCTACTCTCTCTCTCTCTCTCTCTCTCTCTCTCTCTCTGTCTCTCATCTGAGGCTGAGACATATCAGGTTTCAGTGTTATCATTATTGACATTAGAACAAGGAGTCTGGATCATTGAATGGAGTTTGGTCTACGCAACATGAAAACATCAACACGTAGATTTCCTGTTTAGTGGATGGTTCAGGGTACATTATCGTGGCACACATTACAGCCTTTAATATCCACCGAAGAACTCCTGAGCAGCATGTAATGACCATATACACCTTTTTCTTGGCTCACATTTTACTCACATTCAGGTGGACACTACCAGCATTATTATGTACCTTGTGGAAATGCTTTGGCCTTTAGGTTTACATGTAAAGTACAAGATTTAACACTTAATAGGCGTACATAACTGGCAACTCGGTGCATATGCAGCTTTAGTTTGTGTTTGTGTGTGAGCGTGGGATCTCAGGGTCAGTGCTGATGCATCACAACAACCCCTGAGACCATGAGGTCAGGCAAACACGTTTGGACATTGGAAAAAAACTGAAATAGAGTAGTAGAGCCGACTTGTGAGGTTTAAAAATAGCATTAGTGCAGTAGTGTGTGTGTGTGTGTGTGTGTGTGTGTGTGTATCCATCCTCTTCACTGTTAGTAGCAGAAGAAGGTGTGAGACAGTCCATAATTACAACGCAGTCCAGTTCACTGCATGTCTAGCCTTCCTAAAAATGATTCCTTGTTTGACAAAACAGTTCCTTAAATAAGGTAAAGGCCAAGAAGCGCCTCCACTTTTACCCTCGACCAGAAATTCAGTTTCTATTAATATGCAAATATGAATGGGCCCCAATTAGGGATGAGTCTTTCTAGTGACTTAAAACGCAGAATCAGTTAAATGATTTGTTCAGATTCGTTCGATTATTCGTTCAGTCACATGCTTTGCCACAACCTGTGCAACCTGATCATGCTGCTAGCCCAACACAGACTACTACTACTACATGCACTAAAACAATGGAAATCTCCAACTAACCGAACAAGCCCAAATTCTACTCGTTGAACTCACTAACTCAGCTAAACAAATAAGGAATGAATCTCGATCTGGACCAAAAGGATTCGCAAGGGGCACGAATCTGGTTCGACGTATACGCAACTATAAATTTTACAATTCAAATTAAATAGACAATCCAGCCACAAAAGCAGACCCAAAAAACCCCAACAACATATAACTTGAAACTACATATAACGTCTGTTTGATAATCATGAAGTCAGTTGTGGATATGTATGGAAATATATCCATCCATCCATCTTCTACCGCTTATTCCTTCTTCAGGGACGCGGGGAACCTGGAGCCTATCCCAGGGGGCATCGGGCACAAGGCGGGGTACACCCTGGACAGGGTACCAGTCCATCACAGGGCACAATCACATACACACTCACACACCCATTCGTACACTACGAACAATTTAGACACGCCAATCAGCCTACCATGCATGTCTTTGGACTGGGGGAGGAAACCGGAGTACCCGGCGGAAATCCCCGCAGCACGGGGAGAACATGCAAACTCCGCACACACATGGCCCCTGCGGGAATCGAACCCCGGACCCTGGAGGTGTGAGTCGAACGTGCTAACATGGAAATATATATATATATGTATATGTATATGTATATATATAGTAATGTGCAAAAGTTTTTGCCACCCTATTTTGTCTAGTACAAACTCTGTTACAGATTTTTATCTTATGACTTTTACATTATCAAGTAAGTATAAAAAACTTTTTAGACTTCCAAACATTTGTATTCTAGCACAAAATGAAATATTGAAGAAAAATGTTTGTATGTCAGTAAAGACAGCAGTGTTTTACTTAAGAGACCACTATTCAGACAAAAAACACAATGAAGGCTGCTGGGTTTTGCTGCAAAAATAAGAAGAGTGTGACAGTCAAGGTCTCTAGAAGAGCCGTGTCTGGTTAAAGTGAAGTGGTTCGATGCCACTTACAGCTCATTTCCTTATAAAACTGCACTCACTCTACCTGAGACTACTAATACGTTTTTTAAAGCAAAGGTGCTCGTCACACCAAATATCGACTTTGTTTCACTTATTTCTGTTTACTGCTCTTCATAGCATTTGCCTTAAATGTAGAAACATTTCATTTCAGTATGTTTGATTGCATCTTTGCTCTTCAGCATTTCTTTGCATGTGCCTATTAAGACTACTGCACAGTAGTGTGTATATGCAGTGAGGGAAATAAGTACTGAACGCCTCACCATTTTGAGTTTTCAGTAAATATATTTCCAATGAGGTTATTCACATGAAATTTTCACCAGACGTCAGTATTAACTCAAGAAATCCGGAAATATAAAGAATTCACAACATTAAAGTCCATAAATAAAGTTATGTGTATTAAAGCGGAATGACACGGGGAAAAAAGTATTGAAGACGCTAACTGAAATGTATTTAATACTTAGTGGAGAAGTCTTTGTTTATAACGACAGCTACAAACAAAGGCAAGCAGACGTAATTCTGCCACTGTATATAGTATATACTTTTTGCCGAATGAAATGAACGAAAAGCGAATGAAACTGAAAGAAAGGAATGACTAGATGATTAATTCAGCTTTGCACATTTCCAAATACAGTGGAAATGCAGGTTTAGCAAGATTGTCATTGCCCGCATTTGCATATTGAATTATGATTGGCTGTTAAATTTTATGATGCAATAACACATCTCTTACATATTCAGTATGGAGGAAGCTGTGTGTGTGTGTGTAGCATAGGCTGGAGCTGTGACCGGTCTGTAGTAAGAGTGTTTGTTTGGGTTAAATTCTGAATACCCATGTTTAGCTAAATTACACCTTAATGCCAAGTGAATGTGTGTGTGTGTGTGTGTGTGTTAATGGTGCTAACAGGCAAATGCACAGTGCTGTGGGACATCAGATGGAGAGGCTTAAATTAGCATCCATGCAAGCACATTATGTGTCAGCTCAAGCCGCATCACACACACAAATACACACACACACACACACACACACACACACACACACACACACTCATATACACCAGAATGTTGCTTTGCATCTTAAAGGACTTATGTGAAGCTGACATAGCTCTTGATTTGCCATGCTGTCACAAGTCATATCATCGCCATAAAGCCTTGCATAGACCTGCCTTAAACATTTCCTTCTAAAGGATTGTGTTATGTTAAAATTCATAGACAGGGCTCAAGCTACAATGAGACACACATCTGACACAGCGTGTTTTAAAGTTATATTCCCCCCGCTTCCAATCGAAACGAAGAATTGGTAAAGAATAGCATTAACCATTACCATCTTCACAGCTCATTTAAATCAAAATCAAAACTTTTTCTAATGATTTTCAAACAGTTATTCTCATAATTCCCAGTCTGTGTGTTCATCTCAGGAGTGACCAGCTGAACATGGGCGACTACATAAAGTCAGTGAACGGCATCAACCTGTCCAAACTGCGGCACGACGAGATCATCAGCATGCTGAAGAACATCGGAGAGAGGGTGGTGCTGGAAGTCGAGTATGAGCTGCCTCCTCTCGGTACGCCCTGTGAAACTCGCTCAAAGTCCTGATTTATAAAGCAGGACCCCTATTGAATAAACCTATTCAGTACGGGTGTGTAGGTAAAAAAAACAAAACAAAAAAAACAACAACAACAATGAGTGAAGAAACTCTTGCATGTTGTTGTAGATATCAAGCTTGTTGGGGTTCAAAAGTCAGCAGTGAAGGAACTACTCCTAAAATGTAATCCTGTCATTCAGCTGAAGCTTAAAAACGTGGCTGAAGAACTCACTGAAGAACAGCACTACTACGTGTGAAGAATTTTTGATAAGATCAGTATCGGAGTGAATGACTGGTGCTTTATTCTGGAGAATGACGTGAGCTGTTATTTCTGTCGCCTTGTTGCTGAGCTGCTTTTCTCCGTCTGTGTGTTTCAGCTCCCAGCAGTCCGAGCAGCGTCATCTCCAAAACCATTGAGGTGTGCTTGGAAAAAGAAGGCAACAGTTTTGGCTTCATTCTCCGAGGTACAGCAGTGTGTGCAGCTTTTCCTTTTCTTCTCAGAGCCTTTACCACGGGGTCTTTTCGATATTATTTGTGCTTCCAGGTTTGCATTGTAACCAACCGCAGACAGAGCTAATATTCATTTATATATATAATTCTTTACTTCGCATACCCCAGCATGCCAGGAGGTCAGAGCGAAGGGTCAGCCATGATGGGGCACCCCTGGAGCAGAGAGGGTTAAGGGCCTTGCTCAAGGGCCCAACAGTAGCAGCTTGGCAGTGCTGGGGCTTGAACCCCCGAGCCGTCTGATCAGTAACCCAGAGCCTGGCAGTACTGGGGCTTGAACCACCGTCCGGTTTCCTCCCCCAGTCCAAAAACATGTAGGCTGACTGGCATTTTCAAATTGTCCGTAGTGTGTGTATGGATGTCTGAGTGTGGGTAAGATCGTGCCCTGCGATGGCTTTGCACCCCATCCAGGGTGTCCCTTGCCTTTGCCCCGAGTTCCCTAGGAGAGGATGGACACCGAGTTCTCGATTTTAAATCTTTAAGTTAGCTTCATGACTGCGCTGCACCTCAGAACCCATTTTCTGCTCTGTGAAAAGTTTATTGTGAAAGAAGCAAGAAATTTGGCCCAGGAATTTCAGAACATTCGGTGGTAGTCAGCTGGGCGTAAAATAACACTCTATGTATATGTGTGTGTGTGTGTGTGTGTGTGATCTTTCTTTGCAGGTGGGTTTCACGAGGACTGGCATAAGGCTCGTCCTCTAGTTGTGACCTACGTCAGACCTGGGGGCCCTGCGGACAGGTGAGATAAGATGAGTCACCGTGCCTGTGTGTGTGTGTGTGTGCGCGCACATTTCACTGTGTTTATGTATATAATGAGACAGCTCTATGAAATGTGTTAGACATGTAATCTGTGTTTGTGCCGTGTGTGTGTGTGTGTGTGTGTGAGGTGTGTGGAGGTCTGTTACCTGGTTGCTGAAGCTGTGGTAAGGAAAGCTCATGGCTCCCAGCTTCGTGCAAAATAAATGTCTTCGAGTTTTCAAACACTTACCTCAAACTGCATCGGGTTTTTCAGCATTTCTGACTCTGTATGACGCTGTGAGCTATAAAAATAGACAAAATGATGTCGGAGAGCTAAAAACAGTCCCAGCTCCATCTCCAAGCTGAATCACTTGTCTGGATCACACTCCGGATCGCACTCGTGATCGCATTCGTGATCGCACTCCGGATCGCACTCGATGCACTGGTCACACCGATCCCCTTGTCCTTTTCCCGGTGTACACCCATGATCCGTTCGACCCTCGACTATCAATCGTACTTCCTATCCCTGACTCGGCTGTCGCATCGCTCGTGGTGATGTCGCTCTGCGTGATGGCCCCTTGTGTGCGACTCGTCCGCTGTCTTTGACCATTGTCCCGTCCTTGTATGTGCGGTCGCCCGCTCTCTTGCGCTCGTCCCTCTTTGCGGCCCTGCCCCCCGCATGTCCCCCGTGACGCCTCGTGATCGCACTCCGGATCGCACTCCGGATCGCACTCGTGATCGCACTCGTGATCGCACTCAGATCGCACTCGTGATCGCACGGGAACACGGGAAAAGAGTTTTTTTTTAAAGAGTTTGTGACTCTTTAACATGCAGTCTGCACAATGCTAAACTAGAAGCTATATGAGCTCATTACTTGTTAGACACCAAACATGCCTTGGCTGACTGACTAGATTTAGTGTAAATGGGGAAACAGTGTAAATTGTATTTTATATATTTATGTTTATATCCCACAATATTTTCCTATAGTCTCTTTTTTAGCCTCACTGTCATTTCCTACTTTATTACCGGTTTTTATCTCTCTCTGACTCACTCTGTGGGTGTGTAATACAGTCTTTTCCATTCTCAGATTCCAATTTTCCTTCTTTTTAACATGTATTTTTTTTCTTCACTTTTCTAACCCTTTCTATCTAACCCTTTTGCTCTCTCTCTCTCTCTATCTCTATCTCTCTCTCTCTCAGGGAGGGGACTCTGCGTGTAGGGGATCGCGTGTTGAGTGTTAACGGCGTGGTTCTAAACCGACGGAAACATGCCGACTCTCTCACTCTGCTCATGCAGAGCAGCCAGGAAGCTTATTTCCTCATCGAGTACGACATCACGGTCATGGGTGAGCACACGTGCACACTGAAGCAAAAACAATCACCTTCTGCTTCCCTGTTTCACCTCGTTTCATAAATCAGCTGAGCTGTACTGTTCCACAGATTTTTTGGGCCAAGACACGTCATGATATCACAACACGCATTCGGTCAAAGCCCTCTTCGATTCACGAGCGTCGAACATGAGCACGGCGTAAAAGGTCTCGTTTACCGACAAACCTCACTGCGAAAGACCGCGCAAAACTATTACTTGCAACTGCAATCTCACGATGTTATAACAATCTCAAGTTATAACACTGACCATACAGTTTCGAGAAAGTAAATACATCGATCTCACGATCGCTAATGTTCGCTAGCGAGCTTGTCGCTAACAAAACACGTGCCCATGTTTTTTTTCCCCACGTTGTAGCGTAAACGTGGCAAGCTCGAAAATAAGTTCAGACTTCTCACTTCAGATAAGTTGAACGCAACGTTAAGTCTGCAGTGGGCGTGGCCTAATGTGTACAAACGTCCCACTTGTGTTGCACACTTCTAGTCTCGACAAGATGCCCTGTAATTTATTATACTGTATACAAACATATTGATTATTGGAGCTGCATTTAATCTCTCTGTCTCCCAAAATAAAGAAGAGTGTGTTTCTGAATTTGCCTGTGGTGTGTGTGTGTGTGTGTGTGTGTGTGTGTGTGTGTTTGGGCAGAGTCAGTGCAACAGTCTTCAGGTCCTCTGCAGGTGGAGATCATGAAGAGCGCTGGCTCAGTGCTTGGATTGAGCCTCACCACTGCCCTCTACAGGAATAAACATGTCATTACAATCCAGAAAATCAAACCTGCCAGTGTAGCAGAGAGGTACACACACACACACACACACACACACACACACACACACACACACACACACACACACACACACAATATGAAATATGAAAAGGCTTATATGAAAGTTTTCCATAAGCATTTATTTATTTTTACCTAAATGGTTTATGTGATATTTTATTGTATCAGTTGTACACAGTGTTTAACTATCAAAAAAGCTTTAGCTCTGCTGTCCGTTTTATCTCTGTATAAATATTATTGTGGAGACGTGTGAATTGTTTTGTGAATCACACCCCTCCCCTTTCATATCGCCCTGCTCGCCAGAGTCACGATACTCTACACACAGGAACCCAACACTATCCTGACTTATCTTCTAACACACTTGCAGCAATAAAATGATTCTTTGTTTATACCGACTGTAAATGTTGGTAAATAAGTCGATTTCCATTTCCGCCAGTGGAATGGAACACCAGTGCACTGCGAGTGAGTGTTAAATGTGCTTTTTGTGTGAAAAGGACTTCTATTATTTGAAACTATAGGAAGCAGCCACTGGTCATGGCTGAACTTTACTACACCACTTCCCATAAAATTCAGTGTAGCACCTCATACATGCTCAGACGATTAGAAATGGCATCTTTTTGATTATTTAGCACGTCACAGTTTGATTTTTAATGTTTCTTTCTCTGTGTGTGTGTGTGTGTGTGTGTGTGTGTGTGTGTGTGTGTGTGTGTGTGTATCTCAGGTGTGGTGCTCTGCATGTAGGTGATATTCTCTTGGCTATAGATGGCATGAGCACTGAGCACTGTTCTTTAATGGAAGCTCAGCAGCTGCTCGCCAACTCCTCAGAGGTCACCAAACTCGAGATCCTGCCTTCTCCACACAGCCTACATGACACGGGTATACACACACACACACACACACACACACACGACTCCACTCTGACCTCTGTGCAGGCTGTGCTGTGCTTGTAGTCATTGAAGGCAGATCTCTTTGGGCTACTTTTGTGTGTGCAGTGAATCATTCTTAATCCACAGAATGCTGTGGGCACTCACACACACACACACACACACACACACCCCTCAAGCATGTGCACAGAGCAGTATATGTGAGATTGTACATCAGTTTTTAACACTGCACTCTGTGTGTGTTCGTAGAGCCAGTGTCGGAGTGTGTACCGCTCAGAATGTGTGTGTGTGTGTGAGACAGATCTCAGCTATAATGCAAACACAAGCAGGGTTTTTCTTTACACTGTTTACAACCTAAACGGATCATTCTGACAGATGGTAAAATTCAGCACGGGCTCCCATCGCTGCTACAAGTCTGACACCTTCTTAAAGCTCTGCTGTCAGTAGACGTGACATGGAGAGGAGTCTGTGCTGAGCTTTCAGCCACCAGGGAGAAAGAGAATGACAGAGAAAGAGAGAGGAGTGAGAGAATGGATTAAAATGAGAGAACGAATGCCAGTTTGTCAGATCCACCAGGATTCAGAAATGGTTATGTTGGTACAATAAGTCTGGGAAGAACCTTCAGGGCTGCTGAGGTGAAATACTGAGTATTTTGAATTAGGTGTGGCTGTGATTTAATATATTACGGTCATGAGTTTACGTTTCTGAAGATCTGTTTCATGGTCATGAGATACTTAATTTGTGTCAACAAATATATATATATATATATATATATATATCTATATATATATATATATATATATATATATTTTTTTTTTTTTTTTTACTTATTAAGACAGAGAAATCAATTGAATTGAATGGCTTTGTCAACAGGAACAGGATCATGAAGATGATTAAAATTTGCCCTTTACATTAGTCTTGGAATTACACTAAGACCTAATGGAGCGAATCATCTGTTCCTGTTAAATAAATAACTGGAGGCCACTTATTAAACATGATGTTCACGCAAACCCTTTATGTGGTATGCTCAGGTTTCACAATTCATGGCCACAATAATAAATTGTGTCTACAAATTGCTTAGTGTCTGGACCCAGTGTATTATTTCTGTGTGTTTTCACTGTGTGGTGGGACAGTGTGCTCATGAGACCAATTCTTCGCAGATTTTCTTTCGATTTCCAATTCCCATCCACCAATTAAGAAGGCTAACAAGCCAGCCAAATGCAGCTTGTCCAACTACTGCTCATACTGCATCACACAATCAGAGGAAAGCGCTATCCACCCTCTTCCACATACATGAGCTCACATACACACATTATTGGCCAGGACCATTGTGATTAACAGGGGAAAGAGAGTGAGAGAGAGAGCGTATTCCCCTCCCACCCAGACAGCACAGCCGGTGCATCTCTAGATCACCGATGGCTGTGGCATCTTTGGTGTGTCACCCCTGGGCATCTTTGGTATGTCACCCCTGGGCATCTTTGGTATGTCATGTCACCCCTGGGCATCTTTGGTATGTCACCCCTGGGCATCTTTGGTGTGTGACCTCTGGGCATCTTTGGTGTGTCACCCCTGGGCATCTTTGGTATGTCATGTCACCCCTGGGCATCTTTGGTATGTCACCCCTTGGCATCTTTGGTGTGTCACCCCTGGGCATCGTTGGTATGTCATGTCACCCTTGGGCATCTTTGGTGTGTCATCTCTGGGGATCTTTGGTGTGTCACCCCATGGCATCTTTGGTATGTCACCCCATGGCATCTTTGGTATGTCACCCCTGGGCATCTGTGGTGTGTCATGTCACCCCTTTGCATCTTTGGTGTGTCACCTCTGGGCATCTTTGGTGTGTCACCCCTGGACATCTTTGGTGTGTCACCCCATGGCATCTTTGATGTGTCACCCCATGGCATCTTTGGTGTGTCACCCCATGGCATCTTTGGTGTGTCACCCCTGGGCATCGTTGATGTGTCACCCCATGGCATCTTTGGTATGTCATTCCTGGGCATCTGTGGTGTGTCACCTCTGGGCATCTTTGGTGTGTCACCCCTGGGCATCTTTGATGTGTCACCCCATGGCATCTTTGGTGTGTCACCCCATGGCATCTTTGGTGTGTCACCCCTGGGCATCTTTGATGTGTCACCCCATGGCATCTTTGGTATGTCATTCCTGGGCATCTGTGGTGTGTCACCGCTGGGCTTGGGGGTTTGAATATCAACATTCCAGTCCAAAAACAGGCTCATTGTCATTTACAAATTGTCCATAGTGTTTGAACAGGTGTGTTATTGTGGGTTGGTACCCTGTCCAGGATGTCCCCTTTCTTGTTCCCTGGGATAGTCTCCAGGCTCCATACAATCCTGTGTAGTATAAGTGAGACGGAGGATGGATGGATCTCCCAATGATAGGACTTTTCTGTTGTGCCACATGGAAGCCAAAATGTCCAGTTCTGTTTGCGTATTTTTTTTATATCTGTTACATAATTTGTGCATAATTTGTCAACAAATCTCCCTTGTGTTGAAAGTTCTTTGGGGTCCCCCCCTTCCCCCCCATGGTAATGGGTGATAAAAAGATTTGACACGTGCAACTTCATATATACTGTAAACCCCAAGAAAAAATAAAACAAATGAAAGTATTATTAAGTTTTTCAAGAATGAGATTTTGTTTGCGTATATTTTGCAAACATTCCCCAGGAGTCTTAATCATTTTGGCCTGAATATATTTGAGAGACAATATTACTATTTGATGAGAATTATTATTTGTGAAAACAAACATAATTAGCTTCTCCTTTGTCGAGTGGAACATTTAAACGATTGCGTGCAATGTTTATTTTATACAGTCGGTCTTATGAAGGGTGCCAATAATTTTTCACCAGTTTCATGATTTTGTCGTGCCCCAGATGGAAATTTCAGGCATTTATTTGTGCTCTTGATTACAAAAGCATCTTGCAAAGAGCTGATTAGTCATGGTGGGTGTGGCTTGAACTAATGGTGCAGGCAGGTGGTTAATTTAGCATAATTAGTGTCTTCTCTGTCACACACACACACACACACACACTTTCACTCTTTCAAAGCAAATCCCAATGTTTTGATTTTTGTTGAAGCTATCAGAGAAAAAAAAATGCTTATTCCTCCATTGCTCTTAGCTTTATCCCAGCTGGCGAGGAAATGTAAGAGACAGAGAGAAATGAAAGAATGAGTGTGCAGAACATGTGCCTGAAGCAGTGTGGAGAATCTTCTCGAAAGAATCTTTTCCCTTAGCAGGATTTCTTAGCCTATGTCCAAAAGATCATCTTTCTTCTTGTCAAAATCTTTCTGTGTTTATGTTATGTGTGTGTGATCGGTGGCTCACAGACATGATTGTGTGTGGGTGTGTGTGTATTTGCAGTGCGTGTCCAGAGGAGCAGCCAGCATCAGTGGGAGTCTGGTGTGAACTACCTCAATGTCCCTGCACCCACCCACAACAAAGCCCCATCGACCTTGAGCAACACCACCCCTACACACTCCCACTGCACTTGTGAGTGCACCATCATGTATGCGTGTATGTTTGCATGCATATGCAGTGTAAATACACATTGCATACTTGTGACAGCTTCTGCCAAATACCTCCTAAAAAAAACCTCTAACTGTTCCTAGGTTTTTCTTAGATAAATTAATTTAAACAAGTTTATTAAATAAACACATGTCTGTTCTGTGTTGTAGCTGTGGCATCAGGCAGCTCCTCTCAGACCTCAGGCTTTCACAGTGCTAAGGGCGGTTCTGGGTATCCAAGCCCATACCCCTGCAGCACTCTACCCTCGTACCCCTCGAGCCCACGCAGCACCACCTCCAGGAGGAAACCCAGGAAACCTGAGCACAAGAGCTCATGTAAGAGAACATTGTCTAGCTTTATTCTGTTCTTTTTCTATAATGATATAATTGCTACAGATCCTCAAAACTGTATGTCTAACATGTTACACTTATCTAATCAACCAATGAAATTAATAGAAATATATATATATATATATATATCAGGAAGGTTTTTAAAAATGAGGAATTGTGGTGTATTTGTCTGATCTCTTTCTGTGCTTTTGTTCTCTTTCTCTAATCTCTCTTTGGTCTCTCTTTTTTCTCTCTCTGATATTGTATGCTCTTTCTTTTTTTTTGTTTCTTTCCTGTCTGATCTCTCTCTCCTATCTCTGGTCTGAGCTCTTTCTGGTATTGTAGGCTGTCTTTCCTTCTTTCCTGTCTGATCATTCTCTGGTCTCTCGCTTCTGTCTCTGGTCTGAGCTCTTTCTGGTATTGTATAATCACTTTCCTTCTGTTTACTTCCTGTCTTTTCACTCTCTGGTCTCGCTCTTGTATCTCTGGTCTGATCTCTTTCGGGTGTCTTTCTCTGATCTTTATTATGTCTCTTATTTCTTTCTTTGCCTTTGTCTGCGCTCTCTCTCTCTCTCTCTCTCTCTCTCTCATTCATTCATTCATTCTCTCTGTCCTGATATCTCTCTCACTTTGTCTCATCTCATCACTCTGGTCTATATATCTGTCGTCGGTCTGTTGTTTGCATATTTTCCCATAGTCCTTCTCTCCCTGTGGTCTAATCTCTCTTTGGTCTAATGTGATCTCTCTCGGGTCTCTTTTTTTTCCCCTCTGATCTTTTTCTCTTTGTCTTTCTGCTACATCATCAGTGTCTCTCTCCAGCACAGTGGGTGTTGGTGGTCAGGTGGTGCACATTGAGAATAATGAGGTGGTGCTGAGAGGAGACCCACTCACGGGCTTCGGCCTGCAGCTCCAGGGAGGAGTGTTTGCCACGGAGCCGCTGTCTGCACCCGCCTGCATCCGATTCATAGAGCCAGACTCACCTGCTGAAAGGTGATGTGTGTGTGTGTGTGTGTGTGTGTATACACTTGTGCTTACGTGTGACATTGTATACAATATAAAGATTGAAGAATTATGGTTCAGATATGTGTAACTTGTGTGGTGAGCAGGATTTTGTACCATACTATGTTTGATCAAAAACTGTAAAATAATATTGCTTAATCTCATTACTGTAGGCAATATAACTCCATTCTCCCTCAGTAGCTCACTATATTTAAGATGCACTCAGATGCCAAGTGAGCTGTAATGAAGGCACAACACACAGAGCTAATTAGCCAACACTGGATCTGTACATTACTGTATATTAACAAGGGAGATGAGGATGCATTACACAGAAAAGTATGGGTGTTGGTTGAAGAGCGGTGACAAATGAACGCAGTAAGGTGTTGGAACACCACGAGCCTCCAGAACAGGTTCAGTGCTCCTTGTTCCCTCAGTTGGTGGTGCTGTGATGGAGGTGGAGAGCGCTGTCGCCATCTTAATGTCCTAACAAATCTCCCATAGTTGTTCAGGGTTGAGGTCTGGTGACCGTGAAGCCCGTAGCATATGATTTTACATCATTTTCATCCATTTTAGCCCATGTGCCTTGTGAGTGTGGGCGGAGTCAACCTGGAAGTGACCACGCCCATTAGGAGAGAAATGTTTCATTATAGCATAAAGGTGGTCCGAGAGGAACTGCAGATTGATTTACAGTGATGCTTTCATCTAAGGTGATGATTGAAGCCAAACCATTCCAGCTAAATAAATAACCGCCCCCATCCAGCGCTACGGTATAAAGGCTATTAAAAACAAACATCTCTTTCAAACCAGTTATTATTAATTCTTTGGTTTTTCTCAACTTATGTGTTGTGAGGGAACCTGTTATTCATCAGTCAGTTATTTTGCAGGTGTGGAGTGCTGCAGGTTGGAGACCGAATCCTGTCTATAAATGGAATCCCTACTGATGACGGAACGCTGGAGGAAGCCAATCAGCTTCTTCGAGACGCAGCTCTGTCCAATCAGGTCACGCTAGAAGTCGAGTTTGACGTCGCAGGTACCTGAACGATGTTGCAGCACCTCTTGTGTCTTTCCATTCTTTCATGAATGAAACTTTACAGATTAACTCAACAGCATGGATAACGTCTATCTCGACAGTGTGCGCTGCAGTACATGAGCGATATATGAAAGACATGTATTTTAGATATTTAGCACGATATGATTTAGATTCCGAGGTGATGCGTTGTACGCGATAATCGTGTCATACAATGTAACTCTGTATTGTGCAAACAGTTTCATTTTGATGAGAAAATAAGTGTTTGAGGAGTAGAAAGTGGCTACTGGGGCTTGCAGGCACATAGGCCACACCTCCTTTTCATAAGACTGACCAGCATGGGAGCCATACCTTCTTCACTGAGACTGACAGGCTGAGAGATGACCTCTCCTTCCCTGTGACTGACAGACACAGAAGCCACACCTCTTCTGCTGGGACTGGCACAGAGGCCACACCTCCTCATTTGGACTGACAGGCACAGCGAATCCTGATGGAAGAGACAGTGCAAAAGAGAAAATGAATTTGTTAATGTTTCTAAATGTTTACAAACGAGATACGTGTGTAGTGTTGGACAGAGATTGTTGCGGTTGTGATTGCGTCCTAGGTTTTATCCAACACCCGGTTTTGACATACAAAAAACATGACATGACCTCTGTACTAAACTGCAGTCTTTTGACTCCCCATAAGTTTTCGGTGTTTAATGCCTTAATCAGAAACTCGGTAGATTAACCACTGTGATTTATTTGCGTACGTACTTTTGTCAGAATCTGTAATCCCGAGCAGTGGGACGTTTCACGTGAAGCTGCCAAAGAGGCGTGGAGTAGAGGTGGGCATTACTATCAGTGGTACGTAGTGACCAAGAGGTGGCTCTGTTGCTTATTAACACACAGGATCTACTACCAGCCAATGCATAATACAATTTCTATATTAACTGAATGAAATTTCATAACGTCACAGCCAGCAAGAAGCCAGGCCGGCCTCTGATCATCTCCGAGATAAAGAGAGGAAGCATCGCTCATAGGTAAATTCACCATGAAGCAACATTTTATGCGTCTTTCCTGCAGTTTAACACCAATGTTAACTGCATGGGCTGTGAATATAGAATACTTGCCGTTCTCTATGGTGTGTGTGTGTGAGTACAGAACAGGTACACTGGAGCCTGGTGATCGTTTGCTTGGCATAGACAACGTAAAACTGGAGCACTGCGGAATTGACGAAGCGATGGCGGTCCTCCAGCAGGCTGAGGACATGGTCCGGCTGCGCATTCAGAAAGACGAGGACAACTTAGGTGCGTGTCATATTCATGAAGGGTTAAAGGAATGATAATTAAGCACATGGTGGGCTTTGTATTCTCAACAACTGGTGTTCTCTGATTAAATCACATATTATATATGCCTCATTGATGTAATCTCATAAACACACCAAGAAGCACTAATATATGTGTACTAATATAGAACATAATTTTTTTTATATTGTTGATTTGCTGCATACGTTCACCAAAACTCTGCGGGTCGGGGAAATGCTCTGGAATTATAGATACAGAGCTTTCAGTAATCAAAATTCAACCCATTCTTCCTTCATTGGAATTCTTTCGGGAAGCAGACCAACGTCCTTATTTAGCTTGACACGTTCAGGTTATAGTGCCTTGCGTAAGTATTCTCCCACCACCGCCTTCGTTGCTTCTCTGACGAATGTCCTGCTTACTCAGGTACTGACTTTTGGTGGACAGTATAAAGTTAAAGGTAAAGTTGCAGTTATACCATATTTAACAAAATATCTATTTAATGCTGCTCCTCGATTTTATATAACGAGATAAGATAACTTCTGATAGTAGATGTGTCCATGTAGTGGCATCACAGCAAGGGAGGTGAATACTTATACAATCACAACTTTTATGCTACTGTAGGTTACATTTTCACCTGACGCACATTTCTGTAGTACGGGCTGTTCTGTTTTGTGTAGATTCATGACATATTGTCCTAATTAAATACATTTTAGTTCCAGGTTGTAACTCAGGTTTGTTAAATAAATAAATAAATAAAAGCCACCCTACAACTGAGAAAGATCAAGGGGGTGAATACTTTTGCACGACACTGTATAATGCTCTCCCTGCTTTTTGTTTTGTTTTGTTTTTTGGTCAGTTGCAGCTGTTTATGATAATGTTTAGGTTTTGCAGTGTGATGGATGTTGAGTTGCGTGTGCTGTAGATGAGCTGGAGTCATCAGGCTCTGTGATTTTCACTGTGGAGCTGAAGAGACACGGAGGTCCTCTGGGAATCACCATTTCTGGCACTGAGGAGCCCTTTAACCCGATCCTCATCTCCAGCCTGACCCGTAACGGTCTCGCACACAGGTACACACACACACACACGTGTACATGTGTGTATAGGATGTGCATGAGGGGTAACTGCTACTTCTGCTGAAATTTCAATTCCTTCTGCAACAAAACTGCAATGCCTTCTGGGACTGTGCTTTTTCCATTAGCTGCTGATTTTAACATTAAAGGTTCCAGTTATCTGCAGAAGGACTTGGTGGTACTTGTGGTATGGGAACTAGCAGTGCCAAGAATCCATTTTTAAAGTATTTTTCTCTTCATAAATGACGTTTTCTGAGTCTTGGTATTCTTTCAGTGACTAGTATGATCTGCTGGTTAACCAGACCGATAATCAGACAAATGAACTTTGATAATCCAAGCACTTTTTCCACTTTTATTTGCCCCTAGGTGTGAATGTGTGTGTGCATTGTGGTGTCCCGCTGTCTACTCTAGTGTGTTCCTAGAGTCCCTGGGATAATCTGTCAAACAAACTAGAACTTAACTGTTTGGGCCTGTCTTTTGTTTTGAAATATATAATTAAAAAGGTTACTGGCGTGTGTGTGTGTGTGGGTGTGTGTGTACACACACAGGACTGGGGCGCTTCACGTTGGTGACCGTGTGTTGGCCATTAATCATGTGAGCCTAAAGGGGAAGCCACTGAGCGAAGCCATCCATCTGCTGCAGACTGCTGGAGACGCCGTGACACTCAAGATTAAAAAACGAAGCGAGCGTGAGTCTAACACACATGCACACTTACACAAGGTGTCTTCAGTAAATGGATATGTGTGTGTGTGGTGTGTGTGCGATCGTTCATCGTGTGTGTATAGGTTATTGAGATAAATGCTGCATGGCCTCATGTCCTCATCTCTCTCTCTGTCTCTCAGCTGTGTTTGGGTCAGACTCTGGAAGCCCTCTGAGGGCGGGATCTTGTCTGAGTGACACTGAAGATGACCGCTCTGATTCGCTCAGGCGCTGTAAACATTCTGGTCTTTGTCATCCAGCTGCACCTCCCAGTCTGGACTCGGCTATGGACTCATGGGACGGTTCCGCCCTCGACGCCGGCTATGGGAGTCAAGGTGTGGGAGGAGATGATAGAAAGGATGAATTTAAGGGGACTTTGGGGTCAGTTGTGATCAGTAAGCGCGAAGAAGAAAAAGTCATTTGAAATTTAGATGCCAATTTGTGGAGGTTTGATTGATTTAAAAGCAATCAATCGTAATCGTTTGAAATCTGAAAACCAGTCTCTCTCTCTTTTCTCCGTCTGTATGTTCAGGGGCCTACATCCATCAGACATCCGACCTGACCATCCACCCTAATGAGTGGAGACGAACCAAACAACGGAGCCCGCTGGCCTCCAGAAGACTCCCCCACCGTGCTGCAGTGCATGATGGGAAATCAGGAGAAGAAGACTGGAAATACCATGGGTAAGATTACTCCCCTTTCTTTATTAGCACCAGTTTCAGTGTTGGTTTCCGACATACTTCCTCCTCCTTGTACTCTGCACTGAGGTCTGGGGGAAATATAGTTGATTTGTTTTTTATTAAATCTGTTTCTGTCAGGAGATTTCCTCTACCTCCACACTAGACCACGATCGCCTCGTTGCGTGCAGTGTTAACTACTTACACTCATGTTCAGTGCGGGTCTGTCTGCTTTCTCTTGGGCTCTCGTCTGCTCTGTGTGTTCAGTCTCACTGTCGAACAAAACTTGATCGGACAAGAAAAAAGCCATAAATAAAAAACACTTCGTTGTTTTTATCCCTTTGGGAAGTACCAGTGTGCTTGACGTTTCATATATAAAAAAAAAAAAAAACACTGTTCATCATGAACCATAATTTACCTTCTAACATTTTTCATTCATACCTTCCAAATACTTGTTACAAATCTCGACAATCATGGGTGTTTTATTTATTTATTCTTATTCATTTTTATAACCACTTTCAATTTCCTTAAGAATTTAGTCATGTGAATTGGTACAAATTGAGACCATGCTGAAAAACATCAACAGAAAAGAACCCTTGAAATTTTAGTTATGATCATTTACTTTCAACATTTAAAAACTTAAATACATTTAAGTGTGAACAGTTTTTTTCAACTCTGGCTCATGACCTTGAAGAGTCAAGAAAATTCATTTTTATCATTTTGGCAGCTCATTTTTTTTGTTGTTGTTGTTGTTGAAACAAACTATAGGAATTAAGTTTTTTTTTTTTTTTTTTAGGAATTTGAATTGTTATTAGTGGGGAAAAAATCCGAAAGCGCAGCAGCTGAACAAGCGTTACAGTAGGTGCTCATACTCGTGTCAATTCAACAAAACAGTTTATTCTAAATTTGGTTTTAAAAAAGTGGAAGGAAGTAATGAAATACATAAGTGATTGTGCATTTACAATCACAATACTAAACCTATTTCACTTTCCCAAATGTAGTCAATCAGGCATGTAAGTACAATTAAACAGGTATAAAAGTGTTGTTTAAAAAACAAAACAAACAAAAAAATACAACAACCCTCTGTTGCAGTGTTCTCCAGAGTTGGAGGTTCGATTCCCATCTCCTCCCTGTGTGTACGAAGTTTGCATGTTCTCCCTGTGCTTTGGGGGTTTCCTCCGGGTATTCTGGTATCCTCCCCCAGTCCAAAGACCTGCATTGTAGGCATCATTTTTATAATTGCGCAACAAATTATGGACTTTATTTATATCTATAAATACTACCTAGTTTTTGTCTATCATGACCGCGACTAGCGAGGGAGGACGAAGGTTAGCACCTGCTTCCTGAAGCTAACACTTCTCCAAATGCTTCTCTTGCTTCCTTTTGGGTTTTTTTTTTGCATTTAATATTTACCTTTACCCCTGTTCTGGTTGACATTTTTATCCAAAGCAACAGTTAAGATGGGATACAACTGAGCAATACGGTGCAACAGGGGCAGCTGGGTGGTTCTTGGGAACTCTTAACCACTGAGCTACCTCTGTTAAGTGATTTTTTTTTTGCAGTAACATGTTTGAGCCTAAGGGAATGTAGCACGTGGTACTCTGCTCTAACCTTGTGGGAACCGACCCGGGCTCTTCTGGTGTACATCTTGGTGTGAACTGCATGGACCTGCACTGACCATTAACTGATCTATCTGGAACCAAAACAAATGTATACAACTTTGCTCTTACTTCAAATCAGCTAATTTGTTCCTGTAGAGGTAGAACTACTGTCAGAGCTGCTGTTATAGAAAATAAGTCAACCTTCTGACCAATCAGAATCGAGAATTCAACAGCACTGTGGTATTAATAAATACAACTGAACCACCATGTCAATATCGTGATAAATGATAAATTATTATAATTTCAAAATTGTAAAATGTACCAACTTTTTTTTATATATATATATATATATATATATATATATATATATATATATATATTATTCACAAATGACTTCCATAAACATTAAACAAAAGCATCAAGCATGGTTTTTAAAGGTTTATAAGTTTGTTAATAAACGTCTCTCTCTCTCTCTCTCTCTCTCTCTCTGTATGTATATATGAGAGATGGAGAGATGTAGATGGATATATCACGATCCATATCGTGTATTGTAGAAATGTCTCGAAATATCGTGATATGACATTTTGGTCATATCGCCCGCCCCTACGTCAGACACCAACACATTTTTGCCGACTTGTTTGAGGTTGGTGGAAAATTGTAGCCTGTGCGTTTCATTTTTCTTTTCATTCTTTTGTTTTCTGTGCCAGAGAATGTGAATATGAATATTGAATACCATTACGTGGCACAGAAAAACAACCTTTCTTTTCTGTTTCTTTTTTTTGTTGTCTGTGCTTCTGTTTCTCTCTTTCTCAGGTGTTCTGTCATTCATCCGCCTTACTAATCACCCACGGCTCTCCAACATCCTCCTTTTCTATCGCTTCTCTTTTCCAAAACATCGGCCATGTCTCACAACAGGCCATGACATCTTCAGCTCTGTGTGTGTGTGTGTGTGTGTGTGTGTGTGTGTGTGCACTTTCATATAATTTGACACATTCCCCCATGCTGTAGAGAGTGTACAGGAGATTTTAGAGGAGTCTTTACAGTAGAGGGTGCTACAGTGTTTGGTAGAGAGACAGGCAGGGAAGAAGGGAGAAAACTCCATCTCGTGCACCAGGACTTAGATCACCCAGGATGCTTTGCATTGACGCAGATCCGTTAGCCCCGTGCGTTGCCGTGGCAACTCCGACACTCAGGAGAGCTATTGGTCGCAAGCCCTGCAGGACCTGGAGACGTGTGGCCAATCGGAGATTCTCAGAGAGCTGGAGGTAAACAAACAGTCTGAACTTTTCCTGACCAGGACCTTTTATTTACACTGCTAAACAAGTTCAAAGTAATAACCCTTTTAAATGCAAACAAACACTACATGCTTTATATTGTAATTAATATATTTATATTATATATAATATATAATTTTTAAATACTAATTAGATATCATGTAAAAAATATCTGTCTGTCTGTCTATCTGTCTATCCTCTTGTTTGTTTGTTCATTTGTATTCATATTTTCCAACTTTGACTGTAACTTGCAGGCCACCATGATGTCGGGCAGCACCCTGAGTCTGGGGGACGAAAGCGAGGTCTGTAACGGCGGTGAAATCACACTTCCAGCAGCGGAACTGAAGCAGTGCTGGGATTGCAGCACAAAAGCAGAGCTAAATGACTCGAACACCGCTGTGCCGCTAGAGCTGCACAAGGTTTAAACTGCTTTTATTTTCACATTTATCGTCACACCTGGTGCAGAGCAACACTACTGGAAAAACCGAATGATCTAGTAGACTAATGTAGCTGATGAGTACGTGGAAAACTGTCTCACCCAGAATCTTCTGTAAATATCTGCGTGATGTCATACTTAAAGTGATTTGGGGGGGGGGATGTATGTCTCATCTGTGGTGTTTGTGTGTGCCTCACCTGTAGTGGGTGGGTGTCTGTCTGTCTCTGTCTGTCTCGCCAGTGGTGTCCTCCAAAGTTTGGAGGAGTTGACGATAAAGTTCCTCTTGGAGTTTTAATTAAATACAGACTCTCTTGACCATTTTACAAAATGATTATTCAGCACAATACGTTTTGAACAATGTACTGAAGTATATTTTAAGAATCTTTACGACGTATTTATGGATTTTGTGTTTTGCAAAACCGTAGTTATGGATTTGGATTTTGTTCGCCTTGTAGCAACAGTGCAAAAGTCAAGAAGCAACTGCCCGTCACCAAACATCGACAGTCCTTGACTACGTTTCCATGTAGGAACTTTCACTCTGGATTGGTTTAAGACTTATGCGCTGTTCACCATCAGCTAAAAGATGTCCAGATGGCTTTGGGGGTCCGAGTCACTTTAACATTGATGTTAAAATACACAATATGTTGTTTGTTTATTAATTTTTAATTTATACTAATTACTAGCACTTTGTAATTAAAACTATGGGTTGTAAAATGTCTTGAAGTTTCATGGTAATTTTTTCTTTCCTTTATTTTACTAATTCTGTCTGTCTGTCTGTCTCTCTCTCTCTCTCTCTGTGTGTGTGTGTGTGTGTGTGTGTGTGTGTGTGTGTGTCTCTCTCTCTGTCTGTGTGTCTCTCTCTCTCTCTCACTCTCTCTCTCTCTATCAGATCTGTGTGTTGAAGGATGAAGACAGCAGGGATTTTGGCTTCAGTGTCTCTGATGGCTTGTTGGAGAAGGGTGTGTATGTGAACATGATCCGTCCGGATGGTCCTGCAGATCAGGCAGGTTTACAGCCGTATGACCGCGTCCTTCAGGTACAGGATCTTCTGACATCTATATGCCATTTGGCAGATGTCCTTATTCCGAGCGACTTAAAAAAAAAGTGTGTATTCACTGTGTATATGTGATCAATAAAGACTCGTTAACTTTAAGTCACGTATTCACAGATCTAAACTAACTGTATGTAGGGTGGTAGCATTCAGACTGTAGAATTTTTTTCCCACTTGTATGTGAGGGGGAAGCAAATTTGAGCTGTGTGTCTGAACACGTCCTCTCTGTCTCTCCATCTCAGGTGAATCACGTGCGCACGCGGGACTTTGACTGCTGCTTAGCCGTGCCTCTGATTGCCGAGGCGGGAGATCAGCTCCAGCTTGTAATCAGCAGGAACCCCCTCACACAGGCATCTCGGTGGTCACTTGAAGACAATCGGGAGGTCTCGGACACACTTCTTACTGTCCCTGTCCACAGCTCGAACAAGACCGGACTCGGACCTGAGATGGTTCCACTGAGCGGCGGTTTACTGTAGAAGAAAGGAGTCTGTCTCTCTCTCTCTCTCTCTCTCTCACGCGCATATGCATACACACACTCCTTACACAATTTAAACCACTTTCACACATCGTTAACAACTTTCACTAAGTGTAGTTTTTGACTCATTAACTGCCACCACATTAAAATAATAATATTTTAAGTTAATCACCAAATTCACTCGTACACCATGTCATTTGTGTTACAACTCGACACTTTACTCGGTTTGGTCATGGGTCCATTTTCATTTTAGATTATATATTCAGTTCCCTCACTGGTTTAGGTTCTCTCTCTCACACACACACACACACACACACCTGCACACGTACACTCACATTAGTTTGTGTCTTGGAGCATTTTATATGGTTCTAAAGAATATGACGCACAAACAGAAAGAGAGAGCAGACACACACTCACCTTGAAAGTTTACGAAGACCAATTCTTTATTAGCGGATCATGTTGTCAAAAAAATGACATTTTCCTCTCTGAGTAATTATTATTATTATTATTATTTTTTAATGTGCAAATGATTTTAAGGTGCAGCTTAAATGTGTGTGAAACGGGGTTTCTGTATGTAAACTTGGCTTGACAGCCCTAAGATAAAACCAGAAACTAGATGGAGACTGAAATTATTTTAAAGTTAGCCGCAATACGTATATGGAGAACTGTGTGTTTGTGTACTGTAAAGAACGTTGTCCTGAGTGACACGGCTGTGGGCTTTTTCTTTTTTTTCCTTCTTTTTTCTCATGAGAAACCAAGGCGTTAATCACATCCGATCCTTTTATACCTGACTAACTTGTGTGAGAAGTCTGTTAAACGTGTGAGATTAGTTTTAACTGTACCTCCTTTTAAAAGTTGGGATAAATTTACCCAGTCAGTGTTTTTACCCCCATTCCTTTTACAGTCCCGTACACCATACCCCAAGCGTCTGAGTAAATGTAAAATGAATGTTTTTCTTACTGGATGCAAAAAGTTTCCCCCCCTTTTTTTTCTTTTCTTTCAAAAAACAAAATAAAGAACGCTAAGCCAGCGTGTTTCATTGACGCTAGATATCGGTAAGATTGAAGCGGGCGGTCAAGCTGTAATCAGAACTTTTATTTAAGTTAACGTTAACTTTCATGAAATGTTCGTGACGTCAGTTACGTACCGTTTAGAAAAGGTGATCGAAATGATTTGCATTATATCCTGATAATGAATCGACTGGTAACTAGTTTAAGTTGAAAAAAAATATATATATATATATAAATAAATAAATAAATAAATAAAAATTCATTAATGTTGGCTGCATAAATATTCACACCCTTGGGTCCATATTTGGTTTTATTGTATTTAAACCCGGAAAATTGCAAGTACAACTGCAGCTCATCTGCAATACTTCGCGATCAGCTTTGCACATGTGGATCCTGATACTTTTGCCCTGTCGTCTTGGCAACCTTGCGCTCGCGCCGTGATATTTGATGAAGACTGTTGGTAAACAATTGATCAGTCAAAGTCTTATCGTGCATTCTCAATCTGATTGGATACATTAAGGTACTAGAAAGAAACATAAAAAAAAACCAGACACTTGTTCCCTGAGGAAAAACAACCTTTTTACGTTTTTTTTTATTTATTTAGGATGTAAATGACGCAATATGCATCTTGAAACGAGTTCATAACAAAGCTACTTTGGTTACACAAAATGTTTCGGTTTATTGAATCAAATCCAGTTACAATATACAGTATTGTATTGTTTGAATGGAATTTTTTAAAAACTTTTTTTATGCTTGTTCAGATTGTTCATTTTATTACACTTTTCAAGCTGAAAATTATAAAAAAAAACAAAAACAGACAAAACCACTTGTTTACAAATATTGCACACTGCAAGTTTAGGCTAACATTTAAGATATAAATTTCTGAATACATTCAGAAAAATATAGGCGAATCACTGATGGTTCACGTTGTGCACCATTATAAAATGGCTGATTCAAAAGGCAAATGTGATCGGAGAGGAAATACTAGTGAGCAGAGTCTGGTTTGGTTGTGGGTACGGTAAACTCGAAGAGCGAGGAGTGTGTGGTTTGGAGTGCACGTGAAGTGTGCGCTACGGTGTGCGTTCACTGCCAGTCAAAGATTGTTAATGATTATCCGGATCACCTCACAAGTCTCATCGTTGTCTCTCTACACTCGAGTGATCATCATCCATCCATCTTTTATACCGATTACTCCTTTTCATGGTCACAGGGGAACCTGGAGCCTATCCCAGGGAGCATCAGGCACAAGGCGGGGTACACCCTGGACAGGGTGCCAATCCATCACAAGGCACAATCACATACACACTCACATACACATTCATACACTACGGACACTTTGGACTCGCCAATCAGCCTACCATGCATGCCTTTTGGACTGGGGGAGGAAACCGGAGTACCCGGAGGATTAGCTTTCCAACAGCTTAATCAAAGTGGGAGAAAACCACAAAAGTTCTTCTGATAAAACACTTCTCTCCTGATGGGTGTGAGAGAGTCTCTTCCACGACGGATCTACCCCAATCACCAGGACACGAATTCACCAATTCAATAAATGAGGGAAGAACGTTGTTCGTTGCCCCAGCGCAGTTCCAGAGACTATACCGAGGTGAACTGAAGCTGTTCCGGAGACGTCTTAAGACTCCCAGTGTTTCTTTTACCGTGAACGTCAGTCGTCTGTACCGACCAATCAGAAACGAGGATATTCCTGGCTACGGTATAAGAGTAATTAAATTGCAATGAAACAGTAAGAAGGGAGTTTGAGAAGGGGTTTTGACCGGCAGCGCACGATAAACCCGTAGGACACAAGGCTGTATTGTGTAAAGTGAGGGGTTCTGGGTAATCGGACGGTTTATAACTACAGTAGGTAAGGATGAACAAACTGCAACGTGACGAAGCTGACGAGACGGTGTCTAGTTTTCAGAAAGGCATTAAAATGGGACAGATATTGCTGGACTACGGGTAAATAATTCACCCTCGGACTCAGCAGGCGGATGGTCAGGCAACCCTGAATAACTCTGAATTAAAAAGACATTGATTCGAACTCCTCTCTTAAATGAGAAGAGCAGCATGTGATACTTAGCGTGTATAAAAAGCACAGCTGCCTACATTATTAAAGCAACACGACGGCTGTATATATACTGTATGCGTGTGTGTGTGTGTGTGTGTGTCTCATCTGGCAGTGATTACTAAAGTGCACGGAGGGTTTTAAAAGGGGCACCATTGAGAAAATGGGCATACACTTGAGGACCCTCTCCAATAAATCAAATCTCTGTCTCTGTGTGTGTGTGTGTGTGTGTGTGTGTAAGCAGTGCAGAGCTTCCGCACAAAAACGGAGGTACATTCAGCTTCATCAAGACGAAGAACGCTGTACAGGAAACCTCTCTGTACAATAAGGGTCACTGCCACAAACTGTCATCTACACATCTGCTGATTAGTGCAGCTATCTTTGAAGAAAAATGTAAAAAAAAATAAAATAATAAAATAAAAAAATCATGTTTACGTCACTGCTGTATTTGTCATTTTTCTTGAAAAAACAACAACAACAAAACCCCAAAACTAAAACAAAACAAGGCTCGACATCCTTCTAAACAACTTTCACAGTTCCCATCTGTCTCTCTGTGCCCGTGCGAAGAAGACGAGGCGTCTCTCACGGCTTCGACCTCAACTAATCTTAGCGTTACTAGCAATGATTACACTGATAACAACAAGAATAATACCACAATAATAATAATAATAATAATAATAATGATAATAATATTCCTAAACAGCGAAGGATATTATTAGGAGGTTTTTTTTTGTTTGTTTGTTTTTTTTTTAAACCTCCTCGTGTAAAAATACGACTAGAACACACTATGAAGCAGTCTGATCGGACTAAAGGAGAGAAGAAAAGGACGTTTTAAAAGAGGAGAAAAGGGAACACGGTTCTCTCATAGAGAGTCTCACATTGTAGTTTCTACGATGGTGTGAGTGTGTTTGGTGAGGGCGTAAGTGCCGTTGGGGTCGAGCGGGTGGAGCAGCTCGCTGTTCTTCAGGACGCAGTCTTTCGGACGAGAGCTCGCTCCTTTCACCGGCGCCGCCACGGCCTTGATCCGCTACACACACACAACATTACTGACGAGTCAGATTCATAATACAGTTGAGGTCATAAAGTTTACATACGCTTTGTTCAGAACTGAAATAAATAGTTGTTTATTCAATATACTCGTGGTAGGACGTCAGACTTTAATAAATAACACTGGGGTACATTCCTGTTGTATAAGAGGAGTAAAAAACACTTCAGACATGCTGTTAGTGGAAAATAATCAACTTTGTGATGGTAACCCTGACTCTACTTTGTGCCAGGTCACACACACACACACACACACACACACACACACACACACACACACACACACACACACACCACCCTGTTGTTGATTATTTTCCTCTTAACAGCACACCAGCAAAGTGTTTTATTCCTTACTAACCTCAATCAGTGAACCATCCGATTGGATGATTTTGACGACCACCACCATGGGGATGCAGATCATCGAGGCCAAAGCCAGACACCAACCCACTCCGATCGACCAATCGGGATACTCGTACACTTTGTTATAAGTGAGGGGTTTGTATTTCACCAACGAAAACACAAAACAGCCCTGAAACAGGAAGGAGAACGGCGTAAAGGAAAAGACTCGATGACTCACATCACACTGTAAATGCCACATTCCTCCGTCGTCTCACACACACACACACACACACTGTACACACTTACCACACACAGCACCGGAGTGATCAACATCCAGCTCCATTTCATCCAACCGTTTGGTCTGTAGCCAATCATCTCCTCGATAGCATCGTAGAAATTATCAGCGCCTGCAGTCACACACACACACACACACACACGTTTACATTCACGTGTGTGTACTAGCCTTCGAGGTCCTTATATTCGATGAAGTGCTGATGAAGATCACCAACATGTGATAATATGGATCAACTTTTCACTTAAATATAGAACTATGGACTCAGCAAGGCTGAATTCTTGAATCTGATTGGCCAGAAGCCATTGATTGAAGTGTTCTGTGACGAGACGTTAATAATAAAAGGTCATCTTTGGTTATTAATTGCTGTGGGATGAGTGGAAAAACACTCCGGCATGTGCAGTTACAGGAAAACGATCAACTTCAGGGTGGTAACAATTGTGGGTGGGGGGAGGAGAGAGAGAGGGAGAGAGGGAGGGGGGAGGTAGAGAGATGGAGACAGGAAGGGAGAGGAGGGGGAGAGAGAGATAGAGAGAGAGGGACAGAGAGATAGAGACAGAGAGGGGAGGGGGGGAGAGAGAGGGAGGGAGAGGGGGGTGAGAGAGAGATAGTGAGAGGGAGAGAGAAAGAGACAGAGAGGGAGAAGGGGAGTAAGAGAGAGATAGAGAGATGGAGAGAGAAAGACAGAGAGGGAGAGGGGGGAGAGAGAGATAGAGAGAGAGAGAGAGAAAGACAGAGAGAGAGGAGGGGGAGAGAGATAGAACAGAGGGAGAGAGAAAGACAGAGAGACAGAGGGGGAGAGAGAGATAGAGAGAAGGGAGAGAGATAGAGACAGAGAGGGAGAGGGGAGAGAGAGAGATAGAGAGAGGGAGAGAGAGATAAGAGAGAGGGAGAGAGATAGAGACAGAGAAGGAGAGGGGGGAGAGAGAGATAGAGACAGAGAGGGAGAGGGGGTAAGAGAGATAGAGAGAGAAGGAGGGGGGAGAGAGAGATAGAGAGGGAGGGGGAGAGAGAGGGAGAGATGTAAATGACAAAAAGTGAAGAGGGAAGTGTAATGTTTATGCAGCAAACACACAGAGTTTATAAAGCACACAACTGACAGATACACTTCCAGGAATACAATATGCTCTGTGTGTGTGTGTGTGTGTGTGTGTGTGTGTGTGTGTAGGTGGGGGAGTCTTTTATTTTATGGCTCTTCTAGGAGAAGGTCACATTCATATTCACCACCAACCACAGTGATTGATGCGAGTGTGTGTGTGTGTGTGTGTGTGTGAGTGTGTGTGTGTGTGTGTATCTGAGCACATTATCAAGATGACCAAATGTTGGTTCAAATCCATCGCCCACACATGCAAAGAGGACAAATTGTGCTTTGAGTCATATCACACACAGAGCCTTTTGAATTGTTGATCTACAATGTGTGTGTGTGTGTGTGTGTGTGTGTGGACTCACCATAAACCCAGGCTACTGCCACACATTCAAAGAATGCAACCCAGAGAAGGCACACACCGCTGGCTGCATAGTAATCAAACAGCTGGAACACATACATGCCACCCTGGAAAAAAGAGAGAACAAGTGAAGGAGGTGTGGCCTACATGTCTGTCAGTCCCTGTGAAGGAGGTGTGGCTTCTGTGTCTGTCAGTCCCTGTGAAGGAGGTGTGGCTTTGGAGTCTGTAAGTTCCTGTGAAGGAGGTGTGGCCTATATGTCTTTCATTCCCAATTAAGAAGGTGTGGCCTATGTGTCTGTCAGTCCCAATTAAGAAGGTGTGGTCTATGTGTCTGTCAGTCCCAATTAAGAAGGTGTGGTCTATGTGTCTTTCATTCCCAATTAAGAAGGTGTGGTCTATGTGTCTTTCATTCCCAATTAAGGTGTGGCCTATGTGTCTGTCAGTCCCAATTAAGAAGGTGTGGTCTATGTGTCTTTCATTCCCAATTAAGAAGGTGTGGTCTATGTGTCTTTCATTCCCAATTAAGAAGGTGTGGTCTATGTGTCTTTCATTCCCAATGTAGAAGGTGTGGCCTATGTGTCTTTAATTCCCAATGTAGAAGGTGTGGTCTATGTGTCTTTAATTCCCAATGTAGAAGGTGTGGTCTATGTGTCTTTAATTCCCAATGTAGAAGGTGTGGTCTATGTGTCTTTCATTCCTAATTAAGAAGGTGTGGCCTATGTGTCTTTAATTCCCAATGTAGAAGGTGTGGTCTATGTGTCTTTCATTCCTAATTAAGAAGGTGTGGCCTATGTATGTGTCTTTAATTCCCAATGTAGAAGGTGTGGTCTATGTGTCTTTCATTCCTAATTAAGAAGGTGTGGCCTATGTATGTGTCTTTAATTCCCAATGTAGAAGGTGTGGTCTATGTGTCTTTCATTCCTAATTAAGAAGGTGTGGCCTATGTGTCTTTCATTCCCAATTATGAAGGTGTGGCCTATGTGTCTTTCATTCCCAATTATGAAGGTGTGGCCTATGTGTCTTTCATTCCCAATTATGAAGGTGTGGCCTATGTGTCTGTCAGTCCCAGTGAAAAAGGCAAACTCCAAATCCTCAAAATCTGATTGCAGTATTAAATTTTTAATTAATATTAATATTAAATTGTTGGTTGCTCTAAATGCATCTGTCATGCATCAGTCATTAATGGTCTAGTTAGGACACACACACACACACACACACACCCTCACGCACACCTGCGCACACACACACACACGGAAAATTTCTTACATTAGTGACCATGGTGAGTCCCACCAGGTAACTGATGACACAGATGACAGCGATGAAGATCTCTCTCCGGTATCCCTTCCTTAGGAGGGATGGGTACAGGTCCACCAAGGAGGTAATCTGACCCTCCACTTCTACAAACTGACCACACACACACACACACACACACACACACACACACACACACACACAACACAAACATCTGTGAATTGTCTAAACCTTTACACGGGTATGCATATTTATCCAAAAGCTTGGATCACATTTTAGGAAGTCATGTGACGCTGATGAAACTGTCAAATCGCTGCAACACGTTCGGCTTTTTATCAAGTCATGTGCAAAGTGACTAACTGAAGCCAGGCCTAAATATAACCCAGCGACGTCCGCTTGCAGGCTTATGTCCCAAGTTTGAGATAATATTTCATATCCTCACCGAGTGTGTGTTCGAGTTATGAATGCCTGTCATAACACACATATATCACTTCCACACACTCCAGAGCTCATATATCTTGTCTTAGCCTGCGTCGAGTGTCCCAAAAGAATCGCAGCATACAAATGACTGTTAAACGGTAGAGCGAGCGTCACACTGAACACTCTCTCTCCCAGTTCACATCATCTTTACTTTGCAGTGCTTTTGGGAAAGTATTGAGCCTGGGGGTTTCGGTAAGATGTTGCGTGAATAATG
>CM022776.1:16334016-16426516 GCA_012411365.1 Ameiurus melas
TTGTAACTTTTCAATCCATGACATAGAACTTTTTCATTTAAACTTGCACACCATGGCATTATTGGGAAATTTGTGTGTGTGTGTGTGTGTGTGTGTTTTTACACCGACTCAGAGAGGAAGCACCAGTATAGCGGCTTTACAACTACAGTATATGTACAGTACGACATCATCGGCTGTCTTTCTGAATATGTACATTTATGATGTATAACGCGCTTTCTGAAACGTATTCATTTCAATTCCAGCTCGGATTACTCTTTGAATATCCATAGCTCCATACCCCCTGTACTGAACCACATTACTATTTATTTCTGCATATATATCTGCAATAGTTTTTATATAAAAGAGACAGCCAAGGCACTGGTCCTTGATTTTACTTTTCGCACACCTCCCCAACTCAGAAGCCGTGGATGACTGCGGAAGTGCGTGCACGGCTGAGGACCCGAGACTCCACATTCGGGGCAGGTGACAAGGTGGCCCTAAGAACAGCGAGAGTGAAACTTTTCTGGCAAAGCATGTACACGACCAGAAAATCCACAGGTCAGATCATAGATAGCGGCAGCATGTGGCAGGCCATTCAGATCATTAGCAACTACAGGACAACACCACTCTCCTGTGACAGTAAGGAATGGAAGACAAGAAAGACCACCCCTCCTCCCAACGACAAGGTGCTGTGTCTAACCCTGGCTGATGTGAGAAAAACTCAACCCACGGAAAGCTGCTGGACCAGACAACATTCCTGGCAGAGTGCTCAGAGGATGTGCAGACCAGCTGGTGGATGTTCTTACTGACATCTTCCTGAGCAGTGCCATCGTTCCAACATATTTCAAGGGCACCGCCATTGTTCCCGTGGGGAAGAAATCTTCAGTGTCCTGCCTCAATGACTACCGTCCTGTTGCACCGGCATCCATCGTCATGAAGAGCTTTGAGAGGCTCATCATGAGGCACATCAAGACCCTGCTGCCTCCCTCACTGGACCCCATGCAATTCCTGTATCGTCCCAACCACTCAACAGATGATGCCATTGCTACCACCCTACATCTGGTCCTCATCTACCTGGACAAAAAGGACACCTATGCTCCAATGCTGTTCATAGACTTCAGTTCAGTATTCAACACAATCATTCCTCAGCACCTGATTGGAAAGCTGAATCTGCTGGGCTTGAACACCTAACTCTGCAACTGGATCCTGGTCTTCCTGACTAGGAGACCTCAGTCAGTCCGGATAGAGAACATCACCTCCAGCAGGTCCATGGACCATGTGTTCAGTCTACTGCTGACTCACGACTATGCAGCAACGCCCAGCTCCAATCACATCAAGTTCGCCAATAACACGAACGTGATGGGTCTCATCAGCAAGTACGACGAGTCAGCATACAGAGAGGAGGTGCAGCGGTTTACAGACTGGTGCCAAGCCAACAACCTGTCTCTGAATGTGGACAAAACAGACATGATGGTTGTTGACCACTCTCCACTGAACCTCAACGGCTCCTCCGTGGAGATCTTCTAGAGCATCAAATTCCTTGGTGTTCACCTGGCGGAGAACCTCACCTGGTCCCTCAACACCAGCTCCATAACTAAGAAAGTCTAGCAGCATCTCTACTTTCTGCGAGGTCTGAAAAATGCTCATCTCCCACACCTCATCCTCACAACTACAGAGGAACCACTGAGACCATCCTGAGAAGCTGCATCACTGCCTGGTTTGAAAATTCCACCTTATCGAAGCGCATCGGGGTCTCCATCCTAGACATTTACACCACACACTGCATCCGCAAAGCCTCCAGGATAGCCTCCACACACACTCTTCACTCTTCTGCCGTCTGGAAAAACGTACCGAAGCATTCGGGCCCTCACGGCCAGACTGTTTAACAGTTTCTTTGCCCAAGCCATCAGACTCATCAATACTAAGAGACTGGACTGACTGCACACACACACACACACACACACACACACACACACACACACACACACACACACACACACACACACACACACACTGAACTGAATACAGCCCCTCCCACAGCCCCTCCAATTTCTGTACTGACTACCTACACTTTTGCTGCTAACTTATATATATATATATATAAAACATTTAATTTCTTGTCACTATTATACTCTTTACCTTTGTCCATATATGGTATAAGCTAATCGGTTGTATACTATGTCCTAGTATGTTATGTTTACATTTACAGCATCTTTTTGCACTGTGTACTGGTCGGTGTTACACTGTCACTTACCATGCCCATTGTCCTGTTTTAATAGTACTCTACTGTCTTGTGTTGTTTGCACACGTTTGCACGTGCACTTTATGTAGAATGTGTTGGTCTTATTTAGTTCCGCGTTGTCTCATGTAGTTAGTGTTTTATGTAGCACCGTGGTCCTTGAGGAATGCTGTTTCGTTTCACCGTGTACCAGCTGTATATGCTTGACATGACAATAAAAGCCACTTGACTTGACTTAATTAAAACCCTTAAAGATGGTGTGTGTGTGTGTGTGTGTGTGTGTGATGTTGGCACGTGCACTCACTCCCAGAACTCAGTCACGGGCGAGGTGAAGTTGGTGATGTTGGCCGAGAGCCAGAGGGTTTTGTTCTTGCGGATGGTGTCCTCCACGCAGTTGGGGGTGTTCCAGCTGTGGTGACAGCGTGCCCACGGCAGCTCTCTCTGCAAACACTGCAGCAGGTAATACAAACCCCAAGCCAGGATCACGATGTAGTAGATGTTCAGCAGGGACACGATCACAATGGATGCGTAGCCAATTCCTGACACACATACAATATTAGTGAAGATCTAATATTACATTTCGTGCATGATGGGGAAACTGCCTTTGTGTTACATTTTATATCTTACAGCTTTGTAGTGTTACATTACAACTCTATAAGTTTTCTCATATAGTTTTCTCATATATATATATATGAGAAATATATATGTATATATATATATATATATATATTATATATTTCACACCAATCTGAGGACTTAGTGGTTAGCACATTCGCCTCACACCTCCAGGGTCCGGGGTTCGATTCCCACCGGGGCCGTGTGTTTGGAGTTTGCATGTTCTCCCCGTGCTGCGGGGGTTTCCTCCGGGTACTCCGGTTTCCTCCCCCAGTCCAAAGACATGCATGGTAGGTTGATTGGTAAATTGTCCATAGTTTATGAATGGGTGTGTGAGTGTGTATGTGATTGTGCCCTGCGATGGACTGGCACCCTGTCCAGGGTGTACCCCGCCTTGTGCCCGATGCTTCCTCTAATAGGCTCCAGGTTCCCCGCGACCCTGAAGAAGGAATAAGCGGTTGAAGATGGATGGATGGATGGACCAATCTGAGGATGTTCTGGATACAGAACCTATATGTGTCCTGTGGTACTCAAGGGAAAATGGTTACCATGTTACCACCATTGCCACCTACTGTGTTGGCGTGGTATTGATAGTAGATTGCTTCATGTTTCTGTTCTGTTCTGTTTTTTAAATAAATAAGTGCTTTAAATTAAAGCAAATAGTTATTTTTAGACTTAAAAAGGCCAATAATTATGCTAAGATGAAATGTAAAGCTTGCAACCAGTTGCTATCAGACAGCTTTTATTCGAAGTCTATTGTTTTTCTTAGTACAGTATATTAATGGCTGAACATACTACTAACACACTAATCACAAAACCCATTAAACAATACAGTAAAACAACAACAACAAAAAAAAATACTTTGCCATAGGTCTGAGAATGGCTAGAAAAATGTAGCTAAGCAGATTGGAGGCTAGTTAGCTAGCACTCCACAAGTAAATGTGTACAATTTCTAAATGTATTCTTAAAGCTACATGTGCAGAAATGTAAGCGATTCATTTCAAATTAATTTCAAAATAATAATTTTTGGCTATTTTTTTTTTTTTTTTCAATGAACACATCGTACAGGTGCAGTTTCATTTTCAAGCTGCTAACCCCCGTTTACATCCTGATGCCATTTTATACAATCTGGCACGAGACGGGTCATTTGGTAGACACCCAAGAAAGTGCTTATAAAGTGTGCCTTACATATCTGAACAATTGGCGGCGATGCTGTGCCTTGCAGTATGTAATCTTAAGTACCCCCATTAAAAAAAATGATTTCCAGTCATGTGAACTGCCTAGGTAACTGAGTGCTTTTGCTAAATTTAGCTACGCTTCCTACGCTACCCAGGTAGAAAGCATACCGGTATCATTGCAGGACATATGAGTGCAGCTTGAAATTGGCCAGAAGCAGCTGTTACAGAATCATACGTCATTAGTCAAGCCAGATAACCACCATTTAAAACAAAAAAAACACAAAACCTAGATCTAAGTAGTTGCATCTCTACTGGAGTGTTCACACAGCATTCTTTAGTAGTGTCTAATCCAATCAAGTTCTGTTTGGTCAGCTTCATACAAATGAAACCAACTGCCGAGAAAAAAGTCAAATAAGACCATGAAGCTCCTCCATTGTTACTACAACTGTTTACTGTGTGTCTCATGGAAATGATTTCAGCACTCCTACATTCATGATGGAAAACATGGGTGTTTGTTCTGGATATTGTTTGGTGGAGGAACGGAAGAGCATTCATCATCGTTGGGAGATGGCAAGCTTTAATCCTGATGATGCCATAGACATCTGTAGCTGGGAGTGCTCTCTGGTTGGGAAGGATGGCATTATTTTCTCCGCTTTTGATCAAAATGACACTAAGAGATCGTGGGTTTCTGTGAGCCCATGGAGCTGGGCAGTTAGCACTTTCCTGTTGGTTCCCCATGACACTGTTTAAACAATAGATTGAAAAGAGAAGCTACACACGTCTTTTGGTATGTGGTGGGAGCTAGTTGGTAGGAATCGGTAATGCTAAATTGGGAGAGAATTGGTTAAAAAAAACAGTACATGTGACATTATAATCTGATCTGGACATTTTAGACCCCAGTTCAGAGTGACCCCAATATGCCCAACAAATGTTGGATGTGGACATTGGAAGTCTGCAGTGTTCTCTTCATGTTCACACAGGTTCATGTGGCTTATCGGGTTCTTTTTGCGGAGTACTCGAAAGCCAACTGGCAACATTACAACAGTACCCACTGGAGAAGATTGATTCAGGGAGTCCTGGCCTTTAAAAAGCAGGTTCCCTGACTATAATCCTAGAGAGCTGGAGACTCACTTGGGTTATAGGCTATCATCGTGCTGAATCGGACATGCGTACGGGATGATCACTGACGAGCCGAGTCAGGTTCGAGTTTAAGGGCATTGATGTGTCAGGTCAGCAATCTGGAGTTCTCCAAAGCCATGTGGCGGGCGCGCCACCAGCAGGCGCCGAGTTCGTTAATAACCTCGCCACAGCTGTACCTTTTATTTTCAGCTCGAATGGTGGTGTCTACTTATGAGCACCAGGCTTCCTGCCCTGTCGACCTCTAAACGTTTTTGTGGAATTGAGGGCAGCCAAAAGGCACTGGGCCAGGTAGAATTGCAACAGCTGAGTCTAATCCAAAGAGCGTGATTTTGTGTGCGCGTGTACAGTATGTGTGAGCGAGTGTGGGTGTGTGCGAGTCTGTGAAGATGTTCAGCTGCTCCAAGCTTCCATGACGTTTCTGGGGTAAAAGATACGAACCCCCGTGCAAACAAAAGGGGATTCCAGGAGTCATACAGGAACACGCAACTCTGCTCACACGCACATCCACCCTTTTTTGCCAGGGAACGTTGTTTGTGAAGAAAAAATATGTGCACGCTTTTTTTTTTTTCTCAAGGTTAATTAGGTTATTAGTGTTTTGTACACGTGTGTGAGTATGCACAGGGACAATATAAAAAGAGCTTAGGAGCTTAGAAATCATTATGTTCTCCATAATACACCCACATTTTCAGTCTCTCACTCTTATTCATGGTGCAAACAGATGAGATCCAATCGGCCAATGTATCTTAGTCATCGCTGGCTGCTGTTGCCATGGCAATTCAGATTCCAAAATGTCCTGACTAGTGGAGTTTGGGCTTTAGTCAGCGTGCGTGTGTGTATTTGTGTGTGTGTGTGTGTGCACTGTTGATACAGGGAAAGAGCAGAGACAATACTATAGTAATAACCACGTGTGTGTGTGTTAGATATTTATGTATTACATAAATGGGTCATGGGTTCAAAGACCTATGTCCATCCATCCATTTTGTGTACCACTTATCCTACACAGGGTCCCAGGGAGCTTGATGTCTACCCCAGGAGACACCATGGACGGTGTTACCCAGAGCTGGGTGCAATCACACACACACCCATTCACACACTACAGACCATTTGGAAATCCAGTCACCCTACATCACATATCTTTGGACTGGGAGAGGTAAACTCGGCACACACAGGGCGGACGGAGCTGGGATTCGAACCCCCAACCCTGACCCCCAACTACAAGGTGTACCATGTAGTGTGTGTTGCGTTACTCTGCTCTGAGCACACTTCTTATCACAACCAAACACAAATAGTGTGCCTCCTATTTGGTATTGGTATTCATTTAGAATACATTATCTGATCAGTCTGAATAGCGCATTCGTATTCAGTTATATAAGTAATGTGCATGCGAAAACTCCAGGATGAAAGTATACGCAAGGTACAAGGAATCATCTGACAAATGCGTATATATAAAACGCAACACTACTGAGAGTTCATTCTAAAGAAAGAACAGCATCACCTGCTGCTGCCTAGAAACCAAATCTGCCCCAGTGACACAGCTCAAACTGCTTAGGCACCGAAAGCAGGTCACACACGTACATTACAACAACAAACAATGCCTACTGGGTTCTAGTGGCGATTTCCTAACTGAAATAATCTAATCAGTGCTTGTTTGCTAATCTGAATGTTTGATTGGACAGTTATATCAGCAGCTCTTCAGTAGATGTGAGCTTATCGCACACCGAACACGTCATACCATTGCCGTTATTATTACAGGAAATGATTTCTGAGCTCCACTGAGATGATGATTACACAGCTGACCTATTTTAGACGTGTGTGTCATATTGAATCAGAAATCTCACGCATTCATTAGAACATGTTGCCAAACTGTACTGTAGTACATTTCTGTTTCTCTCGCTCTTTCTGTCTCCTCCTGTGTTTTGGAGATTGTAGATCTCTTGCTCTCACCAGTGAAGATGGGGCAGAGTTTCTCCCAGCAGGTGATCCCTCCTTCAGAGGTGAACTGGCCCAGTGCCACCTCCAGGAAAAACACGGGAAGTCCTCCACCAAACAGGAAGATGAAATATGGGATGAGAAATGCACCTGAGAGAGAGAGAGAGAGAGAGAGAGAGAAATCAGAGACAGCGACAGGCTTTGGATAGTAAGACAGGTGAACAGTATAGGTTTGCAACAACAGTCAGTGAGAGGAAGACTAGCATTACAATAAGGGTCCAAAAAAAGCTGGTTTAGATTTAGATTAAAAAAATATTCTATACAACAATTCTAGCTGGACTTCTGAATCGATGCTGAATCAGAATCGATTCCATAACAAAATGTTCTATGTAAAATCTGAATTAGACAATGCTATAGCAAAACGTTCTATTTACATTTTGAATAAGTCAATTCTATAGCAAATTCTAACAAAATGTCAACTATTTAGAATCAAAATCAGAATCGATTCAATAACAAATTCTATAGGAAAACAATCAATTTCGATTTTGAGTAAGAGTCAATTCTACAGCACATTCTAGAACAACAATTTCTATTTCGATTCTGAATCAGAATCGATTCAATATAACAAATTGTATAGCAAAACATTCTATTTAGTTTTTTAATCAGAATTGATTCTATAACAAATCGTATAGCAAATTGTTCTATTTTGATTTTGAATAAGAGTCAATTCTGTAAAAAAAAATTCTATTTCGAATCGAAATCAGAATCTACTCTGCAACACAAAACATTCTAATAAGATTCTGAATCAGAATCGATTCTCTGTAAAACAAATTGTATAGGAAAACATTCTATTTAGATTTTTTATTTTTTTTAAAAAGTCAATAAAAACAATTCTATTTAGAATCGAAATCAGAATCTATTCTGTAACAAAATGTTCTATTTAGATTCTGAATCATTCTGAATCATTAGAATCAATTCTATGACACAGGCCATCTTCAAAATCGTTTTGATCAAAGATTAAGAAGTTGAGGGCAATCCAATGTATGTTGTTTGATTCCCGAAAAAGTAACTGTTTGAGTGAAACAGAAACAAGGGAAAGAATTGAATTTAATCATAGCCTTTAGATTCAATATTTTATTTTATCATGTAAAACTCCTTCTGTGTGTAAATAAAAAAATTATGCAATTATTATTAAAGTGTAAGAACAAATAGTTACATATGGTTGGAGTTACATTATAGTGCTTTACATATAGTTGTATCTTTTAAATAATAATAATAGTAATAATAATAATAATAATAATAATAATTGAACCAGAAAGAAGAAACAAGAGCTTAACATAATGACACAGTGTAAGGATGAGATTAGGGATGCTGGAGACTGAATTGTGTCCACATATGGCCGTCCACTCACTCCTTTCACATCAAGGTGAAAGGAATGAGTATTTTTAGATCATGTTTACACCACAGAGTTTGGAAAGGACCTGGCATCATTAACTTTATTTATGAAAAACAAAGGGAGCTCTGTGTCACTTCTCAAAAACACAAGTCACCTTTGTGATTCTCAGATCATAGGGGAACAGGGTGAGAAAACACACACACACACACACACACACATACACACACATCTATAAATTATGAGACACACACACATCCATATGACAGACACAGATACATGCATCCAAATTACACACACACATCTGTGATACACACATCTATATGACACACTCATGAAACAAACATTTCCATCATTCTACAATTAGACAAAATATCTATATGTTTGTTCACAAGACAGAAACACGATTATAGCGTGGCAATATATTTCTAATAAAGATGTTTTAAAATGGCACCAAAAGTCACTAACACTAACTAACCTCCACCGTTCTTGTAGCAGAGGTACGGGAAACGCCAGACGTTCCCCAATCCAACAAAGCCGCCGGCTACGGAGAGCAGGAAGTCCAGTTTGCTGGCCCATTTCTCCCTCTGTGGAGGTTTTCCCTCTGCCTCGTCCTCTGGCCGCGTGCCTGGACTTTTACCGGGAGATGGCTTTAGCGTGTCCTTATGGAAATCCTTCAGACACTGAAGCTTCTCTTTCTGTGCCATACTAGGGACAGGGAGAGAAATCATCAAGTCACTCTACAGTCAGCTTCTGAGTAAACAATCGCGCAAGTATTAGAGAGTGGGGTCATTTATATATTCATTTCCGTATTATTTGGTCATATTATGCATATTTCCCACAGTCCAAGATCTATTTTTTCCAAACAAAAAAGTAAGAGTATATAGAAAGACAAAACTCCCAAATCCACCAAGAGGATATGAAAAACAAAGAGAAGAAATTATAAATGAGCAAAGCACAGGTTAAGCTGTGAACAAAAGGAGGTACAAAATAGTGGTGAGAGCCTCCTTCAGACCAAAGACCAAAGCCTGAGAGAAGTCCGACCACCCAAAGTCTGGAGGTCTGGACTGAAGGTGGACTTGTTGACTGGCAGTGGAGATGTAGGATGAGGTCAGATATCAGAGATCATTGGAAGGATATCAGATGCACTTTTTCAGTTGACACATTGCTTGGTGAGGAACTGAAGAAGCTTACAGCAGTGAGCTCTTCCTGAGTTTGTGATGAATTTCCATCCCGTGTAAATTTGTTTTTGAGAGCCATTTCTGCAGTGTACAAATTACGATGATGAAGGGTTGGCTTGTTAGCGTAATATTAAAGCCCAACGTATGAAGGGAAGCTTAGTGTTATTAATGTTACGCTTGAGGAAGCTTTGCTATATCTCTTGCTGGAATTGCAGAATTCTTTGCAATCAAATGACACCTGATAGATGCTACTATAGATAGATTTACTAATCACCAAAGGATCAACTCTATACCCATGTGGCCCTGAATTTTTCCTCAGGGCCCTATGTTTGCAGGGTCCTATATTCCCTGAAACCCACATACATCTTGGGTTTATCTTGGGTACCAGAGTCCTATGCTCCCAGGTTTCTGTGTTCCCAAGGTCAGGTGTCTCTGATGTCTTACGTACTGAGGGTCCTGTGAGGGTCCTCAGAGCTCTATTTACCTAGAGTCCTATATGTCCTTTGTATCAAGACTCCTAAGTACCCACAATCTTTTGTTTAAAGGGCCCTACATTCTCAGGATCCTATGTACCTACAAGTCCCATACTCCCAGGTTCTTGGGTTCCCAGAGTGCTATCTACCCAGTATTTTTGCAGGGTTCTATATTCCCCAAGACCTATGTATCCAGGTCTCTATATACCCATAGCCCATCGTTCCCAGATATTCTTATTGAAAATAAGGGTCCTGTGCTCCCTATTTTTAATTTTTAAAATAGCCTTATGCTCCCTAGGAGCTAATGGTTTAGCATATTGTGTGCCTCAGTCCTATATTCCTTATAAAATAAAAACTAATGTCTAAACCTCTTATGTTTACAAACCTGCACATTCTACGATTATTTTCAGAGCAAATATCCCTAGGGTTCGTAAATGAAATAAGTTCAAATGCATTCTGATTCTTGTAAAGTTGATTAATTACATGGACCTTTGGTGACCCCATGACCTAAAACCTTAGGAGCATATTAAGTGAATACAGAGTTACTCTCATTGGCTAACTGTTGGGTGTTTTAGTTGAAATAAAGGTGCAGGGGTTGTGTTTGATAGTGCCATAGTGCTGACATTTACCACAGTGCGTCTTATTTCTGAGGAAGAATTTTGAATTTGTAAAAATTCTATGAAGACGTTATAAACAAATAGTGTGGATGTGATTGTAATAACAAGTGTCTGGGGAGCGTCCCTACCCCCTAAAGCTAAGTTTGGACCCTTAGGGATTCGAAGAGGTCATATTTGTTTGAGGTGATAACATCGGTGATAACATTGTGACTGAAGACTATGACAGTTTTGTAAACAAAAGGCTACTGAAAAAGATTATTGATGAGGGTGTTTAGGCTGGAATAGGGAATAACATGACAGACATTAGAGGTACATGTTACACATAAACACTTCAGCTAAAATGGACCTTGAGCTATTGTTTGAGTGATGTGCTCTAGGTTTTACTGACTAAGTGAAGAATTTTATTATGAGTACATGGTGTGGTGAGGTGAGCTGAATAATATTTTCCAATGGAATTAGTTGCTTCAGTTTCACAGGTCCAACCCCTGTCAAACTGTACATTTTCCACTGGTCAAACAACTTTTTTTTTTCTTTTTTCTAGTAAACAGACAGACAATGGAGATACTACAGTGTGTGTTGAGCAACTTTGATACACCAGGCTTAAGTAAGTGAAAATAATGAGGTGCTATGCAAGCGTATAGTATATTGGATAACATCATCCGAGGATCATCAGGGATGATTGGTTTGATATTGCCGAAAGGAAATTTATCCATCGTTAAAGATTTCTATTTTGGGATGGAAGGTTTGAGTGGAAAGAGAGCAGGACAGGATATGATCAGTATAATCATTCACGTCACCAAATGTGTTTAGTAAGAAGTAAAAATGAGAGCGTGAAAAAGAACTGGTGTAATTCGGGAGCGCAGAATTCAGTACAAGTATTTCTTACACATTCTTACACATCATTCATCAGCCTGATCTTGGTAAACAGTGAGAGACCCAATCAAAGGTCATGCAACCAAGGACATGCAAATTGCATGTTGGGAAGCTTTCGAGATGCTAATATCATTGGGTTATTTCAAACGTAAAGAAAAGTGTTACTTTAAACGTAATGTTTTGTTTTACATCGAGAACACAGTATAGTTTCATTCTAGTAGATATTACATAAATATCACATTTTGCAAAAGGTCCACATTAAATATTCACATTGTTCCATATACTGTAGCTTCCAATTTTCTTCTTCTTGTTTTCTCTGAGACTATTGGTCCAAATCAGAATGAGGCTGCTGGGAAGATATTACAAAGCCCAACCAACCATCACAGCCTGTATGAATTCGTGTATTTTTGTAATATCTACCGAAATGCTGAAAATGTACAGGATATTTATTGCGCTCCTGCGTTACAATTGGCGTATATGGTGGCAAGTGACGATTGTGGCATTTAAAGTTATCATACTCAAAAACTGAACTGTCCTTTTTCATATAGAACAATGTTTTGCTACGATTACAGGTGAGCTTCTAGAAATATTTTGCTAGCAATAAATGAAATGTCGTGGGACCCAGTTAGCATTATGCCAGTGAAATTATGCCAAAGGTTTCCCATTAGATGTCAATCATTTGAAATGTTATCCATATTTTCACAGCAAATTGCTCGTACTGTTACTGTGGAAATTTAGCTGAGATTTCGCTCAGGATTCAATGTACCAAAGTAACAGGCTATTCTCAGTTACAAAGAGCAACAAAGTCAAGTCTTAGGGGTTCTTATATTTCTCCCAACTGGGAACGTGTAGGAGCTGAAAGCGCTGACATTTCCAAATGGACTTTATTACATTAGCAGCACGATAGCGCCTGGTGCATCGCTGTTTATTAAGGGTAAATAGGATGACAGTGAATGAGTTCAATCAGCCCTAGGAGGCTAGCAGAGAGATGGAGTGGAAGGAATCCAGAGAGAAATGTAACACCATAGCAAAACCTGGTGATTATCCAGAGAAAATCCCAAAAGAATGTCCTTTTGAAAACTGTACCGTCTGAGCAAGGGGTGGGGGGTCGGCGGGTCAGAGAGATCAGCACTCCCGCAGAAACATAAGCAGCTAGGCGGCCTGCTGATCGTGGGACAGAACTGTATCCCGATAACCAACGAAGAAATGGAGCAGAGACTTACTCAGCCATGGTGGCCTGATGGAGGCTGATGATCGACCTATTGGACCAGTTTATACTGTGAGAGCGAGGGCAAACCGACACGGCTGCAGCAGGCAACGGTTAATCCAAGGCAGGAAAACACAAGGCTTCTGCGAGTTTACCAGAGTCAAAACCAGGCTGACGCTCAGCTCAGAGGGAGGACATCATAATCCTCACACCAGCACAGATGGTGTGAAACATGGCAGTTGCACATAGTGTCATGTGAAACAAAATACAAGACAATCAAAAAATTAGTCGAGGACACTTAAACAGCCGGCTTTCGTGCCACGCAGGCGTCCAAATACTATCAGACACATTATCGTTTTAAGACTAAATACAGTTTTACATTTCTGAAGTCATTTAAAATAAACTCTGGAAGCCGTTGCCAGAACATCAGGCAAAAAGGCATGAAAAGGGACAAGAATTTTTGTAACTTTTTTGTTGAAAATGTTTAGCATTTTCTCTCATTTTCCCATGGATTATTGGTGTGTGTGTGTGTGTGTGTGTGTGTTTTTGTGCCAGTATATTTCCATATTACCATTTCTGGCTACACTTTCTCACAATTTATTACATCACTATTACAGTGTGTTAGCAAATGTTTACATGTCAACTTGTCCTAAATATCATCATTTGATACCACATTTGAAATTTTTTTTCTTGTCTTTTATATAAATGGTACAGTTAGTTAGTAAATAACGAAAGAACTTCCAGGACAAGAATTCACGACGTTGAAAAAATTCACGTCATCGCAAGTGTCATCACAAGCAGCTAACTTGTTAACATGGACAAACACGGGTCTAGGCTTTTAAGCCGAGTTCGCTTCTCAACGAAGTGGAAGTTTGGACAAACTACCCAGCTAACTTGCTAGCTAATAAGGCTGGGCAAAACGATTCACGATAAGACATTTTGAGAAAAACACAGGTATCGTTAATACTTCTGTAACACTGACCAAATCAGTTATTACTGAGGTAAGTTAACGGATATTAAAATCTCTTATTTATTTCTTTATTGATGATGCGTTCATCGAGAAACATGGGTCAGTTCGAATTTGGTGTATCAAATTCCTGGGCTGTTTTTTTTTTTTTTTCGCCAGTTTGCCTCTGGCTAGCAGGACAAAAAAAAACAAAAAAAAAGATTTAGCTGCAATATTACATGCTAAACAGGGTAGACAGTCATCTTGTATCATTCATTACACATATGACTTCCAGATATTCCTCGTTTGGCTCGTCACTCTCGGACCCCGACAGAACTAGATCTATCCCTGCGTTAATAAGGATACATCGCTTTATGTTATATCCTTGTTACAATAGCTGATATTTCATCTTTCTCAAAGGATACGCAAGGACAGTGATGGTAATGTAGATAGAACATAAAATGAGCATGGATTTGATTTAAGCTTACAGACCTGCATGACAAAAAGCAGTAAACCTACTCGGGGTGGCTTTCCCACAGCATTACATAAACCATAAATTACTGGAGGGATTACCAGAAAGAACCCCATGTCGTTTTCAAGTCAAATTAACCCCTCAAGGTTAGCAGCCTCCACTCCGTGTCAGGACGAGGGATTTTCGACTTAGACCTATTCATAAAGGCCACAGTGTTGTTGATTTATACTTTATGTAATCTACAGAGACATGTCATGTGGCTTCAGAGCAGTTAAGTACATGAACATTCTGTAAAAGGATGTTTGCGCTGGCCTGACCTTTAATCAAGGTTGTAAAGCATTAGCAGAGTTATATCGTAGGTAGTATTATTAAATGTGCTGCGCCGTCGCTTTATGGTGCGGTACTTTGGCAAATGTTTTGCCTTTATAGTGGCAATAGCTTGGGGTTTAAAGTGCGTATTAGATTTTATTGCATAATGGCCCTCTATAGCCAAAACAGTGTGCCTACTAAGGCTTTATCTTTTCTTAGTTGCACTCTGAGCAAGGCATAAAAAGAAACAGCTCTCCCTCCTTTTGAATAGACCATTTTAACTACACTATGATGGACAATTTTACTTTGGTGGATAGAACAAAAAATGCAGTGCAAAATAAATAAATAAATAAATAAATAGAAAGCGCCCAGTGTTAGGTGTTTAATTAACACCTAATTGGAATTTTTGCTCCGGTGAAAACGAACGTATCTGATTATTACAATCTCATCTGACTAAGAACAGACTAGAGGCCATGTAGTGATGTACCAGAGCAGATTAAAATAGCTCCGGTTTTGTGTCAGGCATTTGGCCTTGTATGCCATTCCTTTGGCTAAACATCAAGATAGTGTCAATGTAGGATTGTTTATTGAGTTATGTGTCGTGTGTTTGTGTCGGTTTTTATGTAAAGTCAGACTCTAAAGTCACACCTTTTGCAAAATATTTTTTACTTAATTACACTTTAGGTGTGTAGCAGCTTCTACTGTTGTTGTTTATGGGTGTACACTGTCCAGCTCTTTTTTTTATGTTATTTCTTAATGACAAACGGTAGTAGCTATATATAAATGCAAAACGTAACCATTTAAACACATATTAAATAATGCAGTAATCAGTGTGAAACTGGGTTGTTTGATTTACATGCGATGTAATCAGCAAAGCAAGCTGCACTCACCAGAGGCACCAATAATCTCTACGACAAGTTTCCTTTCATTTTTCTCCATAATTGTCTCTATACACATTGGATGAGACGTCGGAATGGATGTGTATGAGCTTTTCTTCCATTTTGATTCAAGGGAACCGTTTAGTTCAATCGTGTCGTGCATGTACGTAGAAAAGAAATGAACAGCCACCTTTCGCTTCGTCACTTGCTCGTGTGAACGTAGGGTTAAACTTAAGCTCAGATACGGAGGTGATAAACTCTGGTGCAAAAAAAGGTGCAAATGCTTGCCAACATGGTCCTTACACATGCGTCTTTTTGTACCCTTAGCAAGCGAATCATAATGCCAAAGGAACATGATTAAGGTGCATAATTGGGCCTTAGGGGCCACTGTCGTGCCTTTGAGGGCTCGCCTAAATAGTCTATACCATGGGAACAAAAAATGTAGCAGTGCAGTTCCTTATTAACTGACAATAATTTGTTAACCTGGTAAAGCTGAAGGACACGTCAACAGGTTCAGAAGCAGATTTTTTAAATGAGTATTTCGTTAATACCCATGTAACTACACACCCTACCATTTGCTATTAGTTCCACTGTAGTTACTCAATAATTCATAGTAGGCTAGTTTCTCAATAATATGCTTTACGGTGAATATATAAATAATAACAACATTGAGGCTTTAAGGGGTGTGAATACATAATATTACTCTTACTTTTTAGGATTTATGTACTATTGACTACTTTTGACTACGGTTGCATATCTACAGATTAAAATATTACAGCCATACAGTATAAGCACTTGTTTCTGAGAAGTAGCCTACCTAATATCTCTCTCTCTCTCTCTCTCTCTCTGTGTGTGTGTGTGTGTGTGTGTGTGTGTGTGTGTGTGTGTGTGTGTGTTTTGTGGTGCTGGAGGCGAATCGGCGCTGATGATTCAGAAGAACGAATCATTTCAGTGAGTCGAGTTAAACGATTCGAATCTTTGTCAAGAATCATTCAAGGAGAAGGAACCGGGTGTTTTTTTTTTTTGTTTTTTTTAATCAAATCGGGGTTATTAAATAGCCGGGGTTATTCTTCAGCTTGAATTAAACTGTCACACATATCACAATGCATGCTGGGTAATATACAGCATGATACAAAAGAGTTCTAAATAGTACCCTATATCGAAACAATGCCGTATCTATAGCAGCACATTTAGGGTAAACAATACCGGCGGTGAGTTTAAACAGCCATCGGGCCGCATCCCAAATATCTCCCTATTGCCCAGAGAAGTCCACTACATAGGGTGTTCAACAAGGCTTTTTAGAGACTATGAAGTGCGCTATTTATTCAGTAGGCATTGATTTGGGATACGTCCTGTATTAACGGGCTCCAGACACACCGGCAGGCGTCAAACACAAAAGAGCCCGTGTGTGTGTGTGTGTGTGTGTGTGTGTGTGTGTGTGTGTGAGTGTGTGAGTTCTTAAAAAAAAAAAAAAAAGCACCACAACACATGTTTACACCCAGACGACACTTTGTGTTCACAAGGCGCGCAAAGCATCTTTATCCCTTAAACCTTTTCTTCTTCCACCCCGCTGCGGGGCCGCGAGACGCGGGTGCGCTTCCCGCAAATCCTCCTGCCATTAACCTACTTTATGATCTAATTATAGCCTAAGCAGGAGTTTAGATCCGTGCACAGAGCATGCACGGCTTTTTTAATCCGTTCATTGTAGCCTATACAATAAAGCCGTCGCTAAATACTAAAGGCGTTTAAACCCAAACGAATGGAGCACGTGAGCGCACCAAGCCTCACAAGACTCGCAATCAATAGCATCCTTTCAAAGAAAGCTTCGATGGGGGGGTATGGGGGGGGGGGGGCGACGACAACAGGATCTTCCACTCAACTGTGAACTTAAAGCATAAAGTAGCGACACCGGGACAATAGTTGGAAAGTGCAACAGTCACGCGCGCATAATAAACAGGTATTGATAGATTGTTCTGATATAGGCTACATAGAAAGAGCACTCATTTCCACTAATGAGACAGGATGTCATTTACCTGTGTCCGGGATTTACTGCACAGTCTCTTCTTGTCCTGCCGTTTCTTTGTGCGGTGTGTGAGTGTGTGAGTGAGTGGTTGGTTGTCTGCGCGCGCGCGAACCGTTGAGACAACTACAAACAATCTTGACGTCCTCTCTCTCTCTCTCTCTCTCTCTCTCTCTCTCCCCGACCCTCGTGTCTTATATGGGTAATATCGGAGAGAGTGGAAAAACACCAGACTCTCCGTGCAACAGGAGTGTGCTTCTTAAAGAGACACGCGCGCACACGCACACGCGCGCGCGCACGCACGCACCGTTCACGCGCTGACGGCGTTAACGCAACGCAACGCAACGCAACGCGTTTAAAATGCCTAATCAGTAGTAAAACGCTGTGTTGTTGTCCGTGTGAGGCCTGGACAGGAAGTGACCGACAACATCATTCAGAATTCAGACACAAGATATAACAAAGAACATTTATAACAAAACAAAACAACCCCCCAAAAAAAAACTTTTTAAAAACAGGAGCATTCATTCATACCTTTACTCGTATAAAAAGTGTCTTCAGGAAGATATCATGTGGGTATTTGTGTTAGAGGGGAAATGAAATAAGCCATGCAGCCATGTTGGTGTTTCTGTTTTTCTGTTTATTACCTGTCTTGGAAAAGTAGCCTTAAATATACAGCTCTCTCTGTGTGTGTCTCTCTCTCGCTCTCTCGGTCTCTCATTCTGTGTCTCTCTCTCGCTCTGTGTGTGTGTCTCTCTCGCTCTCTCTGACTCTCTCTCTGTGTCTCTCTCGATCTCACTGTGTGTCTCTCTCTGTCTCTGTGTGGCTCTCTCTGTCTCTCTCTCGCTTACTCTCTCTGTCAGTCTGTCTGCCTCTCCCTCTCTCTGTCCCTCGCTCTTTCACGCTCTCTGTGTGTGTCTCTCTCTCTATCTCGCTCTCTCTGTCTGTCTCTCACTCTTTCACGCTCGGTGTGTGTCTCTCTCTGTGTCTCTCGCTCTATCTGTTTGTCCTGCTCTATCACTCTCTGTCGCTCTCTCTCTCTCTTTCTCTCGCTCTCTCTGTCGCGCTCTCTCGCTCTCTCTGTCGCGCTCTCTCTGTGCCTCTCTCTCTCTGTCTCTGTCCCTCTCGGACCTTAGAGCTGGCGTTATTGTGGCTACATTTAACACTGGAAATTCTTTAACTCCAATCAGAAAGTTTCATTAAGGTCATTTCTAGTATTAGTTCAATTCTGTATTAGTTCTATAAATTCTATACATCTAAAAAAAAAAATACAGATGAGATATATGCTGTCTCAAATCATGCACTATACACCTCATACCTGACTAATCTGTCTCTCTCGCTGTCTCACCTCACTCCATTTCTGTCTCCCTCTGTTACCTTTTCCTGTTTCCTTTCCTTTTCTCTCTTTCGGTCTTCATCGCACTTTTTCTCATTTTCAGCCTGTCTGTCTGTCCGTCTCTTGTTGCCTCACTCTCTGGACTTCTGCTCCTTAACTGTAAGAGAGAGCTTTTCACTATTCGAGGTACCAACAAATAGCCTGCACCTTTTGATCGAAGTAGGGGTGGCGGATCATAAAAAAGACCATCCATCTTCTACCACTTACTCTTTTTCAGGATCATGGGGAACCTGGAGCCTATCCGAGGGAGCATCGGGCACAAGGCAGGGTACACCCTGGACAGGGTGCCAGTCCATCGCAGGGCACAATCACATACTACGGACACTTTGGACATACCACCAGTTATGATGCCAATCAGCCTACCATGCATGTCTTCGGACTGGGGGAGGAAACCGGAGGAAACTTGCAAACTCCGCACACACGGCCCTGGCAGGACTCGAACGCCGGACCCTGGAGGTGTGTGGCAAACGTGCAAACCACTAAGCCACCGTGCACCTGTGTGCCATCTGTCTTTGCTGAAACATACAACTGTGTGTCATCAGCATAACAGTGGAAGCTAATGACACGTTCATGAATAATTTGACCCAGAGGTAGCGTATATAAAGAAAAAAGCAGTGGGCCTAAAACAGTACCTTGTGTGATAAATGTCGCAATATTGCAGTGTTTTGGGTCACCAGTGGTGAACGACTTGGAGTCTGGCATGGAAACCTGCAGCGTTTAGTACGTGCCTCACTGAAACCTCAGTGCCTGTTGCACCAAGTCTTGCTGCAGGTCTTTTGCAGTTACTCGAGGGTTTTTCACAACCCACCGTCTCAGGAATCTGCTTGCAGCCATTTCTAGCTTCCCTTTTCTGCCCCACCCAGATATCCAGATATTTCAGATATATCCAGATGTTTTTTTTGCCCCTAGCCAGTTCAGGTATTTCATGTGTTCCAGCTCAAGCACACCTGGTGAAGCCCTTTATTATTTATCAATAAACCTGATTTGCAATGGGGGTTGAATAATTTTGATTGCAACTGTGTATATATATATATGTATATATATGTATATATATATATATATATATATATATATATATATATATATATATATATATATATATATACATATATAAATAAATAAAACATTGAGTGTAGGACAACTAACATCCAGTTGACACTAAAACAAATTCATTATATACTGTTAATTCAGAATTGCAAAGATCAGCATGTACTTTAACTTACTTTACTTCATCTAATCCTTCTAAGGACATTTATACGGTGCCCTCCATTAATATTGGCGTTCTTGGTAAAAATATGAGCAAAGGCTGTGAAAATTGTCTTTACTGTCTTTACCTTTTGATCTTTTGTTTAAACAAAAATCACAAAAATACTCTGCTCTCATGGATATCAAAGAATTGCAAACAACACACAGGTTTATTATCAGCAACAACAAATTATTGTGAAATAGTCTATAGGTGTTCTTCAAATATATTTTTCTCATATGAATTCATAGGGGTGCCAATAATTCTTGCACACCTGTATTTCAAAGTTTTGCTTGTTACAGTTAATTATGTGTTATAATTAAATTCAAATGAAAACGAATACATGGAATACATAGAAAAATTTCATCACGTGGAAAGCAACTGGCACTTGAACGTGGCACGGGTTGCACGCGCACATGCGCAAAGCGAATCCGACGCAAGAGCCTGAGGACGGAGAGCGGCAGCGCGTGCAGCGTCACGGCCTTGGAATCCAAAGCGTCGGAGTGTGTTATCGCCACATCTTCAATTACACACGGGATCCTTTTCTATTTGTACGGTTTTACCTTTCCATTTCCGTTCCATTTGTAGCTCAGATTCAACACACTTCAGTGCTGAGCCGATGTCACGTGACAAACGAACTGTTCTTCAATTACAGGATAATCCACATCTCTTTAAGTGCTCTTTAAAATGGCCCCTGAAATCAAAACCGGTGTCTCAGAGGGTATTGTACCTGTACCCTTAGCGTCAGGGACATCAACATGACATACAAGTAGACATGGAGATCATTGTTTTTATTTTATAGTTTGTCACTTCCAGGGAAACTCGTAAAATATTTTTGGTGACTCGTACTTGTACTAGTGTTGAGTTCGTCCAATGAAATGCTCTCTAGAACGTATATGTCCCGCCCCTGGGTTGTCTTACTCTGCAGTAGCAGCAAACGTGGTGCATTTTCGGCTGTACGTCTTTCAAGCATCGCTTGAGAAATATTTATTCAGTGTCATTTGTGCGTACTGGCAGTTATGCGAGTGTTTTACCAAGTTATGGCTGAATCAGAACGTAATTCGGTCTTTATGGGCTTCAGATACCATTTGATCTACCATATACCATCCTTCACCATCGTCGGCCGTTATGGGGAAGAGCCCAGGGGCCCATGTGCACTTGAGGTCCAAGCAAGGGTAAGAAATCAAATTTCTTTTGTTTTCTTTTTTTTACTTTGCCGAAAAAAGAGGGCAATGTCTGGGTGGGCCACACAAGATAAAAAAAGACACGCGCCATTTAACGTCAGCGGTCGTGTAGGCCGTAGGGTTCGACCCGAGTTCAAATCCGCCTTTTGCCGAATTCGCTCTTCTCCCTTTTCCCATCACATATCAGATCGGAAAGGCATTTCTTTTCTATACAAAATGAAAAAAATATTTGAAAGGCGGAAATAAAGTGCCTAATGACTGTTTAATAATAAAGTGTTTTTCGGTTAGGGGTAGGTGTAGGGAGGGCTTTATTGTCCCAATACGCTGGCATCCGTTTAATAATTTACACCATGTGCAATCGATTAGCGACCGACGCTTAGTAGTTCCTACTCAGGTCCCTTTCAAGAACCTTCAAATTAACTGTTCCTCAGTGGTGGAATGAACAGCTAAAGATCCACCTTTTCCATGAATACCTAACCAACCCATCAAATGTTTAACAATTTTATTTAAAAAATTATTATTTCGTATTCCGCATTTCGCTAACTTGCTAAGCTAACGTCGAGTTTCTTTAGATTTGGCGACCTTGTTTGCGATCGGCTCTTGTATAAATCAGTCGCTTTGAATTCCTGGTTCGAAAGGAACATGTCAACAAGTACCAGAGAGATGGTCAGAGTACCAAAGTCCTTTTTTGCAGAACACCTGGGCCTCTTCCAGCTCCGAATGCCGTTCTTAATGGAGGGTCACCGTCTTTACACCTGAGTACAAAAACACTGCGATATTGCGACATTTATCTTCACTTCACCCTGTTGTTCTAAAACGTGTCGTAAATGAGCGAGTTAGCGGGAGGTCACTGACATTATTACAGCTATTTCTGATTTCAAGGCCTCGTTCTTATCAGAACCTCAAGATAAAAAAACTGTTTGTACATAGGTACTGTTGCTCATGTGACATCATAGGACCTGGACACAGACACACACACACACACACACACACACATGCATACACAATTCACTTACTGACATTTTCTTGTGTAGGAGGTGGTATGAAACCTCATACAGTCACTCTGGAAACGCCACACAGACAGTGACCAGAACTGTGGCGTGGTGTGGCAATCGCAATGCCACCTTAATGATATTATCCCAATGTAAGGAATTTCTACAAAATAACCATGTGTTCAAAGCGGGGGTGGGGGGTGTGATCACTTTATCAAAGCTACAGTAAATACTGTAATAATACAGTGAAAAAAATTACCTGAAGCAGCAAATCGTAATATTGCCTGATTTGCTTATCAATTACTTTGATATTATTTCAATTACTTTAGCGAAGCAAGATAAGTGCGGCAAGTGCAAACTAGAGCTAAAATTTGATACTGTAAAATAGATGACTCATATTGCAGGTTTAACATTGTCTCTTGCTCTATGATCCTGATACGTGAATTGATTTAATGATAATGAGTCTTTAATGGTCACATATACAGTAGAGCACAGTGAAATTGTTTTCTTCGCATACCCCAGCCTGTCAGGAAGCTGGGGTCAGAGCGCAGGGTCAGCCATGATACAGCGCTCCTGGAGCAGAGAGGGTTAATGGCCTTGCTCGAAGGCCCAACGGTGGCAGCTTGGCAGTGCTGGGGCTTGAACCCCCGACCTTCTGATCAGTAACCCAGAGGCTTAACCGCCAAGCCAAAAACAGTGTTTTTTTTAAGTCGCTCGGAATAAGGACATCTGCCAAATGGCATAAATGTCAGAAGATCCTGTACCTGAAGAACGCAGTCCTACAGCTGTAAACCTGCCTGATCTTTTAGGACTATCCGGACAGATCATGTTCACATACACACCCTTCTCCAACAAGCCATCAGAGACACTGAAGACAAAATCCCTGCTGTCTTCATCCTTCAACACAGATCTGATAGAGATCTGGAACATCAAGGTGATTAGCTGGTCCTCTTTGGTCCACTCCTCACTAGCAGGATGATGTTGCTAGTAATTAGTATGAATAAAGATTTTTTAAAAACCTCTTCCGGTAATAAAGAAAGGATGACTACGGTGGTCGTATACACAATGCCAAACCCTAATATGGATGAAGTAAGGCTTATAATTAGGGGCCAGATCAAGGTTTTACAAAGCCCATTCACACACACACACACACTCACACACCAATGGTAGCAGAGCTGCGATGCAAGGTGCTAGCTTGCCATTGGGAGCAACTCGGGGTTCAGTGTCTTGCCCAAGGACACTTCGGCATGTGGAGACATGTGGGTCGGGAATTGAATCGCCAGAGGATAACCATCACAACTGCCTCAATTAGTGGCAGCTTGTCCATATTCCCACCATATAGAGCATATCGGCTGTTCGACAAATGTTAAGAGTCAAGTATTTATAACTCCAAACATTTTAAATTACGTTGAAATGATAATTAATTAAAATATTTGCTATTTGACATGTTCTGTTGATTTGAGACGTGGAATCACGCGGTAATGTGCACACTACTTCGCATCCATAGCGTTATTATTGCACCTAGTGGTCAAAAATGGGAACTGCAACAAGCACTACATAAAAAGCCACTGGGCCAGGAATCATGCTGCCTTCAATCAAGCTGCCAGGAATTGGCTCCCTTCTTCAATGCCTGAACTTTGTTGAAACCTGGCAACCCTGATTAATGATATTAACACTGTTGCTGTATTAAACATATTTAAACAAAGCTATGTCTAAAACCACTCAAAACGAGCTGCTACTCTGTACGCTGGATGTTTGTATGTTGACGACTCTCAAACAGTACAAAAATTCACTAGATAGTAGCCTATAGCAAAAGTGTGACTTAATTTTGTTTGAGGCCATGTCATTATTATTGTCGTTCCGAGCCACCAAAATCTATGGTCGTGAGCCACTGCTGCAGTTTGGACAGATGTATAGTTATTACGTCATCTTCCAGGAGAATGAAGTGTGAACACGAGGGAACAGGATCATTCAAGCTATGGAATGATCTAATAAGCATAAGAAGAGCATAAGCATGTGTGTATGGATGTGTGATGTGTGTGTCTACGTGTGGACACGTGTGCGACATGAGATTGTGAGATGGGGGTACGTAATATACTGTACAGTGACAGATGGTTGGTCCGTGTGTGCCGTGCTGTGCTGCTTATCGGGAATCTGGACAAATGGGGAGAACAACGTCATTACAGCATGATGGAATGTTGGCACAGGAAACAACATCTTGCTGTCTTTTGTTGCGAAGCGTTTCTATTCAAAAAGATGGAATGACAATGGTTGTTCGACTCCGTAGTTCCACTGCAGTGGAACATGATCAATAACAAAACCCGATTCTGTCCACGTGGTGCTTGAAAGTTTGTGAACCCTTTTATCGAATTTTCTGTTTCTGTATAAATATGGGGTAAAACATCATCGGATTGTCACACGGGTCCTTAAAGTGGACAAAGCGAGTAGAGAAAGAGTAAAAATGTTATACTTGGTTATTTATTTATTAGGAAAAATGATCCAATATTACATATATGTGAGTGGCAAAGGTATTTAAACCTTTGCTTTCAGTATCTGGTGTGACCCCCTCATGCAGCAATAACGTTAATTAAACGTTTGCAGTAACTGTTGATCGGTCCTGCACATCGGCTCGGGGGAATTTTAGCTCGTTCCTCAGTACAGAACAGTTTCAACTCTGGGATGTTGGTGGGTTTCCTCACATGAACTGCTTGCTTCAGGTTCCTCCACAACATTTCTATTGGATTAAGGTCAGGACTTGACTTGGCCATTCCAAAACATTAACTTTATTCTTCTTGAACTATTCTTTGGTCGAATGACTTGTGTGATTAGGGTTGTTGTCTTGTTGCATGACCCTTTTTCTCTTGACATTTAGATCACAGACAGATGTCCCGGCATTTTCCTTTAGAATTCGCTGAAATAATTCAGAATTCATTGTTCCATCAATGATGATTATGCTTCTCATTTAAACCAAAAAGTTCTATTTTGGTCTCATTCATCCAACAAAACCTTTTTTCCAATAGCCTTCTGGCTTTTCCACGTGATCTTTAGCAAACTGCAGATGGGCAGCAATGTTATTTTGGAGAGTGGCTTTCTCCCTGCAACCCTTCCATGCACACCATTGTTGTTCAGTGTTCTCCTGATGGTGGACTCATGAACATTAACATTAGCCAATGTGTGAGAGACCTATAGTTGCTTAGAAGTTACCCTGGGCTCCGTTGTGACCTTGCAGACTATTACACGTCTTAGAGTGATCTTTGTTGGTCTCCACTCCAGGGGAGGTTAACAATGGTCTTGAATTTCCTCCATTAGTATACAATCTGTCTGACTGTGCATTGGTAGAGTCCAACCTCTTTAGAGAAGGTATTGTAATCTTTTCCACCCTGATGAGCTTCAACAACTCTTTTTCTGAGGTCCTCAGAAATCTCCTTTGTTTGTGCCATGATGCACTTCCACAAACATGTGTTGTGAAGATCAAACTTTGATACGTCCCTCTTCTTTAAACAAAACGTGACGCTCGCTCGCTCACACACTCACACCTGATTGTCGTCCCATTGATTGAAAACACATGACTCGAATTTCACTGCTAATCGGGTTTTTTTTCCCCCCTCTTTTTTTTTTTTTTTTTTTTTTTTTTTTTTTCCACCAGGCACTTTTTTTTTTTTTTTTTTTTTTTTTTTTTTTTTTTTTTTTTTTTTTTTTTTTTTACCTTTTTTAAAAATCTTATTTTTTTTTAAATCATATTTATGCAGAAATATAGACAATTCTAAACAAACTTTCAAGCACGGCTGTATATCATGGGCAACTTTATTTCTCCTCACTTTCCTCACTTGTTAATAAAACACCGTCCTAGCACTATACATGATTCTACGTTACTTAGAACAAACTATATCCTGTTTAATGTGCAAACTATATCCTGTTTGATGTGTAAAATCTAATCTACACAATTATTGCTCTCAGAAAGACGTATTTGGTGGCTTATGTTTGCTTTTATAGTTTGAGTAACTTCTTCAGCTTATTATATCATTTAACCATCTCTTCACCACCTCATTGTTAAAAGGTTCTATCTCCTATCCATTTTTAACCAACATAGAACCTTCCAATATTAAGGTCACAATTTGTCAGTCTTGGGTATCATTTGCAGTGTGTAATTTTTGTTACTTAAGCCTAAGTTAATATCGTGTCTTAGTCAATCACAACCGGTTCTATGACATTTGTGCCCCAGAATACACTTAAAGACAGATCAATAGCTCTATCCATTATTTCTAATGTTTTTATTGTTTAAGGTCTGTAATGCTCTACTGGTAAACACTCTACTGGTGGAACCTTTTCATTATAAAAACAGACAAACCACAAACTAAACTTACGATTGTTGTAGTCTGTCCTTTTGTGTGCTTTGTATTTTAATTGGGCAATGTGTGCTTAGTGTGTCGACTTTTAGTAAACAATCGACTTTGTTCATGTTCATATGTATGTGAAGATACTCTATCAGCTCAAATGGAGGTCATATCACGGGGGTGTGTCATACTGTGTAATCACCTGATACACAACTGTCACTGATAGCCCGCATGAAACAGTCTGGGCTAGAAAGAAATCAGCCCCAGCCTTGTTCTCGCTTCTTCACATCATACAGTGGTGTTTTTATTAGGACCGTTGGCTCGGTTACACAAAAATCCAAAACGATCTGCTTTAAGACAGTTGTTATCAGCAGTTACCGGCCAAAAATGAAACCTAATATTGATCGGGCATTAGCCATGCTAGCACATTTATTCGAGTCACCTGCTAACAGGCAAAGAGAGCATACAACATTCACTTCAGCCTCATGCAAACTGAATAATGTCTGAATCATAGTATGGGAACAAGAGCAAAGTAAGTCAAACCCTCTCAGCCAAATTGTTGTATTGTATAAGCCAAATTTCAAATTCAAAAAGACTGGAAGTGTTGCGGACCAATTGAGAAGTGGACGTCCATGAACATCCAGTGACGAAGGCACAATCGACGTTTGTGGTGCTGGTGTACATAGTCCCCTACTGCATGGAGACTTCTGGGACACCCTGTATCGAAAAAGTTTAACATGCTCAAGGTTCAGTCTGACTCCGAGTGAATCCGACGTGCGTTACCGCTTTTTCACATATGCCTCACTCCTACTTATAGCGGAATAAACACTTTCACCTTTTTCACCAAGTCCCATTTTACAGTTTGGACCCAAAAATAGAATCAAACATTAACAAACATTAAATATTGTTGGATTTCACCAGATTCTAAATACGGTAAGAACCTTAAATTACCTGTCTACAGAATAAAAAAAATAAAATAAAACTATCCTGGGATATCTAATATACAGAGATAAACATACTTTACCCACATAATAGTATTGTTTCTCCTTCTTAAGATCTCTGTAAGGAAAAGCATGGCTACAAACTAATCAATAAGGATGAAACCAGCAGGGATTCTGTGCCTCATTAGCCAGATTGAACCCCCTGTCAATGCAGGTCTTAAAGCCAGATCAACCAAAGCCAATTTAGCACACGGAAAAGGATCAATGACCTAAATAAACTCATTACAACACTGTAGGACATCACATAAATGATTAAAGAGCGTGTAAATGAGGGGGAAAATACTGAATTAGAATTCATTCATAGCTGTAAGATTAGGTTTGAACAGACCTGCATGAGGAAACATACAAGAGACTACAACAATCGGTTGAATCTGAGTGTCTCCACTGATATCGCAACTTCGTGGAATAAGAATATAACACGTGTGGGACGTGCTGTTATAAGACAAAAATCAACAACAGGGCGGAGTTACTGTTGCTGATGTTACCAAATTTGATTATTTTCCTTCCTTGAGTGTTTTATTCCTATAGACCACAGGAATCTGACAACAATTCCAATTGTTTATTTATTTGAGAATGACATGTTATAGGGGAACACGGTGGCTTAGTGGTTAGCACAGTTGTCTCCAGGGTTGGGGGTTTTGATTACTTCCTCTGCCCTGCGTGCATGGAGCTTCACACGGAGTTCTCTGTATGAGAACGGGTGCGTTAATATAAACCTGTGATTAGTATTGCAGCTGTAAACACTGTCAAAGCTGCTGCTCTAGGAAATTAATCAGCACCTTCTGGTCAATCAGAAACCTTAAAGTGTTAAACCCCCAACAGATATCGTCACAAAGCAGCTTTACAGAAATCCGGATGTAGATTTAGATCAATAATGAACAAGCCCTGAGGCAACAGCAGTGAGGAAACAACATCTTCAAATGTTGAGAGGAACCAGAATAAAAAGGGAACTCACAGAGCTGCTCACACCGGGGGTTTGTCTTTATGTTTTGGAAATAGGGAGTTTATCAGAGAAAGGATCAGAGTGTGTGTGTGTGTGTGTGTGTGTTTAGAGGATTTGGAGAATGGAGTGTATTGGGTTACAGTCCTCACATTACAGAGACTTGCACAACTGTCTGCTTGCTTATCCTACTTGTTTCTCTCTCTCTCTCTCTCTCTCTCTCTCTCTCTCTCTCTCACACACACACACACACACACACGCACGCGCACACAAAAACACTGCTGAGAATATATGTCAGAGAATGGAAATTCTGCTCTGTCAACCTCTCACTCCGTCTCTCCTCAAGCCTGTTGCCATGGTGATCCTCTCATTCCTGTCGCCTAGAAACATAAAAGACGTTGTGAGGGCAATTCATCTGTCTGTACGCGCGTGTGTGTGCGCATATTATTAAGATTATTGGGAAATGTTCATGTGTTGTATGGGGAGGGGGTAGGGGGATGGGAAAGTGGTTGATGTGAAAAAATAAGTACACCCAACCATAAGGGAATTTCCACCCACACACAAAGTAAAAACAGCATTGTGAAAGTTAAGTTAAAAACAAGCATTTCTTTTAAGTTGTAATGGTAATATTTGTTAAAAAAAAAAAAAATTACATTGCTAAAGGTAAAACAGATAGAGTTGAGTAAGATTTGAGCCTCGAGCCCGCCCACCATTCCCACCTATGTACACAAAGCTGCACCCCCAGAACCTACAGTGGGTGGTTCAATTTAGCATTAATAAGGACTATCATGCCATCACTTTCAAGCACACTCAGGCATTCAACTGCTTGAAAGCAAAGTTATAACACTATAAACATTGCAAGAGTTGGCTCATATTGATTAATAGAAGGTTTATGAGCGACTTTTTTCTTTGGAATAACCTCTTATGAGAGCTAAGCTCAGGTATTAGCATGCTTATGCTTATATTGCTGGCTAAAAGATAGGCCATTCAGCTGCTTGAAAGCCAAGTCGCAACTCTATAAGCAGGTGAAATTCGGCTCATAATTGTGGATGACGAGGATGATCAAGAGTCCTTTACCTGTCCAGGTGCAACATTGTTACTATTGTGTCCAGCTTCACCTGGTTCAGAAGGAAGAAATTACATCTTGGAAAATGCTTTGCCAGGGTTTATTATGGTTTTACTGTGTTTCTTGTTGTTGATTTTATTGCTCACTGCAGAATAATCTGTCTATGAGGTGATTGATTTCAGCCGGAGATAGGGCAGATTGAAGGGGCATTGGGGAGTGTCTATAAAATTACTCACAAGAGGTGCATCCGAACACAAACAAGCACTCCGGAATGTAAGGCAATTTTCCAAACTGGTTTTCTCAGCCACGTAATCCACGGCTTAAACCTTAATATGTCCAGGTTATTTTCTATTAGGGAGAAATATTATTTGATTTTTTTTTTTTACCATTGTACCTTTAATATCAGCGCAGCAGTAAAGGTTTACGATTGTCGCTCATGTCGCTGTAAACCATATAAGCATTTTAAAATGAATTCAACATTGTCAGGAAATGTATTTGAGTACTTGCTTATTCAAGAATCTGAGTAGTTATTTGTCAGGAATATAGATCGGAAACTCTCTGTATTAATCCTCTGTAGTCCTCCATTTTGTCGCAATTAGCGAAATAACTTAGCATGCTAGTAAAACAAGAATAAATTTAAGTTAAACAAGAATAAATTCTGGTTTGTAAGCGCAATCGATTGAGTTCAATTATTTTAGGGGGACCAAATAAAATCCTACTTTATTAAAATAAAGTTGAATACATTGAGGAGTTTGTTGCCAATTTGCCTCATATGCTAATCTGTCTAAATTAGCTGCAAGAACCTCAGCAAATATAAAAGATAAAAACACAAAAGTAAAAGGCAGTTACACCGGCAAACTGCATTCCTTTGTGTGTGTGTGTGTGTGTGTGTGTGTGTGTGTGTGTGTGTGTGTGTGAAATAATTTATAGTCAGGTCATAAATTTATCATTATATAAAATACCACACAGACTCACTGCTAGAATTAGCACATTCTCCATTGTGGAGCTTCTGTGCTGCAGTTGCATTATGAAGAAGCAGCGTACTGTACAGCGTACTTTAAAAAAAAAAAAAAAAAAATTTAAGTTTCATTTTTATTGAACATTTCTGCTGAACACTTCTAATGAACTTTTCTACAAAACATTTCTGCTGAGCATTTCTGCTAAACATGCTTTTGTGTGCAAACTTCTGCTAGAGAAATGTTCTTTATCGGATAAAGATTTTATTACGATTCCATAATTTAAGGAAGCGCTAATATTTATGTAATAAATTTTTACGGTCGGAAAAAAAAAGAGCCAGTTTTATTTGTTTTATTTTATTATTGAAACCGCATCTTTGTGCTAATATCAACGTTTTTGTTTTCAGTATCACCTAGCACAGCGCAGAGTAGTTGAGGAAGGTTATAAGATTTTCTCACGGACCTGACGGTGGTTTGGCAGTAGCGGGTTTTAAAAAATTATTATTAGAAAACCCATAAAGCTGCATCTATTTTATAATAAATTGCTTTATGTTATGGTTTTAACCATTCCTGCCACGATTAAACAGAGTTTCATGGTCTGCATTTGCATACTGGAAGATGATTGCCTCTTTTATGTTGTGATGCGAGAACTCTTGTGGTTCACATGTTGAGAACTATAGTAAGCTGAATGATCTTCATTTTATCGAAATTCCATGGTTTCAAGACACAGGTTGGGGAGAAAATACTGCCCACTGAGTCTAATTTTGGTGACATGTAAAACTGAATAGCTGGCCAACATCACTGCCGCTCTGGCTGCATTCATCTCTAAAGGAGTGGTCATCTTTTTTTCTTATAAATAAATAATACCCAGACTGTATTAAACATACTGTATTACTACACAACAATCCAATGTAATTCCATTTTCAAACCCAAATCACCATGGAGCTGAATGGTGTATGAAATTCATTTTTTATGTCCACATGATAAAATAACTGTTTTTTTTTTTTTTTTTTTTAAATTGCAAGCCAAAACTGATATTAACGATTTACCTTTGCCTCAGATAACACGTGCTGAAAGTGCAGTATAGGTATATAGCGCCCCCTGTAGAGAAATAATTTAAGTACAGCAACTGGGCATTTTAAGAAGACATTCAAACAGGTTAGATTTTTTTTTTTATAACAGTTATTTATTTGCTTCTATGCATTCTGTTTTTATACTCACAAAACTAATTTCATGCCAGTGTGAAAAATATTACTGCTATTTAGAAATTAGTGTGCCCTCTGCATCAAATCTGGACCAAAACTGTCCTTGGACACACTATTAACCTCCAACACACTCATTCTTTCTTTCTTTCTCTCTCTCTCTCTCTCTCTCTCAAACACACACACACACACACACACACAAAGCCATTGAGACATTATAGTCTGAACATTCAAGAAAGAGTTTAGTAAACAATACAAAATTTACACACTTCCCAACATAGTCGATCAGCCAAGACATGTTTAGCATATGTTTCCATCCATCCATTTTCTATACCGATTATCCCACAGAGTCACGGGGAACCCGGAGCCTATCTCTGGGAGCAACAGGCACAAGGAGGGGAACACCCTGGACAGGGTGCCAATCCATCACACAGCCCAATCACATACACACTCACACCCCCATTCATACACTACGGACACTTTAGACACGCCAATCAGCCTACCATGTATGTCTTTCGACTGGGGGAGGAAACCGGAGTACCCGGAGGAAACCCCCGCAGCACGGGGAGAACATGTGAACTCTGCAGTGGCAGGAACCGAACTCGCAACCCTGGTCGTGTGAGGCGAACGTGCTACGCGCGGACGTGGTTTCTGTCACTAAATAGGCAAGACATCTCATGCTGTTTCATTAAAGTGTACATCAATAAGCATCTTCACCACTGGAAGCTCACTGGATTACTAATCCGAAGGTTGCGCGTTCGAATCCCAGCACTGCCAAGCGCTTGAGCAAGGCCCTTAACCCTCAACTGCTCAGTTGTATAAAAGTCGCTCTGAATAAGTGCATCTGCCAAATGCTGTAAATGTAAACACATGAAACTAAACTGGTGGTTCTTACGTCCTAGCAACATTAGACTCATTGCCCCAGTGCAAAAACGTTTTTTGGGGTTTTTATTTTTATTTTTAAAACACGTGTCTCAGCTGGTCTACTACCTTTGGACGTGGGTGTAAATTTTTTTTTTCCTACCCCTTTTTTTTTTAAAAACCCCCAAAAAAAAACCCAACCACAAAAAAAAAAAAATAATCATACATAAAACAAAAACAAAGCTTAGCACCAGACCCAGATAATGTAAGACTGTTCTATAATATTGCACAGCTGAATAAATCAAGACCTTGGCTTTATAAGGTTCATGTTAACTAATGCAGTAAATAAAGTTAGTTAAGGAAATGATAAGGTTCTGACGATTCTGTGATTTTAATATAGTGATCATTTTGTAATAACAGCATGTCTCAGTATTTTATTCCTCTTCACCCACAGCAACTTGCCAGCTATTACAAGGATTTATTCCTCTGACTGCTACAAAGCTCTGACACTGGAGACTCCTTCCGTAAATATATATATTTTAAAAAATAATAAACAACCAACTTCAACCTGTCGATTTTAATTGTGCCTTTTTTGTTGTTGTCGTGGTTACAAGTCCCTGTGTAAAATGTTATTGTAGCAACGATGACGAATTAAAACGAGCACATTAACAGAAACAGTGATACGAATTACAGCCTGCACTAATGTTAAAATCAGTCGGCACCTTCTGACCAATCAGAATTCGGAATCAAGAAATTCGCCACTTGCGAATGATTAGCGGTATTTTCAATGAATTACGAATAACATATGAACTGAGGAAAAAAAGGGTCAGAACCTTATAAATCGAAGGTCTCGAAACGTCGCCAGCCGAGTCTGAATCCAATCCACGTTTTCAGCACACTGCATTCAGACTCTACACGTCTACACGGAGGTTCATGCATTCTAATCACAAATAAAGCTCGATACCTCTAGCTTCGGTCACAACGCACACGATCCCATCAACATGTTGGTGAAAGTGTGCGTCACAAACCCATCTCTTAGTTTAGAGACTTCTTGATTTTGTTTGCAGAAGTGATTTCAGCTCGTAACACACAACGCAAAATAAAACAGAACAAAAAAAACAACAACAAAAAAATAAATAAATTTTGTATTATATGAGATCTCACTGGAGCAGCTCAATCTCTCTTAAATAAACAGATTTGTTATATTTTGTCTCCTAATCTGTATCTAAGAACACATTTCGGATCCTGTAGGTAAACTGTTATATAAATGACCCCATGAGCTTAATAATGAAGAGAAAGTAAGCACTTGTAATATTATTATTATTATTATTATTATTATTATTATAAGGCTATTAATGTCATGGCTGAACGGAGAAGTGTGTTTAAATCAGCATGATATTATTATTATTATTATTATTATTATTATTATTATTATTATTATATCATGCTGATTTAAACACAATTATCGTTCAGCCATAAATGGCCTTATCATTATTATTATTATAAGGCCATTTATGTCATGGCTGAACGGATAAGTGTGTTTAAATCAGCATGATATTATTATTATTATTATTAGGCTTAGCTAAAATTGCTGATTAGCTCCAATTAGATGTCCGTGATTACAAATTGGTGCTCCTCACTTATATATATATATATATATATATTTTATTGGAGTACTTTATGTCCAAACAGCTAAACATCTTTTAATAGAAAGAATTTCTATCTAATAGCACACTGTCAAACCTGCAGGTAAACTTTTAAAGTCTTTTTCTTTTATTTATTTATTTTTAAACGAAAGACCTCACTATCTGACGAAGAAAAAAAAGCGTTTTGTTATTATATGACGGCATTTACGTCATGAATTTCAGATTTCTTAACTAAACATAATTAACTCCAGCTTAGCTAAGGATAATTGGTGAACATTAACTAGCGTTTAAGATGCATTAGTTCTCAGGATTCCTGTGGACTGTTAAATATTTTGAAAAACGATTCATTTGCTGATAATTGCGTTGTTGTTGTTGTTATTGTTGTCTTTGCTTCTGTATTTGAATCTATAGGCTTCTAAAGGACAATTCGCCAGATGATTAAATTCTTTCCCGTGTTTATTCGAAACGATGCAGTGAAGCTATTTAGCTCCTAAATTGCTTAAATAATTGTGAAGAATGCGGATTGTAGGCCTTATTGTGCAGCCCAAACCTCATGTCTCTGTAACTGTACGGTTATGTAGCCATGCTAAACAGATACACAAATAATATTTGACCGGGTCTTGTAAAGAACCGAACCTAAGCTCAAGTAAAAACAATAAAGTAAACGTACTTAAAGCTTTTTAGAAACTTCATTCTGCATGGTTGTGTATTAGAGCGAGTTAAAGTTAAACATCAGTTAAATGTTACTCTAAAACTGAATGCTACTCGTTTTAGTTACACAGAAAGCGTAAATCAAGCCGTAACGGCACACTGCGTTATCCTACGCATCGTCCTCGCTCTCTCTGTGCGTGCGTGCGTTCAGCAGTCCAGGCCGATGTAGTTGAGCAGGAGCTCGAGGGCGTGCACTTTCTGGTTGGCCTCCTCGATGGCGCTGTACGTCTGAACGCTGCTGCTGATGTGGTAGCGGATGTCGTCCACCAGCGGGATGGAGTCCGTCTCCTGGCGTGCCGCCACGCTCGCAGCGTCCTCTCGGATTAGCTCTGCAAACTCCGCCCTTTCCACCAGCTTACACACACGCAAACACACACATACACATACACACAAACACACAAAAGGTTCAGGATCAAAGAGCCACACACGTTTCTTATTATCCGGTTGATTTATTTACAGCTTCAAAAGGTGATCCCAGATCACGGTCCTTATTGATATTCCTGTTCCAGAGATCAAAAGCTCAGCTGTGACAACACGTGCACGTGGAACGCACCCTCTCGATGATCTTGGCCATGTACTCTGTGCACTGGTCCTCGAGGCGCGACAGGCTGAACAGTTTGGCCGTCTTCCACATGTGCAGAACGTTTTCCTCGCTGAGCAGCGCAGCCAGGGTGCGGCCACACAGACGCTTCAGACCCGGCAGCAGGTACATGTCCGCTACACATAGCACCTCGTACACGCTATCATGGGACAGCTGCAACACACACACACAGTATTCCATGCATGTGAGTAGCTCAGACACATTCATTTACATTTATGGCATTAGGCCGACGCCCTTCTCCAGAGCGACTTACATTCATCTCATAGGCCTTGCTCAAGGGCCCAGCTTGGAGGTGCTGGGATATAAACTCACGACCTTCCGATCAGAAGTCCAACATCACTAACAGGGATTTTCTCAGCACTTCTGCATAAAACCGATTGCGTATGATCTCAGTTTGTGTCGTCATAAAATACACAACAACCGATCACACATTATTAGTGGATAGAGATCGACCGATATTGATTTTTTTTTATAACCGATACCAATATAGATTATTTGTATGTTTATGTGCCTGATAACTGATATTTATTCATTGTTTTACTTCTGTTTTTGACACGATGCTAACGACACCGCAGAACTGAACAAACCTGTCTGAACAAATTCTGTCAATTTCACTTCCTCCTTGCAAGCAAAACTTTTATTCATACACCAATAAATAGAGGGGTCTGAAAGAGTGCAAAAAGTTTCAAAATAAAGTGCACTGTTACTAAAGTGTCCTTTTTTTTTTTTTTAATTTTTAATAAAAGCGTCGATGAGGTAAACAAACTACATGACTCAGTGAGCTTGTCTATTTCTTAGCACGAAGCTGCTTAAACTACATATCAAGTGTTTATGTAACATCTAATTTGTGCATTAATGGCGGTTATGCTGAATAAAGTTTATTAATTAAAGCAAAGCAAGTATACTTTACCTGTGCACACCATTGTTGACTCGTCTCCCCTCAGATACAGCGGTCCTGTGCGCAATTCTCAAAACGCCCACAAGATGTCGCCATTTATCGGTGGAGCCGATATTACAAAACCGATATCCAATTATGGAAAAACGCTTAAATATCGGGAAAACCGATTATCAGGCGATCTCTACTAGTGGATGACGTACTGCTCAGAAACTTTTAACCGGAGCATCAGTGTGTTGAGCCAAATACTGTAACTGTAACCCCTTTCCACATGTACTTTTATGAAGCAAGTTAACAGCAATCAGCTGAAAACACAAGCCAGGACGGGAACCAGCATCGTATAAATAAACCAAATCTGCCAGTAAAACGAGAACATTTCAGGCTTGAACTAAGAACAACGTCTGCACATAGACTTAGATCTAGAACTCTGCCCGCTCTAAATCATATATAACCTAATGTGATAAGATTCCATTTATTTATAATAAATAATTATGAGAGAGACAGAGAGAGCGCGATTGGGCATGTGTGAATTACCTGCGTTTGTGCCTCTACTAATAACGAAGCTTGCGAGTGTGACCTGTATGCAACTGTAACTGTACGTTACTATGGTTACAACGGTCAGCACGTCAATTTAGAACGGTGATTGAACTGAACGGAACTACCTGTGCATTCGACACCTTCCAGCCAATCAGAAGACAGATTCATGACGTCGCATGGGTATTTTTAATCGACCCCTTGGAAGCCCCGCCCCTTTACCACCATATCATATAGCAATCTTTCGCTTTGACTTGATTTTCTCACTTGAAAGATGCGACACCGTTCGCTTTCTGTCACAGTAAATGGAGAAAGCATCGAGTTCATTAGTGTGTGTGTGTGTGTGTGCGTACCTGTGTGTTATCGCTGTAGATGTAGTAGAGGATTTTGGTGAATAGCTCGTGAGATACATCATGTAGGGTGATGACAGGAACTTCGGGGAGAGACTGCAGGGTTTCTCCCTCACTGAAATGATCTTCCACCAACGCCTTAAAGTAATCGCTACGGCCACAGAAAAATGCCTGTGGACACACACACACACACACACACACACACACACACACACACACGTTTCAAGCTTGAGATTAGTTGAATGCCTGCGATGTACTTTTTAAAACCAGAACAGCTTTTAACAAACAGAGTGAGAAAATAAATAAGTAAATAGCCTGGATATTCCCTCACCTTATGACACAGGAAGTCATAACCGTCCACCCGGAAGCAGATGTCAGGGTAGCTGGGAAAACTGTCAGTCAAATCAAAAGGAAGCTGCCCGTATCCAACCTGAGAAAGCGGATCATATGCAGTTGGATCGAATAAAGACAAGACAGTACGCTCTTGTGACCAGGTCCGACGAGTTCGTGTCTCACCCTCAGATCAGCGGGGAGAGCGCTGTCGGCTAACAGAGCCATGCCGTCCTGCAGCTGCCAGTCGTGAGGATCCAGAGTGAGCACCTTCACGCACGTCCCCGGCTTATTGGACACTAACGAGAGACAGAAAGGTATCGGAATTCTCAACTTTGGGGTGGGACTCTTCGCGTTACACGCCACCGTGTGGTCGATTATTTTCTTGTAACATACATGTGGCTAAAATCGTATCAGGATTCGCTCTGGATACAAGACCCACGAAGCTACAGGGTGTAAAACAGGGTGTCTGTGCATCATGCAGCGTCTCACCAAACTCTTCCACCTGCTTGCACTTGACCTCCAGCTCCTCGATGAGCTCGCCGATTTTGCACTGCTTGGCCAGACGCTTGCAGTCTTCCACGTAACTCACGTCGATGTCCAGACGACCTGCGAAGCCACAGAGCAAGCAACACGCTGAGGAACTCCGGGATAGAGTCTACAGTGTTTCCGTATTTAAGCGGAAGGTCCCCAACCCCCTCGATGTCCTGTGATGCTCACCAGTATAGAAGTACTGCAGGATGGCGGCGAACGCAGCCGGATTCACCTGGTCACACACACACACACACACAAACACACAATTTAACCTCCCAGAAAAGAAGTGTTTACTGACGATGATTAAATGCAGTTGTTTCAATCTCTTTACTCAAAAATATAAGAATTCTTTCAATTCCTCGTAATAACAATCCGATATTTCACATTTCACGGTGATCGGAAAAATAAAACTCAAGCCTCGTAACGAGTGTCGAAAATGTAACTTTTTGTTTTTCTTTAAACTTTGGCTGTACCTGTAAGAGCGAATCCTCTTTTCACTCACTTTCCCTTTCCCACATTCTGTTCTCAGCGTCCTCGCGCATATGTAATGAGTATGTGGTATATAATTAAACCGAGATTAGACGGAGAGAACGACACGGCACGAGATTTCACGTTCCGTACGCCTCGGGGTCGTGTCCTAGATGGAAACAACAGCGAATTAAGGCATTAAGGATGAACCCAAGCCAGCGTTCACACACACACACACACACACACACACACACACACACCTCCTGAGGGAAGATCGTTTTAGATCTGCACCGTCGCTGCTCTCGGCTCATTTCGGACGTGGCCTCGTTTAAAAAGTTAACCTTTTCGTTACGGCAAACGGCGGAGGCAACGGTTTACGTTAAAAGGTTCCATCCGTTAATGAACGACGTTACTTACGGCATTAGTTACCGTTAACAAACCTTTAAACACCCCGACGTTTCATTCGTTACTGTGGTGTAGGAATAATAATAATAATATTTTTTCCTGCAGGTTGTACAGTTGATTGCAAAAGTTTGCACACCCTAAGGAACGGCGTAGAACGACATTTAGTACGTTTTACAGATGTTCTTTTCGTTCTCATAAGAAACGAACCTCACACGTTTTTATTTCGGCCCGGAGTCCGAGAAGTTCACGACAAAAACAGTGACCTCTTCCTTTTGGTCCTTTTCCTTTTTCAAACAATTTGCACACATCCATTCATGGCGAGTGAAAGCAGGATTCGCATTGCAAATCGGCTTATTTTCATGTAACGAAATCGAGCAACCGCAGAGCTTGGATCTGCCGTGTGGTCGGTGTGGTGTTATTAAGCGATTACGGAGTGAAATCCTACAGGATTCGGACATCGCGGTCTCGATGGGGTTTTGAATGCGTGTTGCGTGAAACAGCGCCCACCAGTGGATGTTTGAGAGCGATCATCGTCTTGCCCTTCCACTTGGTCTCCAGCATGTGGGCGAAGTATTCGGAGCGGGCGCTGAGGATGCAGCGGTGCGTGCGGAACATCTCGCCGTGCACCATGAACGTCACATCGCTGTATGAGCCCTGCTCCAGCAGCCTGCGCGCACACACACGGGAAATAGAGGTTCAGTAAACAAGCAGCTAAATTAACAATCAAACAACAGCGACAGGGAGCTGAGCCGCAAGTGCAAAGGTGTATTAACGACTCCTTGATTGACCCGCGTGTCTCATGAGGTGTGGTGCCAAGATGCTTTCTTCCAGCTCAGGGCTAGTTTCAAGCTTGGAAAATGCAAATGCTAAGGTTTGGTTCAAGTGCCTCAAGTTTCACCCTGCACCAGAATGTAAGCTTTGCATGGAGGTTAAATCATACGTCAATCTTTTAGCAAGTGAAGATATCAAAATTTCAAATGTAAATACACCGATCGGCCAGAACATTAAAACCACCTGCCTAATATTGCAGAGCAATGTAATGTAATGTAAATGTAATGTAATGTAGCACCCCCTTGTGCCGCCGCTGAGGTACTGACTTCACAAGAGCTTGCTTGTCCAGAACATCCCACAGACGCTCGATCGGACTGAGATCTGGGGAACGCGGCGGCCGAGGCAACACCTTGAACTCTGTAACGTTCCTCAAACCGTCCCTGAACTATTTTTGCAGTGGTGCAGGGCGCATTATCCTGCTGTGAAGCGGTGCACTTGGTCTGTAACAATGTTGAGATAGGTCGGACGTGTCAAAGTAACATCCACATGAACGCCAGGACTAAAGGCGAACATTTTCCCAGAGCGTCACATTTCCTCCGCCGGGTTGCCTTCTTCCCACAGTGCATCTTGGTGCGATCTCTTCCCCAGGTAAGCGACACACACATACACCCGGTACAGTTCTGATGCTCACGTGCCTATTGTAGGTGCTTTCGGTGGTGGACAGGGGGGGTCAGCATGGGCACTCTGACCGGTCTGCAGCTACACAGCCCCAGACAGCTGTGACGCACTGTGTGTCCGGGCTCCTTTCTATCAGAGCCAGTGTTAACATTTTTCAGCAATTTGCGCTACAGTAGCTCTTCTGTGAGATTATTCCAGACGGGCCTTGGGTTCACCATTAGTCCTTCCAAAACAGTCACAGATATATCTGATATAATCCTATACAAATACTGTGAGGTTTTTGTGCAGTATCGTGCAGGACGTAGCACAATACAAGATTTCTGAACCTATTTTATATAACTGACGGATAATTTTGCTCATTTTAAGCGCGGAAAGCATAAAAAAACCCCCAATAAAATAACATTTCAAGCTGAAAAATGACCAACTTCAATAATCTAGTAACAACCGAAGACAGACAATGAGCCCATTATTAGAAGCTAATGTTATAAATGTGAAAATATACAAGAAATAACACACTCACTTCAAACACCAGCAACAACCTCAGCTTTTACCACGAAACCAGCACTGAAACTGAAGACTCCTTCCATAAACATTAAATAACGATCTCCTGACGAAAAACCTTCACCACGTCAACAACATTTTGTTCTCTGTTAAAAACAATAACGCATTTTCTTAATCCCTTTATTGTTAGTCTTAGATTATGTGCGTCTCTGGCACCTGATTGAGCTGTTACTATAGAAACGAGTGCATTAATATAAACCCGTCGCTCACGTTACAGCCTGACCTACTGTCTGAGCCGTGCGGTTAGACGAAAACAACGCACGCCTTCTGGCCAATCAGATTCGAGAACTCAACCGTGTTGTAGTATTTAGTTGTTAGAACAAAAGGCGTTAAAGGTAAACGGTGAAGCTGTGGATCTGACAGCTGACTGGAAAGTCTGGTCTCTGTACGTACGTATTCTGTAACATTAGAATACGTGTGCCTTTGAGGATGACTTCCTTGCAGGAAGTGGGTTTGCTGTTGTAGTGAAGATGTGCTCGGTCGCACAAGCCTGCGTATGTTTGCACGTGTGTGTGTCTCACGTCTGCAGGAACTGCTCGTAGTAATCCCGCTGCATGGTTTTAGCCGTGATCCGCTTGTACTCCTTCAGCAGGCGGCGTATGGAGTCGCTCAGAGCTCCGTACAGACATCGCTCACCATCGAACGTGTTTGCTTCACACTTCGCTCCTGCACGTGCGCACACACACAGAAACACACACCGCTCAAAAACCTCACACTAGACCGTCTATAACCAGCCACTGCCGTTTAAAATAATTTAACTTAGCTTTTCTTAGTAAAAATTTAAATTTCAGACATTTGTTATTCCCGATGCTGCTTAAAATCATTCGTCTTGCTAATAACAAATAAAAAATTTTATAGGAATAATTTAGCATTAATTGGTTGTTAGATTCGGCAAATCGTTCACATCAGGTGAGATCTTAGATGGATAGAAATGTTTGATACTTACCATTGGCCAACAAATACTGCACCAACTCCTCATGTCCACAGAGGCATGCATAGTACCTTCACACACATAAAATCAAAAAGAAACAAAACGAAACTGCTTGATATATCGCTTTGCTTATTTGTAAGTCGCTTTGGATAAAAGCATCTGCCAAGTGAATAAATTTAAATGTAAATGTAAACAAACACTCATCATCGTGTGACATCATGTTTTCTGTCGTTTTATTAATGTATGCATGTTACAATTTGTCCATTTAAAGTGTACAATTATTTTATATTGAGTAATAATAATAATAATAATAATAATAATAACAACAAATTGCTTGAAGAAGCATCAGGGCCGTAGAGGGCCTCTGGACCACCAGGGGGCGCTTGATTTTTAAAACAAATATGGAAAAAAAAACTATCATTAGGTGAAAGGTTTAATGTATCAGGCCTAAAAGAATAGAATTTGAACATTTACGTGACTAAAGTCCCTCTAAAGTCCAAAAACACGAAAAGAAAAGAGACAAGAAACCAAAACATCCGTAAGAGCTTAACACTGATGAATTGGATTGAGTCCGTTTGTCCGCTTTACTGCCTCCGCTTGTTGAGGCAACGTAAATAAAAAAAAGTTAGCGACCAACTAGCTAGCTAGGTTACGTATCTGGCTATCTAGATTAAGAAGTGTTAGCATGTTAAAATGTAGCTTAGCGGCTCGTCAAAGATAACGAAGTATTCATTCTGCTCATTTTTCATATAAAATAATATGAATGGCGTACGTGGGGTCTAATTTCTTGCTTCGGGCCACCAGGAACAGATTTATCCCAGAAACGAACGTGAGATCGAGCAAACGCAGCAAATTCAAGCAATTTTGGCCGTGACAGACACACACACACACACACACACAAAAACAAAAAACAAACAAGCTCCTGTACAGACTGTATAAACAATAACAAATCTGTAGTGCGTAATTAACTTAAAGTAAACACTCGCATACAACAAAAGGTTAATCGAGTCCTCTGAAAGCTCGAACTGATGTACTCCAAGAGCCTACGATGTGAAGTAAAAAATAAATAAATAAATAAATAAATCAGCACTTTTTCACCTCTAAACCAAAACAACTAAATGATGATAAAAGCGTTTAGGACTCACAGAGGTGTACTGTCCCAGTTATCTCGTATGTTCAGTTCCACATCTCTCTGTTCAACCAGGTATCTGAGAAAGAAAAACAACAAGCCGGCATTCGTTTACTCACAAATATATTGATTTTGATTTATTTATGTAAATGAACATTTCAAAAAAGTGTTTAGAGTTACATTTAAATGTTGTGGAACGTCCACGAAAGTTATTTCTGGTTATCACTTGCATTCTAGCAGCTTTAAACATCGCTCCCTCTTTTTTCCTTTTTCGTGAACTTCATGAACAAAAACAAAAAAAATACAGCTCGTCATAACAACAACAACAACAACAACATCATATAATCGCAAAGCAATCACAAGTCAACTTTTCAAACTCAACAAGAACAACTTTTCCTAGCAACAACGCTAAATGCAACAATCACGACAAAAACACAGATTTTCCAAACAAACAAAACTAAATGCAACAACAATGACAAAACAACAGCGAAGTCAGATGCAACAGTTGACTTTTCCACACAACAAAACCGAACGCAGCGATCATAGCCACGACAAGTAACGTTTCGAATCAACGATAAATGCAATAATCTCAACCACAACAGCCATTTAAAAACAACAACAACAACAACCACATCGACCGACCCAACAAAAAGTTAAATGCAAGAATTCTAACTACAACTGTCGCACACTCAACGAGAACAACTACAGCGGCAACATGGTCAACAATCACAACCACAACAGCTGGCCCTTTCCAAAAAATAAACAAAACCACAACACCAACAACAACAGAACAACAAAGCTGAAATCAACAAATCACGGCCACGACCACAGTCACGTTTCCTACCAGCACTAAAGGGAACAATCACAACAGCCATTTTTTTCAAACAACAACAACAACAATGCTAAATACAACCACAACAGCAACCTTTTCAAACAACAACAGAACAACAAAACTAAGTGCAACAATTACAACCACAACTCAACATGGCCAACTATCACAACCACAACAACCACCTTCCAAATAACAACCACAACAACACTAAGTGCAACTGTCACAACAACAACAACACTAAGTGCAAGAATTACAACTATAACTTAACATGAACAAGTACAGCAACAACATGGCTAATGATGCAACTATCACAACCACCTTCCCAAAAATAAAAACCTCAACAACATGAAATGCAATAGCCACAATAACAACAACAACAAAACTAAGTGCAACAATTACAACCACAACTCAACATGGCCAACTATCACAACCACCACCTTCCAAATAACAACCACAAGAACACTAAGTGCAACAGTCACAACAATCACAACCTGAACATCAGCCACCAAATACACAACCTACCTGTTAAAACACAACTAAACCAACAACCACCAAACACACACACACACACACACACACACACACCTCACTCTGGCAACGTCGCCCTTTCTGCAGCTCGAGAACAGGTCGCTGGCGTCCATCTCCTCGGTGATAACGGCTCTCTGTAATGCATTGAAACGGCCTGTCTGGCGACAGGAGAGGTGCAGGCGCAGTGCCGCAAGTCTGACTGCAAAATATCACTTTTAGACCTCTCTCTGAGGCGCGGATCGGACTCACACCGTCACGGTCGTCTTCGCTTTCCCGAAATTTCAACCAGACGTAAACAGGAACACTGACTTATGTTTACAACCACCCGTTTTCCGACAAACGTCTCCCTCTGCGCTGGGATTAGCCTAGAAAGCTCCGCCTACTCCGCGCAATGATTGGCTAGTAATCAAGTCACGCTCCCAAGCAGTCCGCTGATTGGATAATGCAGAAGCCAAAACAAAGGTGACGTACGAACCAATTATTTAAATGATTCATTTAATTCGGTGCGTTAAAACGATTCGAGACTGATGCTTATGATTCGTTTATACTTTATATATATATATATATATATAACTTGTAAAATGGAACAATGATGTGAGAATAAGGATAATGTTTCGTGACTGTTTAAAGTCTCCCAATCTGACTTGTCAATTATTAAAAGAGACTAAACAGAAACATAGCAGTGAACTAAACAGGTACAAGCAAAAAAAAAAACTTGTCGGAATATGGGTGGGTAATAATAATATGTACCACTGCAGACTTTCTAGACGAAGAAGAAGTCCATTGCTCTTTGTCGCCCTCCCGTGGTGCGGCGTGATTTTGCAGTTTATGCCCCATTTCGCAAAGCCTGTCAGACTTCTCTCTCCCTCTCTCCCTCTCTCTCTCTCTCTCTCTCTCTCTTTCTCTCTTTCTCTCTCTCTCTCTCTCTCTCTCTTTATATATATATATATAGATAGATAGACAGATAGATAGATTATATATATATATATATATATATATATATATATATATATATATATATATATATATATATATATATATATATATATATATATATATATATATATAAAGAAACATTTTTTGTAGTTGTTGAGAATGTCCAAAATGTGTCAGCTAGATTGACCTTGGCATGACGAGTGTGAGAAATCATTGTAAGCTCTTTGACTCGACAAAAACACTAACACACAGTGATGACATCACCATTCGACCCGACTCAGAAGGCATGAAGGTAAAAGAGTATGTTACTGTGTTTTGATATTAGTGTGTGTGTGTGTGTGTGTGTGTGTGTGTGTGTCTTTACACAGATTAAGGCATTGAGTATTTGATGTGTGGCCGAACTGGTTTAGAAGAATGTACATGCCTCTTATTTTTTTTTTTTACTTCACACCTGCAGACCCACACACACCCACTTACCACACCTCCAACTTATAAACCGACCGTCCACGATTAAACAAGTTCTACACCAACCTCATCACAGTCTCCATCTCTCAGCAGAGATGAGCAGCCGGAAGCATATAAGCACCACGCGTAACTTCAGCAGCCTCTCTCTTGGCTCGCACGATGCTTTTAAAAGGACCCTACCCTGCCTGGGGAACTTTGGGTTAGGGAGCCAGAATGCTCTGGGGTCATCCCTCAATGCTGTCGTGACAAACAGCAGCCTCCTGGAGCCCGTGAAGCTCAACCTGGATCCAAACATTCATTCTATCAAAGTGCAGGAAAAGGAACAGATCAAGACCCTCAATGACCGATTTGCCTCCTTCATCGATAAGGTGAGACACTGTCTTGTCAACCTGCATGGTTTATTATATATATATATATATTAATAACTGTGAAAACCTAAAGACACTTATCACATCCTGTTCTGCACCATATTGCCTTCTGGACCCAGCATCCCTCAAGATAAGGTCTTCTGCTCAATGCCATATATGGTGTAAATTTCTTCCTCTATGTTATGAACTAAAATATCTGCCAACTGTCTTCATTTTGCACTGGAGAGCCTTCCTTATCTTAGCACCAGGAATGACTCAGCAGAGGAGACTTTTACCACTCACATCCTCTATGTCAGGGGTTCCCAAACTTTTCCAGTTCAAGGCCCCCCAAATGGCATTAACATTTGACTGAGGCCCCCCCTTTTGCAATATGTCTTTAAAACACATTAAAAGTACAGACTTCTGAACATATCCCCCTTTTTATATTAATAATTACATCTTTGCATTACATTAGATTAGGAATTGATTGTGTGTGTGTGTGTGTGTGTGTGGTTGTCTGAGAGTGAGAAAGAGAAAACATACAGTTATTTATATTTCACACCAAATTGTTGAGGCCCCCTGGGCGCCCCCTGGCGGCCGCCAACGGGGCCGCGGCCCCCACTTTCCATACCACTGCTCTATGTCACTAACGATTCATAGATTGCGGCAGGGATTCCCAGGGACCGAATGACATGACGCATGATAAGCTCTGGAGAGTCGCGGATAGTCATGATATCGAACGAGAAGGCTTACACTACAGTAGCACTATATTGAAACCCTTAGGGTTTAACCTTATAGCGTAGGGCTTCATCATAGACACACAACTAATACACATCCACACGAGAACGCATCCGTTTTCTGAAAGACGGAGCAACGGCAATATTCGGGCTTTTCCGTTTGTTTCTAACGAGTGCCAAGCCTTCAATCATGGCAAACAGAAAAGTGCGTTCGCTGTTAGCCGTCTGTTTCTGTTATATTTGTGTGTGATCTATCTCAGGTGCGTCATCTGGAGCAGCAGAATAAGGTGTTGGAGACGAAGCTGCAGCTGTTACAGAGAGGCCCTCCGACCGAATCCAACATGGAGTACATGTTCAAGATGTACATCAGTACGTTACAGTCTGAGCTGAGCTCCTTGAAGAATAACGAGGCGTACCTGAACGCTGAGCTCCAGAGTGTTGTGTCGCTGGTGGAGGACAACAAATGCAAGTGAGACACTTTACGGGGCATTAAAAAAAAAACCAAAACACATGAGCTTTAGCATAATTCAGGGCTGAGGGTGTACTTTCTTATGATTTAGTTCATTCTCAAATTCGAACACAAACTTACTAGTAAACTTTACAGAAAACGCTCAACGTGACCGTTATATAAAAAGCTCATTAGGCAACTAAAGAGCTCCGGCGTTTATTCTAAATGGAAGGAGTTTACGCATATGCAAATTGGGGAAAATTAAATGGCCCCACCCGTTTTTCTCTTTTTGGAACACTAGGATCATTCGTACATTCAGTTTTACAGAGGACCAACATACAGTCGTCCTCCGAAACTATTGGAACGGCAAGGGCCAGTTCCTTGCTTGTGCTGTACACCCAAGAGAGTTGGGTTTGAGATCAATAGGTGGAGATGAGCGATTGTATTTCCTGGTATTTACATCTAGATGTGTTAAACAACATAAAACGTGGAACTTTCTGTATCAAACCACTCGATTTGTAGGCGAGCAAAAGTATAGGAACAGACAAGTCTTGTAAATGAATGTAAGTAACATTTCATTTTTGGATGCAAATCCCTTTCTTGCAATAACTGCATCAAGACTGGGTTTTCTGCATCAAGGAAGGGTTCTCCCTTCCCGGTCTGTTCTTCAGGAAGTGAAATGCTGCTCAATTAGCTTAAGGTCTGGTGAGTGACTTGGCCACGCAGAAACCTTCCACTTTTCCCACTGATGAAGTCCTTTGTTGAGTCGGCAGTGTGTTTTGGATCATTGTCTTGCTGCATCATAAAGTTCCTCCCGATTAATCTGGATGCATTTCTCTGTAAATTGGCAAAGAAGATGTTCCTGTAAACTGTAAACTTTATTGATGAGTTCCATCATCAATAAAGATTAGTGATCCTGTTCTAGAAGCAGCCATGCAAGCCAAGGCCGTGACACTACCTCCACCATGTTCGACTAATAAGCTTGCAAACTTTTTCCACACTTTGGCCTTTCCATCACTTTCATAAAAGTTCACCTTGGTTCCAGAACTTTACTGGCTCATCTCTTTATTTTTTTTTTTGCAAATTCCAATCTGTCTTTCCGATTCTTCCTGCTGATGACTGGTTTGCATCTTGGATTCCAATAGTTTCGGAAGGGACTCCATCACTGTTCGATGACCTGAGTGATACTGCTGAAAAAATACCCGACAATCATTTTGCTGAATGAAAGAAGAACAAAAAAAACTTAAACTAATCATAATAGACATGGTTAAACAATTAAGAATAGAGATCGGCCGATAATCGGTTTTACAGATATTTTCCCCGATATTTAAGCGTTTTTCCATAATCGGATATCGGTTTTGTAATATCGGCTCCACCGATAAACGGCACCGTCTTGTGGGCGTTTTGAGAATAGTATCAGTGCACTTTATTTTTCACACTCTTTCAGACCCCTTTATTTATTGGTGTATAAATAAGAGTTTTGTTTTGTCTTGTTTTTAAGCAGGAAGTGAAATTGACAAAATTGTATATAAATAAAACGGTTTGCTCCGTTCAGTGGTGTCATTAGCATTGTGTCAAAAACAGAAGTAAAACATTAAATAAATATCGGTTATCGGGCACATAAACATGCAAACATCGGTATCGGTATCGGTTATAAAAATCGATATCAGTCGATCTCTAATTCAGAGGATTTGAGAGCTGGTTTAATGTGATTATGTCACACAGCATGATTCCATGCAAACAAGCTGGTACTATTTTAGGAGCAGGAACTGAAGCTTAAATACAAGTCGAACCACTTCAAGGATTAAAATGCCTGACATGCCAGACATTTTTACTCTCTAACGCCCGTTTCTACAGAAGCCTAGCGTAACCTGTTTCATCTCTTTGTTCATTGTTTATTGGAATAATCTGTGGTGTTACAGAGACCTGGGGATTAGAGGTCTGCATCAAGACTGGGAAAAATGTAGGTGCGAGCAGATGTTCAGAAAATAAAAGGCAACGTTGGTTAACCCTGGACTCAGCAGGTCGCTCGCGTGCCACTATGCGCCATGTTTCCAGCTTTCACTCATTTGTTCATGGTATAAATTGCTGTTTAATCTACAAGACAATCGCATGAGCATGAAACATACAGTATAGTACAATTTCACGGGCATGTTATAATAATAACCGGTGGGTCAAAAAGTGGTCATTTGGGATTTTAAAAGATCTCTAGTGTGGATTGTAGAATCAAAAAGAATATACTTAAACATGCACACAAACACACACACACACACCACTTTCCTTTGATGCAGGTATGAAGAAGAGATTAACAAGAGATACACAGCAGAAAATGATTTTGTGTGCTTGAAGAAGGTAAGACACGCTTCTGATTCAGATCTACACCCCATTTCATCATGACACAGATGACAAAAACGTATTTACTCTACTGATGAATCCTTTTTTCTTTGCATTTCCTGTTCTGCCAGGATGTTGATACTGACTACAAGAGCAGAATTAAACTAGAGGCGATGCTGTCTGAAGTTCTACAAGAATTGGACTTCCTTAAGGCCTTGTATGCAGAGGTACATGCACGCTCTTCGATTAGTTTTCAGTAGCACATCATTTGTTCTCTAATTCCCCGAGTATCGCTCTCTGGTGACACGCCTCTTTTTCTGAACAGGAAGTGCGGGAGCTGAAGGAACAGCTGAAGGACACCTCAGTGGTGGTTGAGATGGATAACAGCAGGGAGCTGAACATGAAGCAGGTAGTGAAGGAGGTGAAGAGTCAGTTTGAGGAGGTCTCGGCACGCAGCCGGCAGGAAGCCGAGGCCTGGTACAAGAACAAGGTGACGACCCCCTGCCTCTATACTTACACTGATATCTGTCAGTGGAGTTGTCCCCTCAAGGGTACATCTTTACCCAAGTATGAAAAGACCAACCTTAACAAGCCCACACTCAGGCCTATATTTGTGTATACATATGTGTGTGTGTGTGTGTGTGTTAGTTTTGTAACCTGTCATGCGTTTCTCTTGTCAGTTTCAGCTGGTATCATCACAGGCTGAGCAGTACAGCTCAGAGATAAAGAGCACTAAGTGTGAAATCGCCGACATAAAGAAACTGATCACAAAGCTGCAGGCAGACATAATGGCTGCTAAAGAGAAGGTAACAACCACCAAGGAACCACCCACTTCACACACACCTCACACATTAATCATAGTAAACACCTCGGCATCCAAAACTCCAGCCAGTGCAGAATTACCCGTTTAGCCGCGTGTTTTTCGCTCATTCGTCATAAAGTATAATATCCAGAGGTTATTGTGAGTTAATCAGTAATCGTGAAAGTATGTACAAGGTATAGGTATGAAGGTATTCTCTTCTCAGAGTGAATTTGTTTCGTCACTCACTGAACAACATCCCTGCAGTGAAGCACGGTGATGGTAGCGTCACTCACTTGCACAGTTCACATTTGAAATGGCTTCATAAAAAAAGACTTTAATTAAAATTAAATTAAAAGTAATTTGGCTAGCAGAAGTGAGTGAATGAGTCAGCGATCGTATGTGCACCAGTGTTAGCATGAACAATCTTCTCCATTTTCACATCTGGGGGTAATCGGATTTTTTACATGCTGTTTATTTCTGGTTGAAATACATATGCCAGTTCAGGAAAGCTTATAGTTTCTGAAAATAAAGAGAGAGAAAGAGAAAGAGAGAGAGAGAGATGTTTGTGTAGGCTATTGTTCAATTCATTCATGCTTTTATTTGTTTGTTTGTTTGTTTGTTTTGCAGTGTAAGAGCGTGGATGGGCAGATCGTCGAGGCGGAGCAACGTGGCGACGAGGCGGTGCTCGATGCTAAGCAACAACTTAAACAACTGGCGGAGGCACTGAAGAAGGCCAAGCAGGACATGACCAGGCAGGTTCGTGAGTACCAGGAGCTGATGAACATCAAACTGGGCCTGGACGTTGAGATCGCCACCTACAGGAGACTTCTGGAAGGAGAAGAGAACCGGTGAGAGAAATCATATTAAAGCAGGGTGAACGCTCACAGGTCATTGAAGTGTAGCTGCACCGATTTCACTCATAGACTCACTTGACATGCTGTATGTCTTTAATCGATCAGTAATTTGAAGTGGTTTACAAATGACGTAATCAATTACTCTCTGTGTGTCATCCATCAGAATCGGGCAGGATTCTGTTATACGTGTCCAGACCGTGCCAAACACCAGTAAGTATTATACATTCGTTGATTGATATTAGGGACTTCACAAATACCATATATGGACGCAGCCAATCAGAAGTATGCCTGATTGAATTAGTTTAACACTTAATGTGTAGCATTAGAGCTGATTGTTTGTGTGGCAACCTGGGGAAAACCTTCACATAATATACTCTCTCTCTCTCTGTATGTATATAGTATGTACAGCGAGATCGAGAGAGAGAGACATAATACAGTACAGTAGCTACAGTGAAATGTTTAAAAGATGTAGGTGTTTGTTTTTTTTGTCATTCACTGAACACTGTCTCCACAGTGAAGCATGTTGACGGTTGCATCACTCACTAACAATGTTTTAAATATGTTGGAATGACCTTTAAAAAAAATGAGGCTCATTCCATGTGACTTACCTCAGCAGATGAGACAGAAACTCGACATCAGCCCTAACCAGATTTTTCCTTAACTTATTGGTTGTGTTTTATTTTTTTCTGACTGTTCGCCAGAATTCATCCGACAGGTTTCCCCAGTCACATTTAATATAAACTCGTGTGTCTATTCCAGGTCACACCGAGTCTGTGAAAACCATCATTTGCACCAACGTTCTCATTAAGACGTTCGAGACTCAAGACGACGACGTCAACTCTGCTAAAGACTAATTCAGATCTATCATAAAAAGGGACTTTTCCTCCCCTGACCCTTTTGTCTCGTTCATATGTGACTTGTTCTGATATCTTTTTTTTTTCTCTCTCTAAGTACTGAAAAACTGTGATAAATAGTGCTCGCAGAGTGAGCGACGGAGTGAACGGGCAGATGAATGTGTGTGAGCGAGTTAGTGCACTAAGTGTGTGAGCTGTAATGTATCCGTGATCAATAAAGACTCATTATTATCATTTGGGTCTTCCCCAAATTTAGCGGCACATATCTATATATATCTGAAATGTCTTTGTGTGCCGTTACAATTTCCGTCCACTGTTTTCCGTAGACGAGTTCCGCTACCTCGGCAGCATCATGTCCGTAAAAGCAAATAACGATGATGATGTAAAGTGCACGTCTAGGCGTGCTAAGGCAAGTCTGGCTTTTGGCAGGCTACGTAAACGTCTTCGGGATGATCGTGGCATTCGGTTAGGGGAAGAAAAAAAAAAAGAAGACAAAATTGATTCGAACGATCATTAGGGGTACCAATAATTTTAATGCACAGAAAGACAAGGTAATGTAGACAGCTCGTTCTGGCTGCGTGATGCTGCGTTAATATCGTATCGTTTCGTAGGCGTCCATCAGCTCGAATACGTCCTCGCTGAAGTCATTATACTGCACACTGAAAAGAAGAAGACACAAACGTGATGAGACAGCGCCGAGGTGTGTAACACGGGTTGTGTGTTTGTTTGTTTGCTCTGTGCCTGGTTAAGACTTACTTCAGTTCCAAGACTGGACGGTCTCGAACGAGCTCGACCAATCGGGGAACGGAAATGTCAGTGAGTTTGTTGTTCTTCACGATCAGGCTCGTTAAGGAGCTACAAGCCATGACGGCTTGGCACAGCTCGTCGACACAGGCGTCCGTCAGACCCACCATCTCAAGACTGCCAAGACAAGCACAGCGGAACAACAGTTGGCATTAGTCATGGTGTGAGACACAGAAAAAAACTGGCCATCATTGTTAAAGAGTGTGTGTGTGTGTGTACATAAATGTCTGATTTACTCAAGATGCTGTAGCTGGCAGTGAGAGTGTTTCAGGGCCCTCAAGATGTGTTTGGCTGCAACGTCCCCTACTTTGTTTACTCCGATGGCAAGTTCCTTCAGCCTGGAAGCTTCACACACCAACACACTGCCCAGTGCGCTGAACACCGACTCGGTCAGCTCACACGCATTCATACTGACACACCACACACCCCCATACACAGATAAAGGATTAACCAAATACTGCAATCAATACTGTATATACTGTAAATATACTGTACAGGCATCCACACACATATGTACATGAACACACACACACACACACACACACACTGTAACTTCTCCAGTGAACACTTGGGGGATTTCAGGGCATGGCAGATGAGGAGCACGCTTGATTCGTCGAGGTCGTTGACGGACAGGTCCAGCTCGGTCAGAGAGCAGTGTTCTGATTGAAGTGCGGCTGCTAGGGACGGGCAGCAGGACCCGGTCAGCTCACAATCATATAAACTGCAGAAGAAACACACACACACACACACACACGTAAACACACTCTCTCTCTCTCTCTCTCTCTCTCTCTCTCTAGTGTTCTCATTTCTAGTGAAGCTCATATATGCAGCCCAGTAAAGGTTTTTTTTTTCTCCTTGACTGAGTGCACAGCGACATCTTGTGTTCACAGAGATTATAGCAGCTTTAAACTCCATGCCCAAGAGGGTTAAGGCAGTACTGGAAAATAATATTGACAAAAAAAATATTGACACTTTGGGCCCAATTTGGACATTTTCTCATAGGGGTGTACTCACTTTTGTTGCCAGCGGTTTAGACATTAATGTGTGTGTGTTGAGTTATTTTGAGGGGACAGTAAATGTACACTGTTACACAAGCTGTACACTGTTACACTACTTTACATTGTAGCACAGTGTCATTTCTTCAGTGTGGTCACATGAAAAGATATCATCAAATATTTACAAAAATGTGGGGGGTGTACTCACTTTTGTGAGATACTAGTATTTTTAATATAGTGTCTGAATGCTTTTTTCGCCTTTTATGCTTATGAATGCATACTTTTTTCATATCTGTAAGTACAAAGTAAAAAAAATTGTGTGTGCACATGTGAAGTTTATTGGTGCACTAGAAGTATATAAAAATGTTTTTTTTAAGTGTCTGAATACTTATTTCCCCTTATTTTTTATTTTTGTATGTGTATGCGTATGCATTTTAATGGGTATACCTTGGTGTACATGTATAGCGCGTGTATGCATGCGTGTGTGCGTGTGTGTGTGTATGTGTGAGTGTGCTACCTCAGTGTGTTGAGTTTGCAGCGGCCACTTTGTAGCGCTTCTGAGAGATGTTCCAGGGTGTCACCAGCCAGGCTGTTCCTTCTCAGGACCAGATTCGTCAGCTCAGAGAGAGAAGATGTCAGGGCAGACGACAGCGCAGCTAAGCACGATCCAGTCAAAGGACAGAGATCCAAACTGTAGAATGCACACACACACACACAAGGACAGACATCCTGACTTAATGTACGCGACTCAACAAAGAAAAAAAACAACAACAGCAAATTGTAAATAAAAACGACAGCTTATTTGTGTTTGTGAAGGTAGGTAGGTAGGTAGGTAGGTAGGTAAATAAATAAATAAATAAATAAATAAATAAATAAAAAAAAAAGAAAGAGAGAACCCAAGATTCTGCAGCGTGCACGTGGACGTCCCGAGTGCACCGAAGAGCCGGAAGAGTCCCTCATCGGTCAGGTTGTTAGCTCCCAGGTCCAACACACACAGCTTAGAACTAGTCAACATCTCAGCGAGTGTCTCACTACAGGCCGGCGTCAGGCAGCAGTCCCACAAGCTACGCATACGCACACACACACACACACACACACAGTGACGTGCATGATAACAAGAAGGGATTCTTTTTCCGTGTGCCCTTGTGAGGATCATACTTGAGTGTGTGCAGGTTGGAGTGTGTGATGGAGGAACACAGGATCTTTACTGCTTCGTCTCCCAGTCTGCAGTGGGTCAGGTTGACATCGGTGGCTCGTCCGTCCTTCAGCGCCCGAGCGAAATGCCTGATCGCACCCACACTCACTGTACTTTGATGCAAGCTGAAAGGTCAAACGATTAATAAAGTTATTTAAGGTTTAATGAGAGTACAGAAGGGTGTAATCATTTTACCAGCTGTGCAGTCAGGAACTGCTTGGTGGCAGTGCCAATCGCTACAACTCTTTTGACATTTGTAGAAAAAGAGATGATGATAATGAGTCTTTATTGGTCACGTAGACATTACAGCACAGCGAAATTCTTTTCTTCGCATACCCCAGCATACCAGGAAGTTAGGGTCAGAGCGCAGGGTCGGCCATGATACAGCACCCCTGGAGCAGAGAGGGTTAAGGGCCTTGCTCAAGGGTCCAACAGTGCACTGGGGTTTGAACCCCCGACCTTCCGATCAGTAACCCAGAGCCTGGCATTAGACAGGCAGAAACCAGTGTCAAAGATCAGCCCACTGCTTAAAAATATCACAATCTTGGTCTATGACTCTTCTTCTTCTTCTGGCTGTAATCCCACTAGGTGGGGTCGCCGGTGCGAATGACTCTTCTCCAGACCATTCTATCGCACACATCCTCTTCCGTCTTTCCTACTGTCCTTAAATCCTCCTTCACGCAATCCTCCCATCGCCTTCTTGTTCTACCACGCCTCCTTTCTCCAACTACTAACTTTCTCACTCTCTTGCCAACGTAGCCTTCATCCCTTCTCACTATGTGACCCAACCATCTCAGTGGTCCAATCTTGGCCTATGAATATGAAGCGCAATCTCGTCCGACTGTAAAACCTGTCAGACCTGGGGATGCCTCTATACAGTCTATTCGTGAGAAGTGAAGGTTAAGGCGCATTTTACTTCTAGTAGTGAGTTGCTGTTACTGATCAGTGGCACAACACTGTCGGTGGGGAAGGGAAGTAGTGACTGAAAGTGATGTCATCCATATAAAGGAACACATTTGATAGTTTCTAATCGACTCGTTGTTGCACCATTCTAACTTCACCAACTGTCAAACCGTCAATATGACTAAACATAGTGACAGCTCACAGCAGGACCTAGACGTTATGCTATTCATCAAGATGCAGAAATTGTTTAATAACTGCATCCTGAATTGAAATACAATAGACTCGTGTGGTGCCATTCTGACAAATCTTTCAGCAATTACAGTTGCAATCAAAATGATCCAATTTTTGAAACTGGCGAGATCATTAGAAGTTGCGTTTTCAGTTGATTTTGGGGGAAACCACTCTACTTCTGAACTATTTCAATGGCTTTTGTTTGATTTGTTCATCGCAAACAGCTGAAAGTCTGTCAATTTTGACAATAAACCTGATTTGCAATGGGGGGGTTGGATCATTTTGATTGCAACTGTATGCCTCTACATAGTCTTGAATAATAGGGCTATGGTCAAGACTGCTATTGTCAAGGCCACTAGACTAGAGACTGACCCTTAAGGTAATCGAGGTCAAGTCAGGATTGGGTTCAAATGAAAGCAAGATGAGTCAAGATCAAGACCAAAAACCATCAAGATCAAGCCTTAGTTTTCTAGAAGAAGGAATTAATTCTTTCAAACTCTGTACACCCCCCCCCAAAAAAGACCACACAAACATTATTTCTGCTCATTAAATTTAGCGAGACCAATAGCCAAGTGTGAGACGAGTCCAAGTACAACTGCCTATAAGTCAGAGCCAACGCCAAATGAATTAAGAAAACATTTCAATACTAGACTTGTCTATCCTCTATTCCCCCCCTTTGTCTTTCTTCCCCTTACTTACTTGATGGTTTTGGCCAAGCGGAAGACACTCATTAGCTTCTCCGCCTTCTCCTCTGTCAGTGAGCTCCTGCACAGGTTCAGGAGCTGCAGTTCTCCTAAGCATCGCACTACAAACGCCAGCGCTGCACAGTCCGCTTCTTGCATGCCACCGTAGCCGATCATCCTCCACTTGCACGACCCCACGCTCTCTCTGACCAGCGTGGGGCTGAACGTGTGGTAGAGGACACGCAAAACATGCCAGTGATTTATGGCGTCCATGCCCGGAAGCACCTCTGCAACCGTACTCATGAGCCAGCGGTGGAACTCGGAGAGACGGCCACTGCTGAAGAGGCCTACGGAGGTTTCCAGAAGCTTCCTCTGCATAGGGTCTGAAAGCCCAGCAAGAAAAAAATGGTAGTTTTGTATTTCCATGGGACTTTCTAGGATCCTGCCATCATCGTAGTCAAGGTAAAAGGAGGCCGCCGTTAAGAAGTCCTTGAATGTTGGAGACACAAAGGAGAATGTAGCAGAAGGGGACGTGGCATCATCAGCGTTGACGTGTAGGAGAGCACACAGGATCTGGGAGCCCAGGAAGGGTTGAAGACCACATTTGATGATGTCAGAGTGTGTGCAGGTGACAGATGTGCACTGATCCAAGAGTTTCCCCAAACCATAAATCAGCTCCTTCGCCATCTCCACGCTCACCTTATGCTCCTGCAGTAGCGTGTGTGTTATCATGCAGTAGAGCTCACTCAATGTCTCCGGGACACAATTTTGATGCTCCAATCGCTCTTTGCACACACAGGACAGTGTCCAGCAAAATCCAGGACATGCACAAATCTCCTTGACTCCGACAGCTTGCTCGCAACGAAGGAGAATCTGCTCTCCTTTATCTTTGTTGTCGAAGAAGCGTCGGAAAAACGCTTGCCTCTGGGAGCTTGAGAAACCCACGAGGTGAGCAAAACGCACAGATTCCAGCTTGACAGCTTCTCTGGAAGTGAGCAGTAACGACACACCGGGCAGCAAAGACCCCTCTAGTAAACTGTGCACCAACACGGTGCCCCCTGCTGGCTGATGTGGGTCACACACCAGCTTATCAGATTCTGGGGAATTACATAGAAGATTCTGGATGTTGTCCAACAATATAAGTATTGTGTGTGGCATCTTCAAGATCATCTCAAGATGCTCAGCACTGATATGAGTGTGTGTGCTGAGAAGCATGCTCTGCAGACTCTGCTCAGATCCGTGCAGCACGCTCGAACACAATCGCAGGACAAACTTGTAGCGCTGAAGATGGATCCCAGAGGCCCAGTCCCAAATGAGCTGTTCCATTGCCGTGGTCTTGCCCATCCCTGGTCCTCCACACAGGAGCAATTTACCACCCTCAGTGCCTGCTCCAAACTCCTGCGAAATCACACCGTCCAAGTCCAAGGTCTCACACACACCGTACGTCTTGTCTATGCTGACCGAAAGGGGAATGTAGCATTTGTTTAAAATCACATCTTTGATTGACTGACCACCTAAAAGGGAGCTGGCCTGGGTGGACTTCAGCACACCGTTCCTCATGACCTCCTTGTGCAACGTCTGCACATCTGCAAGAAAACGCAAGGGAACGTCGGTTTGGTAATTCAAGTTACGCACTTGAAATACCAAGTGAGTAACACAAATACTGCGCTAGTGCTTGAAAACTGTAGACGTGTTGTCGTTCGTGCTAGGGTACGGACCGCCCAAGTAAAAGTCCTAAATCGATTCACGTGCGTCGAACATGAGGACAGCTAAAAGTTCTCGTTTACCAACAAACATAACTGAGAAAGACCGGGCTAAACTGCAGTTCCGCGATTTCAATGAAAGTAGTTTTCCACAAAAAAAACAAAAAACAAACGAACAAAACTCTGCACATTATATCGCAAATTTGGGAGAAAAAAACCAAACGATTTTGTTCGCTGCAATCACAAAAGCACCATGCACACACTCACTCTTAGGGGCAATTTAGTGTGCCCAATCCCAGTTTGGGAGGTGGGAGGAAACCGGCGAACCCAGAGGAAACCCAAACTGACGTGAGAAAACAAGCAGAGTTCACGATCGAACCCGAGACCCTGGGGCTAGAGGTGATGTATGTTCAATCCATTTTGTGCATTCACTCCTGTGCTAGAGAGAGACAAGATGAGGCCAACAGAAGGAAAGTGGGAGGAAATGAGAAGGAAACTGAGAGAAAGTGAAAGGAATGAGGGGAACAGTCTTACCAGTGAGATAATCCAAACTCGCCTCCATAATCTATCTAATCTCCTGGATTTCTGCTTCCTGTTTATTTATTTATTATTATTATTTCTATGTTCCTCTGAAGCTCTTCTGCAGTGCATTTGACAGACCTCCGCCTTTCTAGCGGGACCAGGAAGTAAGCCTGATGGGCTGTGCCCTGATGTTGACGCTGTACTTTCAGCATAACTCACCAGTACACGCTGCACGTGGCGCTCGCGCATGATGGGCGTGTCTCTGTTGATACTGGCCATCCGCTGCATGGTCGAGCTTCTCTTTACCGTTTCTCATGAAATAAACGTACCAAAGAATGATTTAAAAAAATAAAAAAAATAAAGAAATCCTCAATCTGGAGTGGATAGAGAACCGACTAGAATGTATTTTAAAAAGTCTTTCATGTTAAAGCTAATCTTTCAGGATCTCCAGCGTTGTATTGCAATACTCACTAAGGGATCGTCTAAAAAGTGATTGACGTGGACAACTACGTCGAATTCCACATATGAAAGAGTTTACCTTGCAGGATATCTAGAAAAAATATGGATACAGTAAAGTGGATGTATGATTTACTACAAGTGCAACGTCACATCAAAGTCATACAGTGGGAGTAGAGTAATAAAATTAATGAATGAATTAATTAATAGTTTAACATTCTGAAGAAGGTTGTAGTTGTTACCTAGAGGCATGTATGTCTTGACTTATAGTGTGACTATAGTAATAATTCATATTTTCCATATATATAAAAGATATATATATATATATATATATATATATATATATATATATATATATATATATAATTCACTATTGTAGTTGTGCTCTTTTTTCTGGAAGTGTATGATGGAAGAGCACAATATCCCATTTCTTGTTTATTTTTTTTCTCCTCCTGCCAAAGTACTTAATATCCTCCGAAGATAGGGTGCTTGGAGGCAGGTTATGGATGGATGGATAGATGGATGGATGGATGACCCTGACATGATGCGATCCAAATCAAACTCATTAAACTGAACACACCCCTCATTAGACCGTAATCTGGTCTTAACTGTTTGCAGGTGCAAGAGATGTATAAGAGGGAGTGAAGTCAGTGTCTTTTTTTCTTCCCCCCACCCCCCTTCCTTGCCCCTTTGTGGAGGATGTCTGACATTTTGTTGGTAATTTACTGCTATGGTGTAACTGTGCAGTATTTGTTTCTGTATATAGTTGGTGTATAGACTTCCACATGCTTTTAAGAGCAAGGGAAATGGGTGTAAGTCATATTTGTGGTGTCAATTTTAGTTGAATGGATGAATATTTGTTGTGGTGTTTGCAGGCATCTATAGTTGACTCTGGCCTACTTGGAAATACATTTGCTAGAAATAAATGCTACAAAAGTTTGCCAACAAAGTGTTCGCAACTTGCTAGTGGAAAATGGTTAGATAAATCTTGTGAAAAATGTGCTGTATAGTGATATTTTAAAGAACTTTTAGTGCATCATAGTGAAGTTGAAGAATGACGTGAGACTTTGAACCCATGAGAACCTTGTCTGCATTGGTTATTTAATAGGTTTTGCTGTTACTTGACTTCCTTCTCTTGTCATTGAAGTGGTGCTTTTATTGACTGGTTATTTGACTTTTTTTTTTTTTAAGTACGTTTTCACCTGTGCAACGTTTCAAAACGTACAGTTTGCCAGTTTCCTTACTCTGAATGTCTCTGGCTCATGAAATTGCTCAAACTGACAAGTTGGGTAAGATTTCCTCAGAAGGGGAAACTGGTAAGCAAGGTGGAATTGTTCTAAAAGCCACAAATTTGTTAGTATAGTGTAGCCTTAATGGCCATTTACCATTTTTGTTTTCTCTTCTCTCCACATGAAGGATGCATGGCCTACTAAAGGTTCAAAAGACCTTGGAACCACTTGAATGACTGGTATATCTTGGGTTCATAATCCTGTCTGACTCCCCCCCCCCCCAGTCCTGCACAATATTAGCTGTTTTCCTTAAACCAACAGCCTCAACTCAAAGGATTTTAATTGGCTCATTAACTGTATCAGTGTTGGGAGTTTTAGATAAGACATTGCGAGTGTGCAGAATTTGTGGGGTGGGGGGCTACTCCAGGACCAAGTCTGAGAACTTTGTGTTTGTCCCTAGAGTGCTGTTTCAAATCTGGTGTAGTTGAGCATGGAGGACATGTAGTCCTGAGGTTTCTACAGTGAGAACCGTGGACTTCTGTCCCTCTGGAAATGAGTTGGGCCTGCAAGGAAGAAGTTTCATCTGTGTTCAACTTACAGAAATAAAGCTGTTGTCTGTCTCTTATTATTTCTACACAAACATTTACATTTTATTCATTTAGCAGGCCCCTTTTTTAACATTAGTGTGATGCATGAGAACATTGTATGCACTGGTTATTTAATATGCATACTTGAATTATCTGACTCAATAACACACCAGGGAGTCTCTTGTATATTGATCTCTATCTATCTCTCTCTCCCACACACTTGAATAAGTTTTGAAAAACACCCTTCGTCAATAGAGGACTTCCCCATCCACAGACCATACACGCCCATTTTACATCTTCACCAATAGGGAAAAAGCCCACTACGTGTCTCAAGTGTACACTATTTAGTTTAAATTAAGGAAACTTATTTGCACGCCACCACGCGGTGAGATAATTCCATCAGAATTAATTCACTTCCATCGAAGCAGGCAAACGGCTCGGCGTACTATGTGGCACAAAAACACAATCCCTGGGGCCTTTCCACGCACGCCTTCCAAACCCCCACCGACTCCCTTCATAAGCGCCCTACCTAGGGTGCACGGCAATAGACTCTCGCGCACTGCGTCTCAGACAGCCGCTGCTATTCGTATCCGCCCGATTCAACATGGCGGCGCACTAGGAAGCTTTGCCGTAAGAAAGCGAAAAAGAAAGCTCGGAAACACGCCGAGTGGGTTAAACAACACAAAATTAGAGACGCGAAACACCAACTAACCCCGGGCCAAAGCGAAATATTCCAGCGTCGAACAAAACCTCTGTGAATGAGCGTGGTTATGAAACGGTCTCGGCGTGACCATGCTGAGGTCCACCGGGTTCTTCCGTGGGCTTGACTGCCCCTTTTACACCGGAGGAGGTGACGGGGAAAGTGGCTGTAACAGACCGTACTGCCACTTCAGACACAGCAGCAGCAGACAAAGAGCATCCTCTGGAGTGTATGAGATCGGGAAAGCCAAAGACGGTCCACTCGACTCGAACAGTGAGATAGATATATATATATATGTGTGTGTGTGTGTGTGTGTAAGGTCAGTTATAATATATAATACTCCAGCCATCCGGTTCTGTCAATTCTACTTCCTTTGTTTATTTACATGTATACACTTTCAGGATATATGTGCAGGAAACAAACCCAGGAGTCTGTCACTGACCCATATTCCAGCATCTTCGTCTTCACTGTAGGTTCCTGCTCCTTCCCACTCCGCTTGCTTCAAGCCTTAGTTTGTGTCCGTCTCATCCGAGCCAACATTCATCGCTGGAGCTGGAGCCGAGTCCAGTCCAGTCCAGTCCAATCCAGTTGATCCCAACTGCAGCTGAGAGTCGCTGCTTTACATCGTGGCTGCTCGAGTACTCCCACAATACTGCTTTACTTCCAGCCCCCGTCCCCTCGGCTGAAATCGCCCGAGGCTCGGGTTTAAGTTGAACTCGAATCGAGGGTGCGATGTCTTCGTGTATGTCGTTTCGCTCGGACTTGAGCCTACGAGGCTCTTGGAGTACCTTCGACTCGAGTTTTTATGCGATGTGACGTCTTGCGTGAACTGTTCTACCGCAAGCGTACGCGGTTCGCGACAAAATATCCAAAATGTTCCTAGTGAACTTACTCTCGCGTCTCGGTGTCGAAAGCTTCGCTCCTTGTTTCAGGACTTGATTTGAATTTGGAAAAAAAAAAAAGTTTTTCCCCACCACCATGTTTCTTTAACCGGTCCTGTAGCCAATACGAGTAAAGTCGTCTCAAGGTGAAATAAAGTTAATATTTGAGGTCGTGGGAGATACAAGAAAAGACGGCGTTTTTCGGAACTTCGTCTGTCCAGTTTCGGTGAATCCGCGCTCGATGGACGCTCAGGTTGATGTTCTTGGTTGATGGGACTGAAACCCGATGTGCCCTCCTGCTTTTCTAGCCTATTTGAGCTCAAGATTCGATGTGTAGTGTGTTCTGAGATGCTTTTCTGCGCACCACGGTTGTTCCTGTCCGCTGAAAAGCACTCTGGACGTTCTCTTTTATCCTGGACATAATTTAGGGCTTTAAGAGTTCATTATCCATCCATCCATCCATCTGCAACCGCTTACTCCTTTTCAGGGTCGCGAGGAACCTGGAGCCTATCACAGGGAGCATCGGGCACGAGGCGGGGTTACACCCTGGACAGGGTGCCAGTCCCTCGCAGGGCACAATCGCATACACACTCACACACCCATTCATACACTACGGACACTTTGACATACCAGTCAGCCTACCATGCATGTCTTTGGACTGGTGGAAGAAACCGGAGTACCCGGAGGAAACCCCCGCAGCACGGGGAGAACATGCGATCTCCACACACACAGGGCCCCGGCGGGAGTTCATTATAATTTCTACAATTTTCTAATCACCTAAATTTAGTCTGTTTAGGATTCCGCGGAGTGTTCGTGTGATTGTCGCGGTCAAAAACGCTCGATTTCACGGCGGCGTTTTTGTTCTTCAAAATTTGCGATACAACTTGCGCATTTTTAAAAAAAAAATTCCGTGGAAAACTACTCGGATTGGCGAAGAAATAGTTTTGTGCGCGCCTTCGCAGTGATGTCCGTTTGGTAAACGAGACCTTTTTAGCCGTACTCGTGTGCGACGCACGTGAATCGAAGAGGGCTTTCACTGAACGTGGGTTCTGATGATGTCACATGACATGTCATGGCCCAAATCTGTGGAAAATCTGCGGTAATCGTTGTTGTTTTTTTAATTGAAAGCTCCTCTGGGTATTACGGCGCTTTTTTTTTTGTGATTTTGTGTTACTTTCTGTGATTGCGAAATCCTGGAGAGACTGTAAACTGCGTGCACAAACGCACTGTATCTGATTGTATTTTGACTCTTCTTTGCAGACCAAGGCTATGACCCGTTTAAGCCCGAGGTGGTTCGGCCCGTTGAGAAATACAATGCAGAGCCCCCAGCAAGCCCAGTTATGGATCCAGGAGCCATGGAGCTGGAACTCGTCAACCGGGCCATCGAGGCCGTCCAGAGCGAAATGGAGAAGGAGAAGAAGAGACTGTCTCGGATCGGCGAGCAGGGATACGATCCTGCAAACAGCTCTATCAAGGCGGGTTACAGCAGACAGGCGGTCGCTGCCGTGTCGTCCCATAGTGCTTACGATCCGGGGAGTTATCAGATGAGCCAGTCGTCTGAGTACAACCCGACTCCTCGCTCCAGCAAATACACGCTGGACTCGGAGAACAACAACAGCAGCAGCTACGCAAACTCAATGGAGTACGTCCCTACAGCTGTCTCCAGAGTAGCAGCAAAAAAAGCAGCACCTGCTCCAATATCCCGTATCCCCACTACGTGCTCGTCTTCCTCAAAGAATAAGTACACGCTGGACAATCTGAAGCCGCCGACGGACATGGAGTATGATCCGATGTCAAACTTTTCCGCTAAACCGGGCGCCAAGGGCGTGAAGGCTGTAGGGACGGAGGGAGACGGGAGGAAAAGGGTTCACCCCAGATGGCAGAAGCAAAGCACAGACGAGGAATACGTCCCCGTGGCGAAGAAGCCGAGACCGGTTACAGTCGAAGCACCCCAGAAGTACATTGCCAACTATGAGTCTGACGAAGAAAGTTCTGGAAACGAGTATCGGCCCACGCCGAAGAGCCGCCTGCAGAGGAGGAAGAGCAGCGCCGACTTGGCGGACAACGATAAAAGGAAGTCTAGAGAAACGGGAGCCTGCAGACAGCCACCGGCTCAGGAATTCACGATCGACGGTGACGAAGACGAAGGTTCCGACAGCTTCGAGCCTCTCGATTCCGACCAGATGGATGACGAGCCACCGGATAAAAAGTGGACCAAGAACAGCATCCAGGCGAAGAAAGTTCTGAGCGAAAAAACGGTGAGGAAAGAGCTGACCGAGTCCGTCAAGAAGAGCAGCACCCATAAAGAGAAGAAAGGAAGCAGCGGCACGGATAAGACCTCGAAGAGGCCGAGTCAGGAGAGCGGGAAGAAGGAGAAAAGCCATGGCAAGGTTGTAGAAGAGAAGGGCAAGATCAAAGACTCGGAGAAAGGAGGAAAAGGATTGAAATTGAAGGACGGGAAAAGCAAGAAGCCCGACAAGAAGAAAGGAGAGCAGAGCCATGGAGATAAAGAGCGAAATATTGGCGAGGCCAAGAAGCCCAAAGTGGACAAGGTGCACCAAAACGTCAAAGAGTCCAGCAAGTACAAGGAACAGAAGAACGGGAGAATAGAAGGCGGTGGACGAGAGAAGGACAAAAAGAAAAGCAGCAGCAGTACCACCACCACCTCCAGCAGCAGCAAAGACAAACACAAGAAGAGCAGCTCGTCTCTGGAGAAGAAGGACGCCAAAGCGACGAAGGCCAAGCCGCGCTCGCTGAGTCACGCCGACCTGTTCGGAGTCGAGAGCCCAGAGGAAGAGGACGAGGAGGACGAGGACGACGAACGGATAGTCCGGAAGTCCGCTTCGGCGTTCAAACGAAGGAGCCTGGTTAACAAAAGGAAAGCGTCCGACGCCACGGAGACGTCGTCAGACGACGATCTCGGGCCTGGGGACGAAGGCGAACACGAAGACGGACACGGCGATGACGGTGATGCCGCGGACTTTCCTCTGCTTCAGGAGGACGTCGACTACGACTCGGATCCTATGGAGGAGTGTCTGAGGATCTTTAACGAGTCCGGCTATGTGAAAACGGAAGACAAAGGCAGGCAAGCTAAACAGGTATCGCAGTCGCCGGGCTCCGATTTACACACCCGCGTTAACGAGCTAGTTCACGTGTTGATTCACGCGGTGCGCTTCTTAGGTTCGTTACGTAGAGTTCAATGGAGGTCAAAGTAAAAATATGGAGGGGAATTTTTATGCTTTTTTTTTGTGTGTGTGTGTGTGTGTGTGTGTGTGTGTGTGTGGTTTTTTTCAGCCTCCCAAAGAGAAGGAGGAAGATCAAGACGCACAGAGCACTTTAACAACACTTTTCCCCGGCCAGAAAAAGAGAGTTTCACATTTCAAAGCCAAAGGAAGTGTGAGTGTCGAGCCGTTTACTCTGCAAAACAGAAAATACTCTTACATTAAAGGAATACTCCAGATTTAATTTATTTAAAAAAATCTATATTTTTTTTTGTACGTAAAATTACTACTAAGTGGAATTTTGAATCATTTCCTTGTACTGACTAAAGAATAGCCTGTTTATTCCGAACTGTAAATAAATAATAGTGATGGTAATACATAACGGAAGTCTAAAGGGCAGTTGTTGGATTTCGCCTAAATGCTCCTGTTAGGCCTTTGACCTTCTCTACTCCAGGGCCAGCACATCACAACTGACCCTGAGCGCTCGGACCCCAGCTTCCTAACGAGCTAGGGTCTGCAACTAGCTGAGTTTCAGTGTAGCGTACTCGTACACGTGGCCTTAAAAGCTATCTTCGGACGTTTTTAAAAATGACCGCAGAACAATTAGATTAGCTTTTCTTCGTTCTTTAGTCGCAGGCAATTGCTATTTAAGCGCTAAATCTGTAACGTACCACCGCGTTGTTGAATTCCTGACTCCGATCGGTCAAAAGGTGTTGATTCGGTTTTCTCTAACAGCGGTTCTGACTGTGGTTTCAGCTCCAAGTCAAATCAGGTTTATATTAAATCGCTCCGTTTAATACGTTTGTATAGCAACAACTTGTAATCTGAAGTTTTCTGTAAGGAGATGTTTATTTCACACTTCTCGTGGAAGGAGTCTCCAGTGTCGGCGCTTTTCTGCCGACGGATAATGGAGTATCCAGTCACTCGGTGTGTTTTACGTTGTATGAACAACTAGAAAGAGGAAACGAAGAGAAGCTGGTGAAGGAACGACTGTTTATTTATAGCTGCTTTAACGTAAGTGAGAGCAGGAATTAACCAACTTCACGACAAAACAAAACCTTACTTTCAATTATGTGTTCATTCTTTCAGAGAGGGAAGAATTCATTCTTTTTTTCTCCCCCATCATACAGGTTTATTTAATTTTGCATTATACATCCACGTGTCTTCATCCACGTTTTCTTTATTTTGATTTTAACAGCTGCCCTTCGACGTCCGTTATACTATGCGAGTAGATGGGGATCGGGTTGGGGAAAAAAAAAAATAAAAAAGTTGGAATATTCCTTTAACCTATACGTTCGTATTCTTGAGAACACGAACGCAGTTATTTATTCCTTGCTTGCCGATTTAACGCCGGTCAGACGGAGCCGTCGCCGAACGTCCTGCCCAAGCCTCAGCGCAGACTGACCGCCCAGGAGGTGTGTTACCAGCGCATGCAGTTCGCTCAGCAGCAGGCCGCGGAGCTCGCCGCATCCGCCGCCAAGAACGCATCTCCCGCATCACGTCCTCTCTCCAGCGCCGCGGCGTCAGGCGAGAAACGCAGAGTGATGCACCGCCCGAACCCCGCCCTCGTCGCCGCAAAAAAGCCTGGTATAGAAGAATTCTCCTGCAAATACAATTACATACGCACCTTCTATTATGTAAAGAGTAAAATATCATTTTCTGGGGAACGACTGAAGGATAAGCGAAACTCCACGTGGAATAAAAGCAATTACTCAATTATTAAAAAGATGTCATCGAGTGTGTTGTAATGTAATAATGGCCTGCGCTCTATTTGTGTGTGTTTGTTGTGTTGTGTAATTTTGTCAGAGTCGCAGCAGGCTAGCCGTGGTCTTTTATCACCCAGCAGAGCTGTACCAGATCAGTCGTCGGTCAGAGCGCACACGTCAGCCACCATGCTGTCCAAAACCGTGTCCACTTCGGCGCAAAAGAGAGTGGCACACACTCCTACACTCAAGGTGTCAATCGCACAACACTGCCACTCTGTCACACCAAACGTCCGATAAAGACAATTTAGTTCTTCTCAATTTGATTTCTCAAACGATTTGTCAGTCACGCCGTGAAAGTGCGTTCTTATTGGCCGAGGGCTTCTGCGACGTTATTGTATAGCATCAGCACGTCGTCATTCCCGTTATTCGAGTGCAGAACGTCAACTCGGATAATGGGGACGAATTTCAAACGTATTTCATGTTTGTTTGTTTGTTTGTTTATTAATTAGCTTTTTTGTTTTTATAAATTGAGACGCTTTTATCCAAAGCGACTTACAAGTGAGGAAATACGAGCCAAGCGATACATCAAGCGGAGAGCAATACAAGTGTACAAGATTTATAATCGAGTTCTAGAGAAGCAAAGTGCACAGAGTAGAGGCGTAAGAGCCAGAGTAAGGTTTTTATTTGTGTTTATGTATTTATTTTTAAATAATGTGGGGTTGGAATTTTAGGGGTTAGTTACGTGCTCCTGGAAGTGGTGGGTCTTTAGTCTACCAATGAGTAGTCCAATGTCTTAACCACTTTGTCCGTATTATCCCAGTTTCAATTTGACGTTTTAAACCTATTAGGAAGAACAACATATTCTAGTCGCTGTCGTATGATCGGGACGACTGGAAATTGGCCCAGACAAAAAAAACAAAAAAAAAAAAACCCCGAAAACTACTCCATTTGACTGTAATGTACTTCTGTAGCACACTATCTCTGTCTGCTTTTCCTCTCTGTCTCCACGTAGAGCTCTTCTATGAAGCGGCCAATCATCCCCACCGAGTTTGGAGCGAAAGTGCCCACGAACGTACGCCAGCGCTACCTCAGCGTCTTCATCGACGAATGTCTTAAGTTCTGCCCGTCGGAGGAGGCCTCTTTCCAGATGGCGAGTATTATTTACTAGACGCCATGTGAACGCCACGTAGGCAAATGGCTCGGAGGACACGGCACGTTCTCGGTACCACGTCCAGCTGTGTTTTATTCTAGTAACCTTTAGGAGAAGGAACCTTTTTTTTTTTTTTTTTTTTGACTTGAGTATATGCTGTAGATTGTGTTCAGTGTGTACGTGTATGTTCTCCCAGGCTCTGGATGAGGAGAAGCTGGTGTATGACCGGAGCAGCAGTAAAAACATCTACCTGAACGTCGCAGTGAACACGCTGAAGAAACTGCGCAGTAAGAGCATGATGCCCTCCGCTCCATCACCCCCTGCTGCCTCCCCGTCCACCGGTACGGCTCGTCTCCTCTTCCCAACGCCTGGCTTTAAGTCAGACGAGCGATTAAAAAAAAAAAAAAAAATTTAGATTAGTGTAATGGCTGTACAGAAGGTAATGTCTTTACAACTCGGTTTACCGCAAGCCGTTGCTGTCCCCCATCAGGGAAGTCCGCTGTGTCTGTAAGGAGGAAATCCCAGTCCCACGAGGGAGTTCTGGGCGGCCGACTGGCAGCCACGACCAGCTACACCATCAACCGCACGGGCAAACAGCAGGACTTACAGCTCAAAGGTAGCTAACTCTCTTTCACTCTAGCCAGAGTATCTACAGTTTTTATTTACTGTACAGGACAAATGCAGAGAAGGAAGACCCAACCTAACGTCAAGAAACCTGTGCCAAGCATGATTAAGAACTAGCGTAAATTAAACAAAAAATGCCAGAAAAATGTACACAGTACAGATGTCACTGAATAGGAATACCAGCTGGAGAAACAGCTGGAGGTTAATTGGCAACATATACTTCCATCCAAATTCCATCCCATTTTTACGTCTGAGAGACTCTGCCTCTCGAAGATACTCTTTTTATACCCAGTCATGATACTGACCTGCTGCCAATTAACCTAATTAGTTGCAAAATGTTTCTTTTTAGTAACACTTACTTTTCCAGCCTTTTGTTGTCCCCGTCCCAACATTTTTGAGACATGTTGTGGCAATCAAATTTGATGTTTTCTATTTTCTATTGTGAATAACATACGGGTTTATGAGATCCGCAAATCATTGCAGTCTGTTTTTATTTACGTTTTGCACACCGTCCCAACTTTTTTGAATGCTACAAATTGCATCTTTAAGTGGTAAAGAGCAATGATTAAGTTGTAGTATGGATACATTTAGAGTCATTGTTTCATCTTGCGCGTGTGTGTGTGCGCGTGTGTGTGCGCGTGTGTGTGCGCGTGTGTGTGCGCGTGTGTGTGCGCGTGTGTGCGCGCGTGTGTGTGCGCTCTGCAGGTGCAGTTCTCTACTGGAAACTGAAAGCGTACGTTTTGAGTGAGGAACAGCTGCAGGAACACGGTTACCCGAGACCTCATCCTGAGCACCTGGGCCACGCCGTCATCTATAACGCTCCCGAGAAGAAAAACCAAGACCGTATGAACCTTTACTGCTTTCATCATCACCTCGTTCTTTCGTTCTTTCCTTTCAGGACAGCTGGGCAGAGAGTGACCTGATAAAACCATTTATTAATCCAGCACATTTTCTTTCTCTCTCTGTCCAATGATTTCTCATTGACCACTTCCTTTCTTACTGTCCACTTCCCTTACTCACTCTGTCCACTTCCCTTTCTCACTCTGTCCACTTCCTTTTCTCATTGTAAACTTCCTTTCTCACTCTTTCCAATGATTTTTCTCATTGACCACTTCCTTTCTTACTGTCCACTTCCCTTTCTCACTCTGTCCACTTCCCTTTCTCTCACTGTCCACTTCCCTTTCTTACTGTCCACTTTCTTTTCTCATTGTTCACTTCCTTTTCTCATTGTTCACTTCCTTTTCTCATTGTTCACTTCCTTTCTCACTCTTTCCAATGATTTTTCTCATTGACCACTTCCTTTCTTACTGTCCACTTCCCTTACTCACTGTCCACTTCCCTTTCTGTCACTGTCCACTCCCTTTCTTACTGTCCATTTCGCTTTCTCACTCTGTCCACTTCCCTTTCTCTCACTGTCCACTTCCTTTTCTTACTGTCCACTTCCTTTTCTCATTGTTCACTTCCTTTCTCAGTCTGTCCAATGATTTTTCTCATTGACCACTTTTTTTCTTACTGTCCACTTCCCTTTCTCTCACTGTCCACTTCCTTATCTTACTGGCCACTTCCGTGAGTAATCACTCTGTCCATTTTCTTTCTCACTCAGCAGTTTTTCCACCACTAGATGGTGATGTTGTTTTTCCTTTCAGCTCTCAGTGTTACAGGACTGAAATATGACTACGTTTACATGGACAGCAGTAATCTAATTATTGACCTTACTCTGATTAAGATAATAATGTGATTAAGGTGTTTACATGAGTCGCTTTTAGAATACTTCTGTCATGTTCCCGTTTTACGTGTTATAGAACATAATTAGATTAACAGCCCGCGTCATTACGTCACCGCGCCACGCCGTCCGACGTCCCTCCAGAATTTCACGTATCAACATACAGTTCGTCTTAGTTAGCCAAGATACATGTATTTTTCCCCACTACAGGCCTATAGTAGGAAAGTAAGCGATTTGGGACACGGCCAAACTCTCTTCTTCGCCGTAAAACTGCCGTGTGTGATCGTGTCCTGTCGCAAAATGCGGCGAAAACTCCCACACGACGTTCATAATGTGATTAAGGTGTTTACATGTCTGTAATACACGTCCATAATGCGACTAAAACACGAGTACACCACCTGTCTTAATTCGATTATGACCTTAATTAGAGTAAGGTAAGTAAAAATTGCTGTTTACATGGTGGTTTCTTAATTAGTGTAAGGTCTTAATCGGATTAAGAGTGGATTATTGTTGTCCATGTAAACGCAGCTAGTGTTTCTCTGTTCCATGTTGCTCAATCCCAAATTGTAGCCTTTTCAAATCCAGTTTCAAAACCCCATTTTCACCAACAACCTATTAGGCTTATGGGACTCTTTAATTCTTTATGTTATTGCTGTGTGCCTTTCCTCAGCCTTCGCTAAAGTGTGCTGCCGCTGTGGAGCCGAGTACAAAGTCAACGCCAGCGGCAGCTGCGTCCGCAAAGAGGAGTGTAACCACCACTGGGGCAGATTACGCAGATACAAAGGTAAGGAAATATTTCTCTGTGAAAAACAAAATGGGGAATGGGCAAAATAAGGGTGGTTTTTGCTCACTTTATTTAATCTTAACATTGCCCATTTTTGCTGCGTGTGTGTTTTTCACAGTGTCTGGAGGCTGGGAGACGCAGTACAGCTGCTGTTCGGGTGCTGTTGGCTCTCCTGGATGTCAGGTGGCTAAAGTAAGTCTTCTGACCCTGCACTTTTGGTCTCACCCCCCACATGTTCTTCATCTGACTGAGGTCTTAAGCAACACTGCCACCTGTCTGCCTGTCTGTCTGCCTGTCTGTCTGCCTGTCTGTCTGCCTGTCTGTCTGCCTGTCTGTCTGCCTGTCTGTCTGTCTGCCTGTCTGTCTGCCTGTCTGTCTGCCTGTCTGCCTGTCTGTCTTTGCCATCTGTCTCATTAATCTCTGAAACATTAGTGCTGTGAGTACGCCTAGTTGTCGATCAGTCAGGCTTTTACATTTTTTATTAAAAAAAAAACAAACTTTGTGAAAATAGGTACGTCCTATTTTAGAAATATCTATGTACAGGGTTCGTACAAGGTGCTTTAGCGCATGAATTTTTTATTTTTTATTTTGTATAGTACTCTAAAACCTCCTGTATGTAGCGGTGCTTAAAAAGTGCCTGAATTATAAAAAGCCGATAAATACGTAATTGCTAAATAACTTTAAACTGTTTCTTTTTATTTTTTTTTTTTTATAGAACACGAATGCAATCCTTTCACTCAAAGTATGACTCCACGCTTTGATTTGGTTTTATCTCACACGGCGCTTAATTAAAACCAACCAGAGCAGAATGCAAAGAAAATATCACCGTTAACACGCTTTCATTCGTCGCTCAGAAATATTAGGCGATGGAAAATATGAACGACCATTTCCCTAGAGCACTTAGAAGCGGCACTAAATAAATGCTTTTATATCCGTTTAACTAGCTTAAAACATTTCTTGTTTCTCATTCAGTGTTGATTTATTTATTTATTTTTATTTATTTATTTTTCCGTTCATCGGTTCAGATGCCATTCTTTGCAGAGCGGCTGAGAAGGGTCCGCTGTCGTTATACAGTGCGAGAGCGGCCTCTAGAGGAGAAATAAAACTACAGCTGACAAATTTGGTTGTGTTATTTGAAGTGGTTTTTAACTGTTACTTTTTGGTTCAGCTTGGATGTATACCATTTATTTACTTTAATATTTATTAATAGTTAACATATGCTAATACTTATTTCATTAAAAAAAAAAAAGTACAGGACATTTTTCATGGTACTGATCATTTTTGTAATAAAGTTCAGCAGTATTTTACTTCGAGTGTTATGTTTTCATTCATTGGCTGATTAATCGCTTATCGGCAGGTAGCGCAAAACTTCTGTCGGTATCGGTCAAATCCAGTATCGGTCGACTTCCAGTAGGTTGTTTTAGCAAATTTGTTACTCGTATTCATGTTCGAGTCTTTTAGTTTTCGCCTGGCTACATCGCAGATTGAATTGACTGTCATTCTCGTCGTTAGCAACACGTGCAGGACAACCGCAAGGAGTCTTTAGACGGCTACGTAAAGACGTTCAGCAAACCCTCATCATCTGATGGAAACGCAGGAGTGTACGCTCTGGACTGTGAGATGGTGAGAATGCAGTTATGCACGCGCACACACACACGTACATACACTTAAATACATCAACACACATCCATATACTGAGTACTTACAGATATGAGGCATCTTGTGGACTAGAAGATTATGAGCCAGCTTATACCACACACACACACACATTCATATGTGGTTCAAAATTGTCCCCTACCCCTTTAGTGCTACACAAAGCAGGGTTTGGAGCTGACCAGGGTGACAGTCATCAACTCTGACCTGAAAGTGGTTTACGACACATTTGTGAAGCCAGAGAGCAAAGTGGTGGACTACAACACACGGTAAGAGTGTTCAAATATTAATACAAAAAAAAAAAAAGCCATCCGTGTTATAAAAATACGCCGTGTGTAAAATCGTCTTCACGCGATAATAATTAAAAAAAAAAAGGCAAAATCCCATAAAGCTTCCTATTCCCTATGTACACGTATATATGCGTGTGTGTGCAGAGTTTCTTGGGGTTTACCAAGGTGTGTGTGTGTGTGTGTGTGTTCAGGTTCTCTGGTGTGACGGAGGAGGATCTTGAGAGCGCCACGATGAGGCTAAGAGACGTGCAGGCCGTTTTACTGAACATGTTCAGTGCAGACTCCATCCTCATTGGCCACAGCTTGGAGAGCGATCTCTTTGCCCTTAAGGTAACACACACACACACACACACACACACACTGGCATCTTTACGTTTACCGTATTGTCTCGTACTGTGTGTGTGTGTGTGTTTAACCCCACACCTGTGCTTTCTCAGCTGCTGCACAGCACCGTCGTCGACACGGCCGTGGTCTTCCCCCATCGCCTCGGCCTGCCGTACAAACGCGCCCTGCGCAACGTCATGGCCGATCACCTCAAACGCATCATCCAGGACAACGGTGAGCGCGGCACGATTTTCTCTCCCTGCCACTCAAACGGTGCTGGTGTCGGGGGCGGGGCTTAATGTGCTGCACCACTGCAGCTTCTTCGTCGGAGACTGGGTCGTTTTGTACGACCGTTTCACGGCAGTACAGCAGACACGGAGCGGACGCAAAAAGGGAAATCGGAAATAACTAAAGTTTAGGCCCTGGCTGAAGCTCTGCGTTCCGAGTCGACGTCCAGTAAATCCTCGTTCACTCCTCACGACGCAGTTTAAACACCCACCAGCTCCTTACTATTCAACGACTCCTACTTATTACCTTTCACTGGGGTGCACAAATGACCGTTGCTGCAGAACCAAAAGTCAAGGAGTCGGACCTGATCTGATCCAGCTCCTCCTACCAGGGCGGAGTCAAACCATATGTCCAGAAGCGTGTAGATAAATAGCTTCGTGTGTTTCATGCTGGATTATTGTTCTGTGTTGTACAGCGTCTTGTGGGTTAGAGGTTAGGCATTAGGCTCGGACAAGGAGTTGGATCAGGTCCAGCTCCACTCTCTGGACCTTTGGTTCAAACGAAAGTCTGCGAAAAATGCCTATGAATACAAATAACTTTAGACCCCATGTGGAGGAAATAAAATTGTTCTGTTCTTTCCCGGCCTGGAACCCAGTCGGTGTTTATGTCTCACTTTGTAAAAATGATTTGTAAACACGATTATCTCATCGTTCTCTCTCTAGCGGAGGGCCACGATTCCAGCGAAGACGCCGCCGCCTGCATGGAGCTCATGATATGGAAGATCAAAGAGGACGCCAAAGTCAAGAGATGACCTCTGACCTCACGGACGTCCCTGTTTTCCCATCACACCCAGCAATGAGCACGCAGAGAGAGAGTGAGAGAGCGAGAGAAAGCAAAGTGGAGTTGTGTTGAGTCCGTTGTCGCTCCAGAGAGAGAAAGAGAGAAACGAGAGTGAAGGAGAAAGAAGGAACGACGTCACCGCTGTCTGTAGATTGTGAGTTTGTGCAGATTCGGCTGTTAATCCGACACGCGTACTTCCCGAGGCGAATCCTGCCTTGAACAACGTCGCCCTCTTCTGGAAAATGGTGGGGGGGTCGTCGGTGGGCGTGTCTTCGAGTCCATATATGGATGTGTCTGAGAAGTTTTACGACTGTATTTTCTGAAATATTCTGTCAAGCTAGCTCTTGTTAATCATCAAGTCGTGAAAACTTTTTATTTTGTATTTTTATAAAAGCATTCCAGAAATCCTGTCAGGTGAATTCATGCTAGCTAGTATATTTGTGAAAATACATGTATGAATGCCAAAGCCTTTCTGTGGACTCGGACACGCCCACATTTCCATATGTGGGGAACACCCACTTAGAGCTGCTGCATTTGTTTGTTTTTTGTTTGTTTGTTTTTTTTTTAATTGTTTTTTTTTTTATACGGACTGAACAAAGCACCTTGTGCGGTCTGCAGTATTTTTTTCAGGCTGTCTCTCTCTCTCTCTCTCTCTCTCTCAGCCTCGTTTAAACTCGAAAGAGGGGGGGGGGAGGTCGAGGCATGGCCCAGGGTCATGCGAATTTATTTTCACGTCTGCACGTCAGTTTCGATGTGGCAGGAAATCGGATGAGGTTTGCTGCTTAGAAAGGCTTTATGTTGCACTGTATTAAGTCCATACATTAACTTGGTAAGTGATGTTTATTTAAGTAAGTCATACGTTAAACATCTGACTTTAGCATTTTAGACAGGTTCACCTCCTGTATGAGTCACTGACTCGAGCAACTGCTCTGTTCTGGACCTGGCATCGTGCATCGCAAACACGCGACCTTCAGTAAGTATAAAACCTACAACGTGACCTAAACTAACGAGTCGGATCCACCCGTAAGAGCGCGTCGTTCTTATACAGTGTGAATAGTTTGTGCACCCGGACGAACAACGCGAGCTTGTTGACCCGACTCCGGCCCAACTTTCTCACTACCGAGAGACAAAACACTCGTGTCGCTTGTAGTTTGCAGGCATGTAGCAACTGCTATTGTTGTCACTTGTGGGCGTGGCCTGTCGTTTCAGTAAGGAACAGTAGTAATAATAAGGCTAACTATTTAAGTACAGCATCCATTTACCAACAGAGATCACTACGAAAGGCCGTGCAATCAGAATTTCGCCAATTCAAGTAGTTTTCCACAAAAATAAAAGCACAAAAACTTTGCAAATCACACATTTTTGGCTGCAACAATCACAAAAAAAAACCAAAAACACCTCTGCGAAATCCCGTACTTGCGTGTTACGTGCTCGGCTTCGTCGGCAGATTAGCTGCGTACGCTCATCAGAGGCCCCAGCCGTCTTCTCCGCTTCCTTCCATGGTTTATTTTTCTTTGTAATGTCGCTAAAGATATTTAATTCCAGGATCTATATGACAGGATAAGACTCCGTCTTAGCGCGTCAAACAACGAAGAGGATCTCACCGCGGGTAAAGTTGTGAGCGGGGAACCGAAGAAACGTCGGACTGCACGCAACCGTCCGATCGGTCCGAGGAATCGTTCGAGCCAGCGCTTTGGATCCTGCGTTTACGTAATTAACGTCAGATCGAGAACATCTCCCATCAAACCTAAACTTAGGGTTCGCTGAATTAAACCCGGTCAGTGAACGAGGGAATCGAAATGAGCAAGATATGTTCACGGCTCCTGATACGCCGGCCGCCGTTATTAACGAGAGCGAAAGCGTTACCGGATATCAGGAAAGAAACGACACGTGACTCGTTGTTGTTGTTATGTCGCAGGGGGTGAACCTGAAATTCTGGCAATTTCTCACTAAACACATTAATATAAAAGTATTGTTTCTGTTTTAGGTTTAGGTTTTTGTTCATAGCTGTGACAATAAAGGCACTTGGTGTGTGTGTGTGTGTGTGTGTGTGTGTGTGTGTGTGTATAGTCTCTCCAGACTACAGCTATGACATGCGTTCACACGTTTATATTGTTTACGCCAATACGCGTTCCTTAATTAAGACAATTTTCTTTCCTTTTTTTGTGCCAGATGATCATGTCATTAATCCACCGTACGCTCTCTCGGTATAAAAGCGAATATTTCACCGCCTCGGCCCATGATGCAACTCTGTAAATAGGTAAAGGTCAAAGCTGAAAGCGATAAGCTGTAAATACACTGTACAAAGCTGTTTTGTATCTATTTTTGTTTCCTATAAAATGATTGAACTCAAATGGTTTATTTGTCTGTTGTTTTTTTTTTTTCTTCTTCTCCCAACCGTGTTGCTTCTCCGTGAAGAATTAAGGTCGGCTTTGGAATTGTACATGGAAAGCTTTCTATTCCAAATTTTCGGAATATTGTTTATTTACACTGGGATATTTGACTTCTGATTCCTTCAGGAGCGAACTACGCCGTGTCAGTCATGCAGATGAGCAGCGAACTTCCAGAGATGTTTGATGATTGATGTTTTCAGGCGAAACGGTAGCTGCGTCGTCTAAGAGTTTTAGATAAGAAATGAAAGTTACTTTTCCAACATGAAACATGACTAGCTTCATTTCATCAGTTAGAAACGGTGACTTTTTACTTTTTAATACCCGAGTGCATTTAAAAGTAGCAGCTTCTCGACTTTCACTTGAGTGTCGCAAGATACTTCCGCTTTAAATAAGTTAAGATTTTTCACTCAAGTCTAATTTCTCAGTACTTTGTCCACACTTGATTAGAAATGAATCTAGAAAAATCTGTGAGCCAATTCAACCCCCCACCCTCCTCCCCCCAGAGAAGGCATAAAAGGGAAGATAATACATGAGAAAGGAGTCCGTGTTCAAGAGAGAAAGAAGAGAAACGCTTGAAGGAAAAGAGAATACATAGAAAGATAAAAGAATGGAGAGGAAACCAGAAAGGTCTAAAAGATAATAGTGGACAAGGAGAAGAGAAGAAACGAGGTGAGAGAAGACATGGAAAGACGAGTAAAAGGGAAGTCGTAAACTGAACGAAAGCAAATGAGAAAAGAAGAGAGGATGTAGAGGAGAGGTGGTTGGATGGATACTCGTGGAGACGAATGGAGATGTACGGATGTGAGGTGACGAGTGAAGATGGATGGATGGAGGTGGATGGAGACATGAGATGGATGGAGGTGGATGGAGACATGAGGAGATGGATGGAAGTGGATGGAGACAGGAGGAGATGGATGGAGGTGGATGGAGACAGGAGGAGATGGATGGAGGTGGATGGAGACATGAGATGGATGGAGGTGGATGGAGACATGAGATGGATGGAGGTGGATGGAGACATGAGATGGATGGAGGTGGATGGAGACATGAGATGGATGGAAGTGGATGGAGACATGAGGAGGTGGATGGAGACATGATGAGATGGATGGAGGTGGATGGAGACATGAGATGGATGGAGGTAGATGGAGACGAGGAGATGGATGGAGGTGGATGGAGACATGAGGAGATGGATGGAGGTGGATGGAGACGAGGAGATGGATGGAGGTGGATGGAGACATGAGGAGATGGATGGAGGTGGATGGAGACATGAGGAGATGGATGGAGGTAGATGGAGACATGAGGAGATGGATGGAGGTAGATGGAGACATGAGGAGATGGATGGAGGTGGATGGAGACACGAGGAGATGGATGGAGATAGATGGATGGAGGTGGATGGAGACATGAGGAGATGGATGGAGGTGGATGGAGACACGAGGAGATGGATGGAGATAGATGGATGGAGGTGGATGGAGACATGAGGAGATGGATGGAGGTGGATGGAGACATGAGAAGATGGATGGAGGTGGATGGAGACATGAGGAGATGGTCAGTGCCTGATTATTAACACAACTGTACACTCTGAATAACTTTGGAACTGAGAAACTGACTGTATCTGACAAAACGTGAGTGTATTTAAGGCCTACAGTGTATTTCTGAGATGTTTTGCTCTCCTTGAAAGTACAAATATATACACCCTTGTGTTGTGTGTGTGTGTGTGTGTGTGTGTGTGTTCCTCCAGTCCTAGTTTCAGCAGATGCCAGCTCAGGATCCCCCTTTAACTCAGCAGCTGTTTTATCAGAAAGCATAAAAGGCCGAGGGGAAGCCATTGTGTTGCCCTGCTCCGTGGGCCTCTGTGTTTACCCTCCGAGTCATCCGGCGGCCTTCACACACACACACACACACACACACACACCAGGTATTTAAAAAGCTCCCACAGCACAATCAATACACACACACAATGCTCCTCCTGGGCATTTAAAGAGCGATTTAGAGATTTGGACATGTGGGACTGAGCGGCTTAAGTAGGTTTTCATCATCAAGTTCGATCACTTTATCCTCTGATTACCTTTGGCTGCTGGAGGTGGGGGGGTGGGGGGGCGGTGCTTCTTACCTACTGATCCACCGTGTGTGATGACAATCATGGTAATATGGTTTTGCTTCTCAGATTAAACAGTAAAACCAGCTTTCGCTTTTCCACTTCCTGCACTGCATTTGATAAATATGACTTTGGCATAGGGATGTTTCTAGAGCCTGTGGTCTAGAGCTGTGTGGTCTAGAACAGACCTTGGGGTTAGTCATTATCTCTATCCCCCATTCCCCACAATCCTTGTGCAAACTTGACTTTAATTAGACGTCGTTTCCAATATTGGTCTGTCACTCAAGTGGAGAGAGACATACGATGATCTGTACTCAAATCTGCACTCGGTGTACGCCAACATGTAATATAAATGATACCCCAGCATTGTTAAATTCTTGGTTGGTCAGGAGGTGTTGATTCATTTGCAAATCCCAGATTTATATTCATGCACTCATACATTTATCGTTTCTATAGCAACAACGTACACAGGTACTAATCTAAGCCTAATAATAAGCGACGCTATTTATTCAGTCCTTCCAGGATTTCGTTTCGTTAAATCATACAAACGCCGCAATATTTGGAGGAGAAGGACCTCAGATTTTTCGCAGATTCAGGCCGAGACGCGTCACGACGTGCGTTCAGCCGAAGCCCTCTTCGATTCGTGCTCTTTGAACACGGGGACAGGTAAAAGGTCTCGTTTTCCAACAAACGTCACTGAGAAAGAGCGCGCAGAACTATGTTGTGTGACTGTGATCTCACCAATTCAACACACACACACACACACAAAAAAAACCTCTGTAAAATCCTGTATGTACTGAAAGAAAAACTTTACCATTGATACGGTGAATGTTTTCTGTTAGGCATGTATGTAAGTAACATTTATGAAAGGAGACAAAAGTGTGTGTGTGTGTGTGTGTGTTTGCTGAATTCATTTGAGTCTCTCTTTCAGACCTACTTTTGAGAGTATCTCTGATACTCTCTCTCTTTCTCTCTCTCTCTCTCTCTCAGATGCTGTTGCTGTCCTGCTGGTCTGGATCCCTCACCGTGTCGGGTCAAAGGCCAGCCAGCCCCATCGATCCCCCCGGTGAAGCCGTGTTTAGCCCCCTGCTCCACTCCAGAAGTGCCAGAGCTGCTCAATTGTGCAGCGTCTGGATCGATGGTGTGCGTGTGTGAGGGCCTCACGGTTAAGCAGCTCTTCTTCAGATAACTGACAGCTCCAAAGCTCAGCCCTTGACAGCCACTTGTCAATACAAATTTCACCTATTGATGAGTAATTAAAGGAATAAAAAGAGAGCTCGATCTGCTGGAGGCTCAAACATCTGTTAAACAGGCGAGGTAAACAAAAACCAATAGGGGACATCTTAAACCCTCTCTCGACGCTCGTCTAAGTCCCTCTCTGTAGTTTATAAGCAATCCCAAGCATATTAAAAGCCGTTCAGATGGTCCTCGTCGATAAACAGTTGACTAGCTTCGCAGAAAAAAAAAAAAGTCATGCGCATTTTACACACTGCGCATTTCTTCAAAAACAGGTCGGACTAGCAGGGGTCGGCTGATTCTGACGCATGTGGCTCTCGCGTGTTCTCGTACACATGGTGATCGTTTAGCTAATAAAGCTAATTATTAAAGTTGCAAACACTTCAATCATATTTTTAAAAGGATAGGTTACTAGCTAGTGAGCTGAATGTGAGCTAAGCAGGCAAAGCTGTTGTGTTGTGTAGCTGTGCTAGGTTCTTGCTAACACGCAGCAGATAAATATAGCAGCAGGTTAACGTTTGCGGTACAGTGATGCTTTAGTTAATGAATTTAATAGAATAAAGTATTACAAAGTGAATTTGTATCCTTTAGCAAAGCCCACCAGAGTTTTTAGGGTTAGCAAGAACCTAGCATCGCTGAAAGATCGCAACAGCTTTGCCTGCTTAGCTCACATCCTGCTCACTAGCTAGCAACCTAACCTTTTAAACATTATTATTATTATTATTATTATTATAGTATCTTGCAATGTAGCGAAAAGACCACCATGTGTCCAAGAACACCTGATACATGAATGAGAATGAGCCGACTCCTGCTAGGTTCTTGCTAACACACAGCAGATAAATAGAGCAGCAGGATAACATTTGTGGTGTAGTCATACTTTAGTTAATAAATAGTATGACGAATATAATAAAGTATAACCAAGGGAATTTGTATATTTGACCAGAATTTCGATCGTTAGCATTATTTATTTCTTATTTATACCATTATTTGTTCTCGGTCAGGATGTTAGCATTAGCGTTATCCTTGCTGAAAAGTAGCACCTTACGAAATGTGTACCTGTATTGAAAAAGTATTTATTTGGACCTCATTATTGTTTTATTTGCATATCAGCGTATTTTGTTATATAGCGTATGTGAGAGGCTAGGAGCCATAAGATCGTGTCTGTTCAGGTTACGCGTCCACCCCCCACGCCGTCATCTCTCCGTGATGAGTCTCATCGGGTCTTTTCCATTGCTTTAAAGTGCTTAATCCCTGCCTGTGTACGTGGAGATCCCCTATAAGCCTTTTAAACTGCAGGAGGGACTTAAACCCATGAAGCCCAAACGTTTTGCCCTAAAACTCTGCACTAATGAAATTAAGAGGCCTACATCCAGTTAGGAGAATGTAAATAAACTGGAGGATGTTTAAACGGGACAGCAATGTCTTTTAGTATGATGTTTTGGTGTAAACGGCCACCTCCTTTCTGCGGTCGGCTTGAAAAGGGTGCGTAGGTTGGAGAAAAACTGAACCATGCGGCAGGACGGAGAAGCTCAGTGCAGTAGGTAAAAGCTCCAGGGTCCATCTGTCAACAGCAGGATGTTAGAGAGGAAGAGAAGAGAAGAGGGGGAGGGGGTAGGTCTTAGAAAGCAGAAAATAGTATAAAATAAAAGTGAGGTGAAAAAAGTAAAAGAAGAGGAAGAAGAGGCGAGAAGAGAAAGTATAAAAGCGCAAGAAGCATAGAACGCAGAAAAGAATAAGAGAAAGAGGAAGAGATGAGAACAGGGGGAAGATAAGCAAGAGAATGCAAGAAGGCAGAAAGGAATACAAGGTAAAGAGATTGCAAGAGAAACAGCAGCAGGGGAAAAAGAGAATATAATAGAAGGAAGGAAAAACAGCAAAGGATGAAAAGGAAAATAGTTGAAAAGAAGAGAAAAATTGAGGAGAGGAGGAATAAAAATAAAAAATGTATAATTAAGTCAAGTGTCGGGCAGATTGAAAAGAAAGGAAGTGATGAAAAGCATCAAAAAGAGAAAGTACAACAGTAAAACTGGAAACAGTAGATGGGAAAAGAGCAGGGAAGGGACGAGAAGATAAGGCATAATAGAAAAGATTATACAAGAGAAAGAGTCCATGGTAAAGAGAGAAGAAGAAACAGTTGAGAAAAAGCAAGAAAAGAAAGTCTGAAAAAAGAGAATGCATAGAAGGAGAAAAGAAGATGGTAGAAAAGAATGGAGAGGAAACTCGAGAGGTCTGAAAGATAACAGTAGAACATTAAAAAAAAGACAGTGATAAGAGAAGAGAAGGAGATGAGAGAGGACATGGAAAGAGAGTGATAAACTGAGAGAAGGCACATGAGAATAGAAGAGAGGATGTAGGAGAGGTGGATGGATGGAGATGGATGGAGACATGTGGAGATGGATGGAGATGTGTGGAGAGGGACAGAGATGTGTGGAAAACATGTGGAGACATGTTGAGATGAATGGAGATGTCTGAAGATGGATGAAGATGTGTGGAGACAAATGGAGATATGCGGAGGTGGATAGAAATGTGTGGTGGTGGCTGGAGATATGTGGAGATATGCGGAGGTGGTGTGGAGATGGTGTTGAGATGTATGGAGATGGTGTGGAGATATGTGGAGACAGGTAGAGATGTGTACATGGTGTGGAAATGTGTTTAAATGGTATGGAGACATGGAGATATGTGGAGGAGTGGAAAACTGTGGAGGTATGGAGAACTATGGAGATGTTTAGAGATGGTGTGGAGACCGGTAGAGATGTGTGGAGATGGTGTGGAGACATGGAGATGTGTGGAGGAGTTGAGAACTGTGGAGATGTGTGGAGACGTGGTGGGGGGCAGTTAGTAGCAGCGGTTTTCAGGGAGGGGAGTCACACAGAAGCAGTGTCTTTGTGCTACTCTAATCCTCCAAGCCAACACAGCTTTGGCCAGGTTTCATTGGGAAAGTGGTTTGAAATAAGTGCTTTATTTCTTCGCAGCAAATCTGCGCTAATCCCACAGGCCGAGGAGACAAAGGCTTCTGAGCCGAGAGCTTTAAACAGGGTTCAGGGCCTGAGTGCTACCCGAGCTCTTCTAAATGACTTACTTTACACTGACACTAACAGACACTGACAGGCAAGAACACTGCAAAGAGGAGATGAGGGACAGAAAGAACAAGAGATGAATACGAGGAGTGAAAAAAAAAGAAAGAAATCACACGGTGTGGAAACAGGTAGCAGGATACATGTGGGAAAATATCAGAAAAATCGCTCTCAAAATATATCTGTTTCCTTATAAAGATCAACTCTGGATAACTTTTTACAGTTAAATCAGATAATGTGTCGATGGTTTGCACCCCTCTTGGGCGAAGAAGAAAAAAAAGAGAGAAGAAAGGACATGAGTATGAGGTAAAGAGAAGAAAAAATAGTTGAGAGAAAGAAGTGAGGATTAAAGAGAAAAGAAGAGGGTAAGACACTAAAATAGAAGCAAGAAGAAACCCAAAAAACACAAAATATATAGTAAAAATAGACATGTACATCCGAGTGCAAAATGCCATAGGGAAAAAAAGGAGAGAAAAAAGAAAACGGAAAAATGTCCAAGGTAAGGGCAATAAAGAAGGAGAAAAATAGGTGAGAAAAAAGAAAGAAGTGATGAGAAGAGAAGGAAGAGGAAACTTGAAAAGGCAAAAAGAAAAGCAGAAGCAAAATGATAAATACACAGAAGGAAATGCAATGAATGCAAAAGTTTGTGTCCCCCACGGGTGAAAAAATCGAAATAAAATAAAAGAACAGAAGCAAGACGAGGAGAAATAAAAAACAAACTAGACTAAAGAAAAGCATCCAAGATCAAGCGAGTTAAAGAGAAGAAGAAAAACGAGCGAGGAAAAAGAAAAGACGTTAAAACAGAAAAAAAAGCGAAAAGAAGACAAAGAGACAAAGGAAGAATAAAAAGAAAGAATAAAGGATTTTTTTTTTTAAAAGATTGAATAAAATAAATTCAGTGGGAACAGACATATATTGAAGTTTGCAGGTCCCATTGGTGAAAAGAAGAAGAAGAAGAACAAGAAGAAGAAGAAGAAAAGAACAGATGAATAAAAGAAAACAGAGAAATGTAATGAGAGTAAAAAAGAAGAAAATAAGGAGTGAGGGAAAAGAAAACACTTGCATAGTGACATTCTCTTCTAAAAGAGAAGGAATAAAGAAAATAAGAATAGAAGACAAGAGGAAATATTCAGTAGGACAACACATACGTTTGTGTGCAAAAGTTTGCGTTACCCTTTGGGTAAAATAAGACCCAAAAAAAATTCTTTTATTATTAATATGTATGCATTTGTGACAATAAACGAACTTTCACGAAACCTAAATCAATTTCTTTGCCTTTTGCCGTGAGGGTGTGCAAACTTTTGCACGCTACCGTAGACAGTATTCAGATTAGAATTTCGTTACTGGAAAGGAAAAGGATGCGGTGTGTGTTCTGTTTGATGGGCTTCTCTGTGTGGTGGGTGAAGGGGGAGGAACCCCCCCCCCCAGATCTTTCTCTCACTCTCTCTCTCACACACACACACACACACACACACACACATAAACCCGTGGGAAAGACAACAGTGTCCTAAGCTGTGCAGTTTCATCAGGTTTTAGTGAAATTTACATGTTTAAGACTCTGGAGCTGTGCTGAAGATGATCTGGTCTGAGCCGGTTTAAGTGCTTAGCTAGAAAATAGCACATTGTACAGGTGGGAACAGAGACACGCATCAGTGCGTAAGGAATAAAATGCTTCAGGGTGTGATGATGTAGGAAAATAATCAACAACACGGTGGTATGATGAAGCGGAGGTACTGTTAACACCCTCAAGTGTTTTATTCCCCTTATGTAAAGGCCAGCGATAAATGATCATTATTATTATAATTTTTTCACTATTTCTTTAAAAATGACATCATACTTTTTATCCAATTATAGTTACTGTTCATGTTGTGGATTGAATGAATGAATGAAGGGTTTTTCAGTTTCTAAAGATAAAGTAAAACCCTCAAAAGGAGTGTTTTTCCATCAGGAATACTCCATCCATCCATCCATCCATCTTCTACCGCTTACTCCTTTTCAGGGTCGCGGGGAACCTGGAGTCTACCCCAGGGAGCATTGGGCACAAGGCGGGTTACACCCTGGACAGGGTATCAGGAATACTTCAAAATAGAAATATTTAGTAGGATAAGAACCCTTAAAGAACCCCTTAATGAAGAATGCACCAACTACGAAGACAGATTTGCTAAATATTAAAGATTAAAGATTTGCTAAGTTTTAGGTTTTGAAAGAGATCAAGATTAAAATAAAAAATTAATCATTTGGAGTTTTGTACCACACACTTACTCACTTCAAGGGTTCTTTGGCTAAATGAAGGTTCTTAGCTCAAACAAAGGGTTCCACGTCGAACCTTTTCTCACAGGCAAACACTTCTAGCTAACCAAAAAAAAAAGTTTATACGTAGAATCCTTAATGGTTCTCCCAGAGGGACAACTGAAGGAACCCTAAGTATAATGGCACACACACACACACACACACACACACAAAAAAAAACCCAATTTCCCACACAATTGAGTTTTTCTCACGACAGAAAACATCTGGTGTGCTTACATCCGAGAGATTTCGAGTGGATTTCTTTCACAACACTTCAGACTATGGAACCTGTTAGCAAAGTAAACTGTTGAGGAACTGCCGGGTGAAGAGCAGCAGAAAGGCCTGCAGACAGAAAGCGGTCCAAAAGGCCATTTTAATGTTATTAGAACGTCGCCAGCCCCAGAGGTTAGCTCAGCACATTGTCTTAATTGTTTGACCAGAGAGGGGGAGTGCTTTTGGAGACCGGATCCTTTACCTAAATCTCTCAAGTTCAATAGTTTCAAGAAAAGAAGAAAAAAAAAACGAAGAAATCCAAGCCCTCCAAATCTCCTTCTTCTTCCTCCTCCCCCTCCTCATCCTCTCTAATCCGGCCTAATGCCTTTCTCTCTATTGGCTAATGTCCGAGAGAGGACAGAGCGCCGCGTCTTAAATAGTGTGGCGGCTGTTTGGGCTTTACAGAGTTTATCTAGAAACACCAACCCAGCAGTGTAGGATTATCGAGATTATTTTGAAACCTTTTTAACTCCTTATCCAGGTAAATGTTATTCGTTTGATATCTTTAGTGTTGTACGTGGCAGCCGTGAACCCCAGGGCGCGGATAAAAACTATTTCGACTTCATCGCTTTTTATCGCAACTTAATCATTTGTTATTTACATTGTATCTGACGTAATAACTCGCTCTTTCTAGGTGTGTTGTTACTTTAATGTAATATCTTGTTTCGGTTTAAGGACTTGTTATTTCAAGATATCAAGTCGTTGTTCCAATGTGCTCTAATATCTCCTTATTTTGACTTAATGACTTATTTCAAGAGATTATCTCGTTATTTCAACTGTTATTTGGACTTAAAAACTCGCATTTGGATTGAATAACTTGTTATTTGGACTTAATGTCTCTGACCTGTGAGTTGTGGGGGGACAAAAGTGTTATAATCCTGATTTTGACTTAATAACTCGTTATTTCAAGACATTACGTTCTGTTCTTATTACAACTTCATATCTTTATTTTGAGTCAATAATTTGCTATTTCAAGATATTATGTAGTAATGATGCCTTAATGTCTTGTTAGTTAGACTTAAATACTCGTTTTAACTAAGACTGAGTACTTATCTTGTTATTATCTTGTCATTTCTTCGCATTATCGTGTTATTGTAATATTATTACCTTAATATTTGAACACACTCTCTACAAGCCCTTGAACTGCAAGAAAAAAACAAGAGTTGTTTTTCTTCCCATCTTGTGTTTGAGGCCTTCCTTGAGTTAGTTAGTTGTGTTTTTTTTTTTTTTTTGGTATTTCTTGCTGTATTTTGGGTGCAAATGAACAAACTTAGGAGCATCTCGCAGGTCTTGGTCATTTCCAAGACGTTTTCTTTTACTGAATTGATGAAAGATTTATCTGTCACTTCTTTACACTGAGTTGATCATTTGAGATGAACTTGTAATGTTGGAATGTGTTGACAGTCAGGAGGGATGAATTCCCCGTATTTTTGCGCTCTTCACCCCGCCCTGTGTTTGGACCTCCACCAGCAGATGGCTCAGCGGTACCAGCTTCACACTCACACAGTCACCGTGGCCGAGAGACTCGCGGGTAAACAAAAACAACAACACGACTTCGTTTGATATTTTACACTTTTAGAATGGAAATGTAGACGTGCAAAAGTTTGTGCACCCATAAGACAAAATGAAAAGGACTAACAGCGTAATATAGAAGTTCCTTCATTACTGTAATAACTTGCACACCCTTCTTTATACCTGTCTTTACATCATAATGATTTTTTTTTCTTGGACTTATCTTTTGGACTGCTTTGTTGTTGTTGTTGTTTTTAAGCCAAATATTAGATTTTTTCCCCTTTGGTTCATTCCAACCTCTATTTCTTGTTATAGAACTTTATTATAGAGGCAAAGAATTAATTTTTTAAAAGTTTGTTTACATATATTACTCATAGATTTTAAAGATACAATGAACAGCCGTGATTCACAAAAAAATACCATGCAATGGATATAGTTTCCTAAAAAAATAATTAAATGATATCAATTTGAAAGTATTTTAGTCCCATGACACATAATAAACATACAAACTTTTTCATTTATTCATTTAAAAAAAAAAGTTTTTACTTGCCCTAATGTTTGAGACTTTTTCATTTTAGTTCTACATATTTAGGAAGAATCTTTATTCATTATTTATTTATATTCTTTATTTTTATTAGGTTTTAAACACCATTTGACGTGCAAAGAAACTCAATTCAATGATATGCCTGGAAACCAAATTTGCAAACACAATTTGTTTTCTATGCATATATTAGTAAGAGAATTTTAAATATACATTAAACAATTATGATTCACACTAATATCATTCGATGGATTTATTTATTTATTTCGAAACAGGGGCTTCTTCTTGCTCTTTTCCGGCCCAGAAAAAATTGCCCCGCCTCCAGCTGGAACTTAGCTTAACTATTAGCTGCCTATTTCTCTAAAAATAAATAAACAAATAAATAAATAATAAAAACACATAGAGAGAAGGCAATGCTGGATGCTCTTTTCATTGCAACGAAACCTTGCAGTTTGCCTCACAGGCAGCAGAGGGCTCTAAACATCTAAACATTACAAACCGCATCTTTAAGAACGCTCAGAACAAACCCCTGAAGAGAGTTGTAATCAGCGTGTCTGTGTAAACTTCAGAGCTGATCCTCGAGGCACGCGACGGGGGTCAGCAGAAGCAGCGGAGGTGCAGGACGGCTTTCAGCGTGTCACAGCTGCAGGCGCTGGAGAAAGCTTTCCAACAAACCCAGTATCCTGACGTGGCCATGAGGGAGAGGCTGGCGGTCTGCATCAACCTCCCCGAAGCACGCATCCAGGTGAGAACCCTGTACACAACGCTGTGACCTTACTGCAAAAGTTATTATATTATATCACGATTCTCGGAAACATTTCCACGATGAACAATATGTATCACGATATACAGGACTGCTAACAAACACCAAGCAAAACAATCATATTGTATTTTTTCTCACTATAGAACTGAGTCTGCTCTTATTTAATGTCTACAAATTAAAATGCATCAAAACGGAAAAGGAGAAAAATAATACTACATCGTTATGAATTCTCACAATAACCCTAACTCTCAGGTTATAAGATTCCCAGATAAGAAAAGAAAAAACCCTCAGAGCCATGCTGTTATATGAAAATAGTCAACATCGTGTGGTGTGATGCAGCCGTAACAGTTTACACCGATCATCCTGTACATAAGTTTACACTCCCCTGGCTCTTAACGTATCGTTGTGCCTTCTTTAGCATCAGTGACTGTTTGCACCTTTTGTAATATATTTTGCAGATCCTGCAAGGGGTATGTAAATTTATGAGCACAGCTGTATAATAATATAAGCAACTGTTTTAGGCAGGAATTATAATGGCCTAAAGCTTATGAGGTTCACATGTTAGGTTGCAAAGAGCTGCACTGTTGAGCAAATCCCATAACACGAAGCTGCTACCTGTTCTGTTGCAGTACTACACCTGACTTTGACTAAAAGTGTCAGTGTAAATACTTTTGGTATGCTTTTCTCCAGGTGTGGTTCAAGAACAGGCGTGCAAAGTTCCGCAAAGGGCAGCGATTCACTCCTCTCCCGAAGCAGCGTGCTCCAGAAGACACCAGACAAGAGAAAGCTGAGCTCTCCGAGGAAAAGAAACGCACCAAGCAAGAAACTCGACTTTCGGACATCGGCGCTAGTCGTGTCAGCACTTCCACGGACGAGACGTCTCGTTTCCAGACTCCGTGTCGGCTGAGTTCTCCGTCTTCTCTCCAACCGTTTGCATTCGGAGAACAGCACAAGAGTCCAAGACTTCTCTCTACTGCTCCGCCTTTCCTCCCCTTCATACAGCCTCACAGCGGTACGGCAGACGCGATGCTGATGCATAAATGTAACAACCTTGGGCTACACATTAAATCCATGGCGCGTCCATGTCTGGACTTGTAGCTGCACCGCCCCAAAAACCAAACCTTGTTGAGCCAGCACGAGGAGAAGAACAGGTGCTCCTGGGTTGTACTCCAACTCGCAAGAAAGTTCACATTAATGCTGTAGTGTTTGTAACTGCTATTAAACGACCCCTTGACTCGAGTGTTTACACATCTGCTGAGAGCTCACAATGCGGTGGGAGTTGTTTTTAAAGCACTTTAAAAAAAATTTAAAAAATCAATACACACTTCATTTTTGCATGGTGCAAAAAATTTTTTTTTACAAGAACACTGTAGGTTTAAGATTGTTCTGGAAAGTATTGGCCCCTTACATAACTTGTGCAACTTGATTAAACGTTTGCCTGGGCGTTTGCTGATAATGTGATAACCAGACTGATTGTGTAGCCGAAATAAAGTTTGCTAAAGGTGCTAATCCTTGGATATTTGTCTGAACAGACCGGGACAACATTAAGCGGTGATCTTTATATACTGTATAAATTCATTTTCAATGCTATAGAGCGACTCCAATGACTGATAATCCTATTGTGTGGTGACGCACGTAAAGGTGGGCGGGACAGCACATGCAAACCATTCCTGCGTCACCGGGCTGGTGGACACCATGACATCATCATCACGGGCTGGTCAGGAATAAAAAGGGGCTCTGTGTTCGAGCGCTTAGGTGGATTGGTGATTTTAAATTGCCCCTAAGTGTGAATGTGTGTATGTGTGTTACCATGCGAACTGGCATCACATCCAGGGTTCCCTGGATTCCTCACATCCAGGGTTCCCTGGATTCCTCACATCCAGTGTTCCCAAGACAGACATTGTGACCCTGACCAGGATAAAGTGGTTATTGAAGATGAATGAATGAATGAATGAATGAATGGTTCTCATACTGCTGCTGCTTTCACCCACAGTGGGAGCCGTGTGCCACTCTTCACTATTACGTTTTTCTTAAATGTAGAACCCTTAAAGCAGTGGTCACCGACCCTGGTCCTGGAGATCTACCTTCCTGAAGACTTTAGCTCCAACCCTAATCGTGCCCACCTGGCCATCCTATCATTACGAAGTTCTCGATCAGGTGTGTTAGATTTTGGTTGGAGATGAAACCTGCACCAAGGTAGATCTCAAGCAAGAGGATTAGTGACCACTTTTTTAAAGGTTCTTTGTTGGTGGAACCCTGAGAGTGTCCTCAGTTGGCCCTTTTTGTGATCTAAGAACTCTTAATTATCCAATGAACAATACATTTGAAAATAAACAAATAAACCAATAAAAATCAGCGTCGTTGGTTGGTCACATGGTCTATTTGTGCTAGGCACAATATTAGAAACAGTACAACTCCAAGAACCTTTGAAGGGTCTATACACTGTAGAACCGAATATGAGAACAGGCTCCAAGTAGAACTCGTTCTGAAAGGTAGAACCATTAAACACCCGAGGAGGAGTTTTTGGTGTAGTGATGGACTCAACAATCCCTGGTTGGATCCTGAGTTCAGGGATTCAGATGTTCTCTCTCCA
>CM022776.1:16434016-16506516 GCA_012411365.1 Ameiurus melas
CCCTTTCTTTCCTGTCAGTGCTTCCACACATTGTGGATCAGGTGGTAGAGCGGGTTGTCCACTAATCATAGGGTTGTCGGTTCGATTACCGGCCCACATGACTCCACAAACTGAAGTGTCCTTGGACAAGACACTGAACCCCAAGTTGCTTCCGATGACAAACCAGAGCCTTGCCTTTACACAGTGTAAAGTTCTTTGCAGAACCGCTAAGCTTAAAAATCGCTAAATAAGTGCAGACCATTTACATGCCGGGTATTACTGTTGGTCCTTTTGAATCAGACCCTGGTGTGTTTTCTCTCGGCGCAGTTCTTTAGTCAGGCGAGCAATCGTTTCTGAGAGCTTCTGATCAAACTCGATCGCAGCGAGTCGACTCTGAATCAGTTACAGGAAGTGAATCAAACCCCACGCGTTTTGGGTTGCCCTGTAGTTGTTTTATTTTCCCTAGATGTTCGCTGCTAAACAGCCAAAGGTCAGAGCTGTAGCGCTACAGAAATTCCACGTGTTCTGAAGATTCAGACGAAGAAATAAAGAGAAAATAATCACTGGTTGTGACGAAACTGACTTCAGTCAGTTCTATTCTAGAGGATTCAAGTACTATTTCTAGAGTTATATAACCATTTATTTAGCTCTATCTCCATGCTCATGTGATTTAAAAAAAAAAAAGTATATATATATTTATTTTTTTTTTTTTGGTGATGGCCTTTGTGTAGACAAAAACTTGTATCTGACCAAAGAACAAAAGAGTTTCACAAACATGAGCCAGAAGTATAAATTTTGCTCTGATTCAGACTCGGCGAAACACCTAATAGGTGTGAAAGCGCTCCTGATGGTTAAACTGAAGAAAAAGTTCAATGTTTTTCTTTCATTCTGCCGCCATGTTTTTTTCCAAACGTATTTTCTTGTTGCTCCTTTCTTATAGTCGTTTTCTTGTATAGATATGTCATATCTAGATACGTTCACGCTTCTATATCGGGCTGTAGGACGGATTTAAAACGAGTGAACGAGTGATCGGATGTCCATGTTGGATTGTAGTTGTCCTGTGGTTATAGGACTCTGTTCATCGGACAAGGTTTTCAGTTTAGTTCATAACCTCAAGTGAGAAATATCTGTGTGTAACGTGACTTTGAAGGTGCGCACATTAAGTGTTCAGTACACTACTTGTTTTGGTTTCTTTCCAGTTACTAAGATAAAAGTAAATCACCAATTTCCCGTCTTTCCACTGAATATCGTCAGTCTGTCTACACTGCAGGACATGAATGAACCTGTCAATCACGGCATCGTCGGTTTCAAGATCTTATTTGAGTAGGCTACTCTCATCAACTCTCACTTTTTGTCAAGTGTGTCTTGTGATGTTAAAGTATTCCTTTTTTTGGTCTGTTTCCCACGAGAAGCCATCTGAGTCTGAAACCATCTCAACTTTACTCACCGCTTGCTATCCTACAAGCCATTTTTTCACTATGCCCTATTGGAAACGAGTGGAAGTGACGTTCCGGGTGACGAACTCGTGTTTAGTGGACATCAAACACCATCGTCGTCTCGTGGGCGCGTACCGTCAGTCCGGCGTGTTTTTTCAGTTCCAAAGAAACAACAGCATCCAAATTGTGTATTCGTTATTTAATACTAAATGCGGGGCTGTGGCGCAGTTGGTAGAGCAGTTTGTCCACTCATCGTAGGGTTGGCGGTTCGATTCCCTGTCCGGGTGAGTCCATATGCCGAAGTGTCCTTGGGCAAGACACTGAACCCCAAGTTGCTCCCGATGGCAAGCTAGCGCCTTGCATGGCAGCTCTGCTACCTTTGGTGTGTGAGCGAATGGGTAAAGCACTTTGGATAAAAAGCGCCATATAAGTGCACATTTACCATTTACTAATAAAATAAGGCACTAATCGGTGTGAAAATCGATCGGTCGATTTAATGTTGCCGCACAAGCTATCTGTACTAGCTGCACCTACTCGCCAGAGGCACCAACGATCTGTGCTGCTTCCTTCCAAGCTCTTCGGAACATCTCTGTACGCCTTAATGAGAGGCTGTATCTGACTGGATAGTCCTGTAAATGGGAACTAACTGCAGGTAGGAACTAAAGCTGGGAGTGGGGAACCGAAGAAACGTCGGATCACTTGCGCCATCGGGTTGTGAGGAATCATTCTAGCCTGTTGTCTATATTTTCCTCGTAATGTGAACGTAGCTATAGCATGTTGTCCATCGTCCAGTAGTTTAGCACAGACAAGTTGTTTATTAGATATTTACATGGTTACATTTTGCTAAGAAATGTTTCCTTATAATGTTTGTGAACATTGTGGGGGGGGGCAAATGAAGTCGTTCTGCTGCTACCGTCATCAATAAAGATTACTGAGCCTGTTCCAGAAGCAGCCGTGCAAGCCCCAAGCCATGACACTACCTCCAATATGTTTCATACACAGTACGTTTTTCACAGGCGAAAACCAGGGCTCACACCAAGAGTAGACGTTCAGAGCTATTAACTTTTAATCAGTCAATCTAACATGGCATGTCTGGACAACAAGAAACACCTGTTAGTCATGTGTTCGAATATGTTTTGTTCCCTTGAAGAATGGGCGTGGTCCAACGAAAGGTGCCATGCTTTAAGCTGTTTAATGCATCTAGATGTAACTTTCAGGGAACGGAAGCTAAAATTCTGATCCTTCAGCTCGTATTCGTCTTTTGATCTCAAACCCAAATATCTTCATTGTATAGTGCACACACGAATCGGCTTTGCTGTTCCAATACTTTTGGAGGATACAACACTTTTCCTTGTGCTTGTTGTTCTTTGATAAGGTTACGAGGTGTAGCCAGGGTGGCTGTCGATTGTTTGTTACGACGCTGAAGTCGTGCTGCGAGTTTGGAGAGTTCCTGCATTACCTGTTTGGCTTTTGTTTTTTTCTTCAGGCATCGTGTGTTACAAACCAGTCAAAACTGCCGGTATTTAATATTTAACTTGCTGTTAGAGCTGCCGTTTCCAGAATGTAGAATTGAACGGCGCTGTGGTATAAGTCGGTGGATCCGAATATCAATATTACATAAGAAATCCTGATTAAAGTTTCGATGATTTATGCGTTCTCGAGACTCTGGGGTGGTAGGGTGTGTGTGGGTGGGTTTTGGGTGGTGTGTACTGTATTCACACTGACTAATATTTGAATTTCCTGTTGAGTTGTGTGGGGTCTTTGGGCTAGCCACAGAGCGAGGAAAGCTGACGCTTACAATGCATCGGTTACTGCTACAGTGTACGCGTTGTTCATTTGACTCGACTGCGTTTTCCGGTGCAGACCAAAGCGACCAGTTCGAGAGTGTCTGAGCGAGCTGGTCTGGTTCTGGTTCCTAGTGATTAGCACGGTTTGATCGCAGCTAAAAAGTGACTCTGAATCAACTCGCTTGCAGGAAAGTGAATCGAACATGACGTCTGCTTTGGGTTGCCGCGCTTTTTTGTTTTGTTTGTTTTTGTTTTTGAGTAGATGTGAGCTGCTAAACTGAGCCAAATCACAGAGCTATGGAAGTGTGTGTTCTGGAGATTTGGACTGATGAGAAGAAAGAAAATAAACACTGGATTTGATGTTGTAAATGAGTCATTTATATATTATACTACCTGTCAAAAGTTTAGAAGGACTCCTTCTTTATTTTTATTATTTCCCGACATTTTAGAATAATAATAAAGTCATCAAAACTCTGGAGTAACACAAATGGAACTGTGGGAATGATGTCGTGATAAAAAAAATCCAAAATAAATCAAAATAATTTAGCATTTTAGCATCTTTTTCACACGTTTAGTCCTATAAATTCAGATCAAAAGCTTTTTAAGATCATGGAAAAAGTTTCTGTCCATAAACTTTTGACCTGCAGTGTGTATATAAATAAATGATCTAGTCATTTGTTGAGCATCGACTCTCTGAGCTTGGGTCTTTGTTTGTTTGTTTTTATTTCCCCGAACGTTTAATTTCTTACCATTGAATGATGGGTTATTAAAAAATATATATATATATTTATTTGTTTAAATCTTTTTGGGGGCGCTTTTTGATTTCTCACCGATTCATTGGTTACAAATCAGTCATGGTTTTGTCAACAGGACATCAGGAAATAACCCATTGATCTTATTTATGTTAAATCTGTGCGAACCCGTGACCCTCTCAGGTTGTTGAATCCGATATGAGCGTAGCTTGGCTTGTAATTTGCGACCCTTCAGTTCCAAGCTGTAAAATCCCATGACCGCTATGCACATGGTTTTCGGTTTGCGTCGTCCCGAACTCATAAATGCTTCCGACCCTTAAACGTCTCGTGTAATTTAATTTTTTTTCCCTCCAGGATGGTGCATCTCGCTGCTCACTCACTTCACTCTTTTTTTTTATTTTTTTTATTCTCTTGTAAACATTACAAATCTGTTCGGCGTGTTTTCTCCTGCGAGTATTAATCAGCGACCCTAATATCTTCCTCCGTTCTGGTCTGAGCACTCCGCTGGATTAGCGTCCTAGCGGAGGTGATTTATTTATTCATCAGGTTTATGTAACGTCTGCGGATTAAATGTTTTGTATAACTTCGTAGTAGGTGGGTCTGCGCTCTGGTTTTTATGCGTCTATGCGAATCCTGCTCCAATCCTACTCATCTAAAGTGTGTTTAATGTCTTGCAGATATCTAGTGGAGAACGAGTCCGTCTTCATCGCTCGAGACGTCTCGCCGTCGTCTTCGCCGCTGCTGTCAGACGTGGATATGAAGATTTTTTCCGTCGAATGACTGGGAGGACGCCATGCGGAGTCGGAGTGGACGTTCAGCGGTGGCCGATTGGATTCAGTAGCAGGAAGTGTGTGTGCGCGTGAGTGTATATGTGAGCGTGTGAGTGAGGGAGTGAATGTGTATGTATGCGTGCGCATGCTAGCACAAGCTGCCTCAGTCAGGCAGTAATGTGCTCCACACTCCAACAAGAGGAGCCGTGAAGGATTAACGTGACGTGCGCACACCGTTCTGGATTGATTTTGTGTACAGATTTATATCTCTGACCCCACCCTCTTCATAAACCCCCTCCCCTGGCCCTTGTTTTGACGCCTCTCTGCTTTGCATGGCCGGCGAGTAACCGTGGAGAGGCCAGGGTACCACAAGCTTATGGATTTTGATAAGAGAGGTGGGAGGGCAGACACCGACGAGGGCAGAAGGATGTCCAAACCAGGCGGGGGGAGGCCTGGGCACAGTAGCCGGGGCACCGGCGGGAACTCTGGCGTCCTGATGGTTGGCCCCAACTTCCGCGTGGGGAAGAAGATCGGCTGCGGGAATTTCGGAGAGCTGCGGCTCGGCAAGAACCTCTACACCAACGAATACGTGGCAATTAAACTGGTAAGGGAATCGTAACTTTTTTTTTTCTTTTCTTTTTTTTAAAGCCCCCACTCCAGCCGGCGACCCTGCGTATCCCGACACCATTTTAACCACGCTTCAAATGTCAAACGTGCCTCCCGTCAGGTTTCTGTTATTGTGTGTAATGTGCAAATGAGCTTAAAACACTCGACAAGCAACCTCTCGCACGACTTTACAGGTCTGTGTGCAAGATGTCCTGATCGCTGCCACGCACGGTGCTGTCGAGAGTTTTCATTCACGCTCCGCAAGTGTGGGCGGGGCTTAACAGCAACTTACTCTCGTCGGCTAACGAGATTTGGAGCGACAGCTCTCCCTGACGACCAGGAAGTAGACACTTCAACATGGTGAAATTTGGAGAGCGTTCCGGATGCGGTTCTTTGTGTAGTTACAGGCTTTGTACTCGGTTTGTATTGGAAATGACTTACTTCCTCAGTATATTCGATCTTAATTAATATTTGAGATGAGCGGCAGGGAGCGTCGTTATTCCTCCTCCTTCACCTCAGCTGAACACTCGGGCTGTCGATCCAAGTCTCACAAGCCGATGAGAGTAAGTTGCCGTGAAGCCCCGCCCACACGAGAGGTTCGTGCCAGAATGCCGAGCGTAAACGAAAACTCTGGCAGTGCATTTATAAACTGTGATTAGCGTAAAGGAAGCTATCAAGAAAGAGCACTGTTTGTTTAAAGACCGCGTTACATTTTTGCCCCTAAGTTCACTGTGTTCATTCAGAGTGTTTTCCTTCTATCTCACTCTGTGTGTGTGTGTGTGTGTGTGTGTGTGTGTGTGGCGCTCTGGTTGGTCAGTTGGTATCTGCCCTGGTTCAGCTGTAACGAGTGTAGAGTACTAGTGTTGCTCAACACTCACTAAATAAAACTTCACTTCACTGCTTTAAAGGGTTTACAGCAGTATTAGCATAGAGTAACGCTGACTGTCTGGGTCGCCGTTTTGAGAAAGTAAATCCATCATAAACTTGTGATCGCTAATGTCTGCTTTAGTTTTAGTTGTTTTTCCTCAATTCCAAGGTCAGATGTGATGCTTCTGAGGTAAGTCGTGCGCAGTCACGTTTTGGGCAAATGAGTACTTGAGGCTCAGTTACACAAGTTACATGAATAAACAAGGATATGCTCAAGCATCACCGCAATCCTATGTAGGACAAGCAGTGTGGAGGATGGATGGATGGATGGAGTTTGTGTCAAAATAACGGCTAGTACGAACGACTTCAGTAGTTATGCTTTGATCAACACTACTAATTACTAGCGTTTCAACATTTGGAGGAAAAAAGAAGCAACAACGCGATTGGTGCGAAACATGTTTGAAAAAGCTGAATGAGAGGGAGAAAAAAAAAAACAAGGGGACAAATGCGTCATCACGAGAGGTGGGAAATCCTTTAAGGTAGGATGTAGGCCATCAGTTGAGTTTACATATGTGCACGCATGTTCAGCTTTCTCTCTCTCTCTCTCTCTCTCTCTGACTAGGTTTACATGGACAGCAATAATCTAGTTTTTGACCGTATTCTGAATAAGACAATATTCTGATTAAGGTGTTTACTCCTTAATACTCCTTTCATGTTCCTGTATTACGTGTTCTAGACCATAGAGCGATTAACATCACGCGTCATTACGTCCCTGCGCCACGCCGTCCGACGTTCCCTCCAGAATTTCACGTATCGACAGACAGTTGGTCTTCGTTATGATCCCGTATACAGTTTTGGGTGTTTCAGTTTTCATTTTACGAATGCTTCAAGTGAAGTTCATTATTTGTTGTGCCGTATGTGCTAATAAACGACTGCTTGATGCCGTGAGCTGCGTCCCAAACCGCATACTTACCATGTATGCATGTATTTCACCTTCAGTATTGTAGTTCTGTACGCAGTTTTAGATACAGCCATGCTCTTTTTTTGACGTCAAATGATTGAACTGTTGAACGGGTTGAACTTAATTTTTTTGTTGATGGTAGTGTTGACATTTGCTTGGAATAGCTCATATAGCTTAAAAAAAAAACACACACAATAGTTTCCTCTTTATTGTATTGTAGATCTGCTTTGTTGTGGTGTGTAATCATCAGTTTCTTTCAGGGGAGGTGCATAGTTTTGACGAAATGTCTCCGTTATTGTGTAGACAATCAGGTCGTATTTTAAGATAGCAGGTTTTGCTATAAACGTGAGCGGAGTGTTCTTTGGAGACGTAAATAGACAGAAGAAACCGTATTCACTGCTCGAGTGACTCACTGATTTCTTTCCTCTTGTCGAGTGTAAATCGCTGAGCTCGGAGGAATGGAGGTAAAGCTTTCCGTACTCAGCAACATCTTTTAGTGGGCGATTGCAAACCTTGCAGTAAATTTACCTGCACGCCTCTCAGGGGTCAAGTTGGAATCAAGACTGAATTGGTGTGTGTGTGGGTTGGGGGGTGGGTTGTACAATGCATCGCTTGTAAATCGGTAAAAAAGTCTGTCGTAAGTGGAAGTGATCCAAAGATCTTTTTTTCTAACAGAGCACGCTTTTCTTTTTTTTCTTTTTTTTTTTAAAGGACTCTCGCAACTTTGCTGTAAGACAAGGTCTCCAAACATATCCACGCTGGATGCCGTGTTTTATTTTTAGATGTTTGGTGGATAAATCCCAAGTTTCACAAGTCACCGTTGACTGTTGAACAAGCTAAAACCCCTTTGTAGGATTTCCTGATCGCAGGAATTAACGCAAAATCATGGCAACTTTTATCAACAACCACTGCGAAATACAGTCGCGAAATTGTGATTTCACCGATTCGAGTAGTTTCCCGTCCAAAAAAAAAAAAACGGACAAACTTCATTATGGACTGTAAAAAGGAAAAACCTCTTTGACCTGCGCAACAACAAATGTTTTTGTATGTGGTACGTATTATCCAATCAGCTGATCACGGGGCAGCACTGATCACGGGTCTTGCCTGGTGTCGTTCGCACAATCATGCTGACGAAGCGGCGTAAACGGTCAGCGCTCTTTTTATTTTTATTTTTTTTGTGCTGTGAAACATGAGCAGGGTAACGACCAGCTTTAAGGAAGTAGGTGTCAAATCCAATTTCATCTCCAGGAAAAACTAAACATGGCTACAGGCTACGAGATACTGGATTTGCTACCCACCTAGTGAGCTTTATTCATCGCTCTTATACTGTGAGCGTGTTAAGGGTTTGGGTTCTGATATTCCTCTTGATTTTCCCGACTAAACAGTTCGTATAGTTTAAAAGGCTTCTTGAGATTTTACAGCCTGGCAAGTTTTATTGGAGTCGTATAAAGCTGGCGTGCATTGTGGGAAATGGCCGTCAGAGAACTTGGCATCAGAGCGGAGTTTTCACTGATAGCGCGTTCTCTGATGCACGCTCGCAGACATCGCCTAACAGAGGAGGATGTAAGTGCTATTCCCATGTTAGACTTCAGTATCACAAGAACACATTTTTTGTATAAACATTGACCGCTTTAAAAATAATTTTTTTAACTAGCAGTTGGTGTTAGTTGCTTGCCTCATGATTTGATTCCAGTTCAAAATTCGTGATTCATCTCCGTTACTTCAGCTCTCGCATCGTCAGTACGGTCGTTTATGCGAAGAAGCGACGGGAGAGGATCTCATTTCAACAGATCCCAAGTCCAACAGAAGCCCCCCCCCCCTTTCTCCGACTGTATAAGGGTGCAAGTTCTTAGCAATAGATGTTGCGTTGGATTTATTTATCAGAGTTCGCTGCTATTTTCAATGCGAGTTGCATGTCCTAAGGTTTTCATGGTAGCTACGCCAGCTGTTCCTGTTTGTGCCGGACGCGTCTGATGTCAGCTTTTATTATTGTCGCAAGAGAGTGCTTCTACTCGTCTCCTCATCCTCGCTCGCGGTTTGAACATAAACGCCACTTCTGGAAGTTGCGTAGCTGTACAATGAACCCCCCTTTCAGAGTTGTTGGAATTTTTAAGAAAGTAATTTGTTGAGAATCGCTTTTTTTTCTTTTCTTTTTTTTTTTTTTCTCTCTCCATTAATTTTATATATATATATATATATATATATATATATATATATATATATATATATATATATATATATATATATATATATATATATATATATATATATATATATATATATATAATATATATTTTTTTCCGATTTGTTCTTCGTTGCAGAATCTTTCCAGATACACAAACGATGGTTTCTGCCACCTTTAGTAACCTGCAAACCTACAAAATCGTCGGTAGTGCATCTTTTGAGCATTTTGCTAACCCCCCTGATTTAAATGGGACGCGAGATTGCTGCATCGAGCATTGTTTTGTTCTCGCTCAGAATCTGAACTACACAGGAGGCAAATAGATTCTCTGGGACTTTGAGGGCGGAGACGAGACTTGCGTTCCCACGGTTGCAGTTGGTCAGTCTCGACCGGTCGGCTTTCTTCTGGACCTCAATCGCATTCGCAGCACCCAGAACGGCGCGATGCCCGAGCTGACCTATTTTTCCATCAGCGGAGTTTCTTTAGGGTGCTGGGTAAAGTTTGGGGATGTTGATGTCATTTCCTGAGCGCAGTGCTCGACATCCGGTTTCGAAGCAGCTGCACCTGCATTTGTATCGCACTCCGTTTAGATCAGAACCTTAAAGACGCTCTGAGATCGCTGCAGCAGGAACTCAGCATCATGATCATCTAACACAGCCAGTCTCTCTTCCTCACACGCACGCAGACACACACACACACACACACGCGTGCACACGTATGTGAAATAAGGAAGAAAAGAGGCATAGTCAGGGTCAGAGAGAGAAACACAACTAAAAGGTCATCTTTGTTTTCCTCTTCTCATCAAGTTTGAGTTTGTTGTCATAGTGAGAGACAGGAAACTGTGTGTGGGTGATCCTACACTTGTTCTCTATAAGTCTGCTCATCTCTCTCCCAGGCTTGTGACATAGAATTTCAGTATTTACTAAACCCTCTCTCCTTTTATTACTCTTTCACTCCTTACATTTCTCGCTGTGTCTCTATCTCTGTCTGTCTCTCTCTGTCTGTCTCTCTCTCTCTTCCTCTCTGTCTCTATCTCTTTATTGATTTTCTCCTCTACTATGTCAGGTGGGTAAAACGATAGGTTAGATGACTAGGTTAGACTTTCCACGCCAGCCAATCGGATGTCGGAGACGAGGCGCTGACGTGATGGACAGCTTTCTGATACGAAACCGAAAGTGACTTTGCAATATTACTTCGCTGTGATTATTATTATTATTATTATTATTATTATTATTATTTTGCCGCAAAAACATTGGCGTACACCAGCGTGAGTTCAGGTGTGTTCACGTGTACGTTACGCAACTGTGCGATTGGAGACCGTTCGACACGAGCGACAGTTGTCGGCTAGATGTGGGCGTGTCCAGCGTCGTGACAAAGTTGAGAAAAGTATAACTTCATGCAAAGTTTCTGAAACGTCACGGAAAAGCACGTCTACGATGAACACTTTACATCTCTTTTAAATCCCGGCGAGCACTGTGAGTAGCACGAGCCGGGAAAACGCTGGACGCCAGAATTCAGCCGTCGAATGTGCTGCTTTCATCGTGATTCAGCACTGATTGCTAAACTTTGCGCTGTGGGGTGGAGTGGTGTTAGCACTGTAAATGCTATTTATAGTAAGCAGTATCTTTCTGTGTGACGTACAGCTTCCCTGAGTCATGGTGAGTCATTGGAATTATACAGGGTTACAGTAACGTCTTAACATGTGACTTGAAAAGACCACGGTTCCGGTTGCATGTCAAATCACGGGTTTATATTAATACGCTCGTTCTAGTTTCTATAGTAACAACATATACAGCCCGCCCCCATTTCCACCCATGTCCACAAAGCGCCACCCACAATACTTACGGTGGTTCAGCTGTAGAAACATGACGTTATTCCTCATACCGCGGCATGAAGAGGCGTCGGGGGCGTGTCTGTAAAATGACGGACAATAGGTCATGTCCAAATATAAACCAACGTACAGGGTTTTTTATCCAGCTACAGAATACACTCTCATTCTGAGACGACGCCTTAAACCGCCATCATTTCTGCATAATTTTCCACATCGTTTGTGTTCGTAGGAACTGAAAAATATCAAAATGTTGACTGTTGCACCTTTTTAATAGGCACTATGAATTTAGATTTTCTGGAAAGTTCACTGTTATTATTGAAACACTGGGTTTTTTGTTAAAGATAAGTAGCGTCTTGTATAAATATGTGGACGTCCCTGTCGTTTGAACGCCGTTTTGCCCTTGTAAAGACTGATAAAAGCACAAAGCCGAGTTAAGCCCTGGAGCACAATGTGCACGCTTGTGATTTTAATAAAACATGCTGATGGTCATCATGTAAAGCCATGGATCAGGTTCTGTTCGGGTGCTGCTCCGGTCAGCAGGAGTGACTCCTCACCTGGCTGGAGGAAACATCAGCAAAAAAACAAACAACAAACCCGCACACACGGCCAGTCCGGTGCGTTTGTACTACACTTCTCCCTCATCTTTTCATACGGTTTAAACTCGTCCTGAAAGAGCGACACACACTGCTTGGTCACACAGGAAATGCTGGTTTTTGAAAAAGGTCAGAGGTCACTCAGTCAGGGTAGGGTGAGGTGAGGTGAGGTGGGTTTGTGGAGTAATATGTGGCGGTGTTACATAATCTGGACACAACACGTAGCTGTAAACCTCCCCCGGACTTGTCCTCTTTTCCCTAAGCCCTCTTCCCCGCCCTTCATATATATATATATATATATATATATATATATAATGTGTGATGCTCATGGTGTGTCTTTTTCAGCGAATTAAAGTCTGCACTAATAGCAACACATTTTTGAACGCTATTAAGCTCTAAAATAATTTTAGATCCTATTGTTTTTCTCTTGACTTTACATACGTGACCTGAAATCATCCAAAAATAATCCGATTGCGTTACTTTCATGTTGTCATACTTGGATTATGTTACTGAAGACATTTTTTATGATGTCATTTGTAAAGGAATACATTATTTTAAAGTAACCCTCCTGACCCTGGAAGTGGGGCGGAGCTTATTTTAGCGTGTAAGGGTTTAAGCCTCGCCTTGGGGTAAATTACTGGGCTGTGATTATAATCCTGTTTATGGTTCAGTCTGAGCGTGAGCACGGGTGTGTCTCTCTCACTCTCTCTCTCTCACACACACACACACACACACACACACACCCCGAGTGATTATTTGCTGTGTTATTAAACTTTATTTCACTATTGTTAAATGAACACTGGCTTCGGTTCATTTCCTGAGTTTTAATTGTATGCGTGCTGCGACAAATCCGTTTATTAGTGTTGAATTATGTCACGTGTAAACGTAGCTGCTGTTTATGACGGACTATTCACGCTCGGGGACAGATACAGTTAACGAATAAATGTATCCGCTAACCGAGCCACGTAAGTAAAAGCCCCAGTGTGCTGCCCAGTGCCGTGGTCTAGTGTATGGAAACGAGGGCAGGGCGCCGTGACCAAAATACCGCACCAAACCATTTCTGTGATACTCAAAACCATCACCACCATGTGTAGGTTTACTTCCAGGCTACAGCATCAATCAATAAATATGTAAATAAATAATGGATGCTGAAAGGGTGTTGAATTTCTATTTCAAAATATTCAGAATTTTTTGTGATTTAAAAAAAAAATGTTTTACATTTTTTTTTTAAAGGATCAGGACAAAATTTTTAAAAATCAGATCGGCTGGTCAGCTACTTCAGATCAGGCCGTCCTTCGGGATTTCCCCATCGCAGAAACTAATGCAAAATCAATCCGTTAATCAAAATCAACATTCTGAGGAGAATTTACCACAGTTTTGCGTTTTAGATTCGGGCGGAGACGTAATCAGCCAACGTCCTCTTCAATTCACGTGTTGAACACAAATACAGCTAAAAGGTCTCGTTTTCCAACAAACATCACTGCGAAAGACTATTTTGAAATGGCGGTTTCGCCAATTCAAGTAATATTCCGAAAAAGAAAAAAAAAGAAAAAACTCAGTTGAGACTCGTTTTGAAAGATATAAACGTCGCAGCAAAATCACCTGACTCGAACCCCGTAGAAAATCTCTGGTGGGATTTGAAGAAGGCGGTTGCAGCACGCAAACCCAAAAATATTACTGAACTGGAGGCCATTGCTCATGAGGAACGGGTGAAGATTCCTCAGGAGCGCTGCCAGAAGCTTCTCGTTTGCAGCAGGTCAGAACCGCAAAAGGAAGCTTTACTGAGTACTGAAGCTCGTCATGAAGGGGTTGAATAATTGTGACTGGAGAAGTCATTATAAGTTGCATTTTCAGTTGAATCTGGGGAAACCACTTGAAGCATTCGTTGTCTTAAACTATTTTGCCTGCTTTTGTTTGATTTGTTCATGACAAACAGCTGAAAGTCTGTCCATTTTGACAATACTGATTTGCAGTGTGTGGTTGGATCATTTTGATTGCATCTGTATTTCCCAGCCTTACTTGAAGCCAAAAAAGTGAGATTGTTATCATCTTTTTATAAGATTTTTTTTTTCCCTCTCAGAGCTACTCCTTTCTTTCAGTTTCTGATGACAAAGTGATAAACACTGATGATGTAAGAGATTTTGCAGAAAGACGTTCTCAAAATATCTTCGTCTCGAAATATCGGGGGCCGAGCAGTCGACCCTGTGTAACCCGAGACCCAGTGCAGCTGTTAGAAGCAGCTTCGTGATGCACTCCATTAACCGCTGGAACGCTTTCCAAGCTTTATTTATTTTTTAGTGTTCGGAGACAAATAAAGGGAGGCCACCAGCACCATCGCCACTGTTGATCCATTAGAGCTTTGACACAGTGGTGTGTGTGTCTCTTCCTGTCTGCCAGTGTCTTTGACATTAATGCGCCTGTATTGATTTTATCATAGCTCTGGAAATAGCTGTATTCGCTCGCCCCGCGACGTCACCGCCCAGCGCACCGCCTGTTAAATGATATCAGTATCGCTTCTCAGGATTTCCATGTATCCTCTCGAACGTCTTTTATTCGTTCCGGCCTCTCGATGTAGAACAATATCCACTCAGGGGCCGATGTGGAAACCTTGTGATGTTTCCTTAAACACCGCTCTGAGAACCGGCTGTCTAGAGCATGTGAAAATGAACGGACGGAAACACTCCATCTGTTTGAGAGACTTCCTGCAAGATGTTTACAAAAAAAACAAAAAAAAAACACGTGTAACATTTTTCAGCTGTACTCTGCTTCGGATAAAGATGACGACTTGTTCATAATGATAAATATGGACACGACACATCATGCTGTCTGTAGAGTGTTTCCTTTTATTTAAAAAGAAAGAACGTGTTTATAAAGGTTTTATATATGATGAGAGAAATGGCTGCGTAGATGGATGGATAGATGCATAGATGGATGGATGGATGGATAAATGGATGGATGCATAGATAGATAGATAGATGGGTGGATGGATGCATAGATGGATGGGTGGATGCATAGATGGATGGGTGGATGGATGCATGGATGGATGGATGGATGCATTAGATGGATGGATGGATAAATGGATGGATGCATAGATGGGTGGATGGATGGATGGATAGATTAAATGGAGGATGATAGATAGGATGCATAGATAGATAGATGGATGGGTGGATGCATAGATGGGATGGAAGTGACTGGATCACCTGGTGACTAGACTGGATGTGACCACTAGACTGATGTGACTGATAAACCTGGATCTGGACCTACAATAGATCGGGGGGATTGATTGATCAAACGTGATCGGATAGATAGATCAGGGTGGGTGGAAGGACGCAACGGATTGACGGATCGTGACCCAATCAGACTGATCGTGATCTGGCCCGGATCTGATCAAACCGATCTGACCCAACAAGATCGATTAGACAGTGACGTGACCTGACGATCTGCCAGCCCATCTGACCTGAGGACTTGACAAGATCTGACCCAATCAGACTCAACGGACTGATCTGACTGGACCTGACTGATCAAACCCTGATCTGACCACAGACGATCTGGCTCAGATCTGACCACCGTGACCAGGATCTCAACGATCAAGACCCGCTTGAGTGTTGACCAACGGACCTGATCTGACCTGATCGGCACCAGACCTGACCTGACGGCTGAGTCCACGCGCTGACTCAACGATCATGATCGATCATGGATCTGATCCACCAAGACGCATGACCACCAGACGGATTGACGCCGCTGACCCAACAGCCTGATCGGGCCCCATCAGACTGACCGGGCTAACGCCACGATCTGACCGCCAACGCCACCAGACCAAAGTGATCGATCCAACAGATCAGACCTGCTTATCTTGACCGATCTACACCAGATCTGATCTGATCTGATCAAACCGGACTGACCACGATCATGATCAAACGACGATCAAGATGATCTGCACCCAACTGATCTTGATCACAGATGTGTGGATGGATAAGTGGATGGATGCATAGATGGGTGGATGGATGCATGGATGGATGCATGGTTGCATAGCTGGATGGATAAATGGATGGGTGGCTGCATAGATGGATGGGTGGCTGCATAGATGGGTGGATGGATGCATAGATAGATGGGTGGATGGATGGATGGATGCATAGATGGATGGATGGATAAATGGATGGATGCATAGATAGATAGATAGATAGATAGATAGATAGATAGATGGGTGGATGGATGCATAGATGTGTGGATGGATAAGTGGATGGATGCATAGATGGGTGGATGGATGCATGGATGGATGCATGGTTGCATAGCTGGATGGATAAATGGATGGATGCATATATAGATGGATGGATGCATATATAGATAGATGGATGGATGGGTGGATGCATAGATGGATGTATGTGTGGATGCATATATAGATGGGTGGATAAATGGATGGATGCATAGATGGATGGGTGGATAAATGGATGGATGCATAGATGGATGGATGCATAGATGGATGGATGGACCTAAAAACACATGAAGCTCATGATTGAGTCAGACACCGATGTGGAACTTAATCACTGACACAGAACGTGTGACATGGCCTCATCTTAAGCGGCGTTACTGTCAGCACCAGGAAGTTGATTTATTTTCCTACAACACCATGTTCAAAGTCTTTTCTTCCTCATACCACAATTTTACAATGAACACTATATTGAATTTTTTTGTTTACTAATTAAAGTGCCTAGAAACGCACAGCGTTATCCGACGCTATTATGTCGGACATAATTTCCACCAAAACAGGAAGTCACCGCAGAACATCGTGTGGTCCCTCCCCCTTTTCCAACATCCAATAGTGTTTAGCTTACCCCACAGCCCGAGCTAAGCCATACTCGATAGTGCCGTGGGGGGGGACGACGACGACAACGACAACGTCCATCACAAAGCCACGAGCCGTCCGAACTTCCGAACAACACCTTACTATCGCTTGCGTTATAGTAGAAACACCTCTCTCTCTCTCTCTCTCTCTCGCGCTCTCTCTCTCTCTCTCTCTCTCTCCCCCACCCCACTCTTTCTTGAAGTTAATTTAACCCTGTAGCTTGTCACATTAGTGAGAACCAGCACAGTCAACGTAAACTCCTCTGTCCTGAAGAAACAAAGTTACATCTCTGACCGCTGTGAAACACTGATGCTGGAGAGTCCTTCCAAAACATGTTAATCAACTCGCACAACGTAGACGTGAACGTTAATATAAACTGTTAATATGATCTAAACGAGCACGTTAATATAAACTGTTGCTGTTGATTAATCAAAACCTTCTGAACATTCAGAACAGAATTAACCAGTGAAGTGAGAAATCATTGTGATTGCGATTAAACTATTCGTCGTGCAGATCTAGTGAACGATTTATTTATTTATTTATTTATTTATGATTTAATGGTTTATTTTTTTGTTTGTTTGTTTTTCAGGAACCAATTAAGTCCAGGGCACCGCAGCTTCACTTGGAGTACAGATTTTATAAACAGTTGGGAAGCTCAGGTAAGCACGTTGTCTCGAATTTTATTCACAGCCGGACACACGCTCTTTATACACTGTGTCTTTCGGATGGGGCTTTAAGTTTATTTATTTTTTCCCCTCTCAGCCTGCGTGCTGTGAGAATCACGTGGGTGTTGAGCACTGATCGCTTTGATGTGGCGATGCTACCTCTCTGATAAGAGACAGCACAAAAAAACCAGGGCTAGAGGTTATCTATCTGTCTGTGTGAAGGGCTTGCGAAGTTCGGACTCGCCCTAAATAATGTGTGTGTGTGTGTGTGTGTGTGTGTGTGTGGGAAAACGGAGACACTGTCTGGTCCAGGATCCAGCAACTTATTGGACATGGAGGTTGGCTTTAAAGGAAAAACTCTCTCTCTCTCACATACACACGCACACAGAAGAACTGGTCTGACACACAACTGCTGTATAGCGATCTCATTCACGGGATCCGGAGCGAGGTCAAGAGAGACCGCCAGCTGTTAAGAGCATGTGGAGTGCAGGCCAACCGGGCTCTCCTGCAGTATTTATAGCTACAGCTCTTCCCAAACCCGCTCGCCATTATCGAATATCCACCACGATGGCACGCCGCTGGAGCCTCTCCAGCCTCCATCTGCTGAGATCCTTCAACAGTGGGGAAAGGATCGTGGCAGGGTCACGTTTGTTGCCATTTAAACGTGGTTTTTTTTTTTTTTTTTTTTTTAACCGAGGTTTCCTATAGGTTCTATGCACAAAAATAACAAAAACATGGAGACTGTAATTTCTCTCAACACTCGTCCTGTTGGAGCGTACGAGTAGGAGTGCTCCAGTACTGCAGGTGGCCACTGATCCTGGGCTCGGTCGCTTACTGTGTACGTTCGTCCTCACGATGCGCGTTTACGCAATGTTGCGCACGAAATCCAGTCGAACATCGTCTGCGCACGAAGCACGATGAGACCTCCCAACGTCTGCTGAAACCGAAGCCCTAAGGGAAAAGGGGTGGAGCTGAGCAGCTGGGGGTGGGACTAAGAACACTGAAGAAGGGTTCAAGCTGCTCTGCATGGCAGGTTACAATAGTGGAGGTGACGGTTGTCTAAAGTATTTTTTATTTTTTTCCAATTAGTAAATAAAATAAAATAGCAAAAGGTACTTCCTGGATCAGTTTAGACAGACAGAAAGAGTACTTAAGTGTTAGTGTAATCTTTAATTTAACTTTTCTTTTTGTAGACAAATCGTGCACGTTTTTCAGCTATACGAATTTCGAAGAATCCTTTATCACGTACTCCTTACAGCATAGTGACTTTTTTTTCTTTCTTTCTTTCTTTGCTTATCCCAGCTTGTTAGGAGTTTTGGGTCAGAGCGCAGGGTCAGGCCTGATACCGCGCCCTTGGGGCAGACAGGGTTGTGAAGTCCCTTGCTCAAGGGCCCAACAGTGGCAGCTTGGCAGTGCTGGGGCTTGATTTGATGATGACCTATAATCCAGCCATATACGTCATCCATTTCCACCCCACTCTTTCCCAAACGCTAAAACACCAACCTTAATCTCCTCCGCAACACCCATGACCACTAATTCCAGCCAATTAGTGTCCCTTACACACAGCCTCGGGAACGTCTCCCTGACCGCCGTCTCTTCCTCACGCAGCGCTGGTCCAACGCTGCTCGGGTGTGACGGGTGTAACTACACGCGATCCCTACGCTTGTGTTTTCTTCTGCGCGAACCTTCTGTGTCCCTTATTGAACGCTTGAGCTTTTAGTCACAGTGTTCTCCACAGGGTTTCAGTCAAGATGGCTCGGTTTAAATGCTTAATGGCTGTTTAGGGTTTTTGATTGAGGCCCTGTTAGTGTGTGTGTGTGTGTTGCTTCTCTGTAAACTCTCAGCAACATGTGTGGATGTTTCACTTTGCCGCTGTTTCACTGCGATCATGTTTCAGCCTTTTCTCAGTATTGTACAGGCTAATGGACGCTGGAAGCTTTGAGCGCTGTGTGTGTGTGTGTGTGTGTGTGTGTGTGTGTGTGTGTGTGTGTGTGTGTGTGTGTGTGTGTGTGTGTGTGTGTGTGTGTGTGTGTGTGTGTGTGTGTGTGTGTGTGTGTGTGTGTGTGTGTGTGTGTGTGTGTGTGTGTGTGTGTGTGTGTGTGTGTGTGTGTGTGTGTGTGTGTGTGTGTGTGTGTGTGTGTGTGTGTGCGCTCTCATGTCGTGCTCAATGTTTAATTCACAGGCTCGCTTAGACATGCACTTTGGCTTCCAATTGTGCCACTTGCTGTGCCCTGAGAGAGCGAGAGAAACACTGAGAGAGAGATTTTTTGAGAAGCATTGAGTCCAATTGTTTTGCTTTCTTTTCTGGAAAGTTTCCGAGCGTGGAAGAAATGGCGAAAAGAGAGACTATAAAAGTGCACTTGTGTGTGCTTTAAAAAAAAATAAAAAATTTAAACATAGATTTTTTTGCAGACTGCAGGGTGAGAGTGTGGGTTGAGGCTCAAAGTCTCCTGGAAGGAAATGACTACCTACATAATGACTGTTCATTACAGGTCCCTGGATTGTCTAGCTTCATCAAAGGCTCAAGATGGAGCTCAGACGTGTTCGGCTCGTTTATAATTATTGCGCTTGGCTAGTCCCGGTTCGCGTTTATCGAGTCTGAGCCGCGGTGATGTGCTGAGCTGCACGGTCGGGAAGAGGAAGTGTCGCACAGCGTGAGGTTTACGGTTTACTTCCTGCCCCTGTCTGAGTTCATGCTGTGCCCAGACTCCAGGTTTGGGCCTTGATGAGTCACTGCTGTGGGCACATCCATCATCGCTGGGCTAAAGTGCTGGAACGTACGTGTGTGTGTGTGTGTGTGTGTGATCCTTCTTGTTTCGGAACGACACGGGTCTAATCCTTACGTAATCTCCTCATCTACTAGCATCGTAGACGAGGAATAAGCAGCACGCCTCAATAGTAATTCTTATTAATTGATGATGATTAATATAAATTCAATCACAGCTCTCTTTATTAGAGTATCCAACCAAAATATGAATAAAATATCCATTTAAAACCAGCTAGAGCACATTTTTAACTCGTGAATCTGACCTCACACACACACGGCGATCATGTTCAAGTTGCTGGATCATGAATTTGTTTTCAGGACACATCAATCTTGATGTATGTTAATATATAAAGAATGAGGCTTTGTTCCAGCTGCTACGTTCCGTGTGGTCGGTGTGTAAGGTTGCGCTCCTTTACGTTCTCCCTGTAAAGACAGTACGTGGGTAAAGTGAAGCAGTTTCTGCGTTTTCTCCAAAGCCACATGTTTTGCTTAATCGAAAACACCTGTAGTGCAACCTGAGGAGCTGAGGCTCAACACGCACTGAGAGAGAGAACTAGAGTGAATGGGGAAAATTGCGCCCGTAACGTATATTAATAAATCTTGATCTCTGTGCGCTTGGCTAGGTTCAGTTTCAGGTGCAAGTATGAAGGTGACGTGATCTATATGTGTCTTGTGTTTTTTTTTTTTTTTTGTTTTGTTTCCTGCAGAAGGGATTCCTCAGGTGTTTTATTTCGGGCCGTGCGGGAAGTACAACGCCATGGTCCTGGAGCTTCTCGGCCCCAGCCTGGAGGATCTGTTCGACCTCTGTGACCGCACTTTCTCCCTGAAGACCGTCCTCATGATAGCCATACAGCTGGTGAGTCTGTAACCTACAGAGGCAGGAAATGATTAATACAGTACATGTATTAATGTAAGATCATAGATCACATGAATTGCATGAAGTTTTTTGTTTTAACTGGCTTGTTGACCGTCACTACGGGTTGTTACCATGGTAACGGTGTTAACGTTTCACTACTTTCGTGCTCGCCTGAGTGTGGCAAGCGAACAGTAAATCAGACCGAAAGCCTTAAAGTCCCCATCAAATCAGTTTTGTGGCTTTTTATTTATTTATTTATTTTAGTATGAATATGCTGTCTAGAATTGTGAATTGAAGTGTCCCGCCCACAAAATGATTAATATTCATGGTACTAACTGTCGAGTCCAGCTTTTGGCTATTTAAACCGGGAGGAGCCGCTCGTTATGTCCCGCCCTGACTTCCTGTTTCAGTGAAATTACATCATGGAAGTATTGTTCACTTTTTCTCGCCTTTCTCAGATCACGCGCATGGAGTACGTCCACACCAGGAGCTTGATCTATCGAGACGTGAAGCCGGAGAACTTCCTGGTTGGGCGGCCAGGCAGTAAGAGGCAGCACACGATCCACATCATCGACTTTGGGCTTGCCAAAGAGTACATCGACCCAGAGACCAAAAAACACATCCCCTACCGGGAACACAAGAGCCTCACGGGCACGGCCCGCTACATGAGCATCAACACGCACCTGGGCAAAGGTGTGGCCTGTTCACGTTTTCCTCTTACAGAACGTTAACCCTACGTTCACACTAAGCAGCGAGAGAACGTTCGTTTGTTACGTACGTGCGCAACGCCGAGCCGCGAATTCAACGAAACGCACCATTTGGGTTGACCTCAAGACGTCGGTATGACACACGAAAGGATTCCTCGATCCTACGACACGTGTGGACCGACGTGCTTAAGGAAATGTGAAACCTTTTGGTTTCATCTTTATCCTGTTGTATACAAAATATTCGAATGAAACCTTTATAGAAACGTTACGAAGAAAAATAAATCTCGGAAGGAGGACGTAGCAGAGATAATCGGCGTCTCTGGGAGTGGGAGTAGCTAGAACAGGTGCTCGCTTTGCTCATTGGACAGTCACGTTAGTTCGAATCCTAAAACTGTAAATGCGTTTTGTACAGAAGTGGTGTTTATGACTCGTAGACTGGGCTGTAGGCTTTACATTTTGGCCACGATGCTGGTCAGGCCACTCCCACCGTAGACGACCTTGAAGCATCACGAGCGACTTGTCACACTTTAGTGTGAACGTAGGTTTAGCACGACGTGCTGTTCGAGCAGGAAGTCAAAAAGAAATAAATAATTCAAACAAAGCTTGAACGTACATGTCTTGAGTGGTAAATGGGATTGGAGTTAAAGTAAAAATAAAAGTGGGTTCTTTGCGGTTTATCTGGTCCTCAGAGCAAAGCAGGCGAGACGATCTGGAAGCACTGGGACACATGTTCATGTACTTTTTACGAGGCAGCTTGCCCTGGCAGGGGTTAAAGGTAAACACGCACTACTCTATCTCTTATTTGTATGTCCTCATTGTTTTTCTTACACACACATACACACATCGGTATCTACGCCTTCGATATGCTAATCATGGGCTCATCTCAGGATTTATCTGCTACAGTGACTCCATGTCGTGAGAAAATGCTTCATGACCGAGTTGATCAACGATATTGACAATGGCATCGTGATACAAAGCGCGCCGTGTTAAATTTTAACGACGATGGCATGTTTAAGAGCATTATAGACCCACTAAAGGCCCTCCTTAAAGTACACACCCATAAGATCAGTCAACAGGAGTGTTTTTGCCGCTTTTAGCGTTTTACGTTGACTTTCCCGCCCGGGCGAAAAACCCGTTAACAAATCATTGTTCAGGAAATCAGCAAGAATTAAACACACAGATGAAGTCCGTACGGGATAGCGTTTCCCTTTTGATTTCTTGGAACGTGTAAGCGTTGTGGGTAAACCGCTTTTTATTCGAATTTTGTACGTCTGGATTTTTACATCAAAGACTTCGGTCATCGTCAGCGGTTTTAATTTTATTGTGCAGAAAGACGGTTGAGGTGAATTTCCCCGTCTCTCCAAAACCGTTCGCTGCAGCGAAGGTAGACGAGCAAATGTTGGAACAGGACGTGTCGAGGGCATGGCTTTAAATCTCGCTGGTTTTCCCATCAGCGGTTTTGTTAAGAGCATTAAAAGCTTAATATTTTTCCATTTTTAGCTTGGCCCATTTTTCACTTTTTAATTTCTTTTTAAATTTCTTTTAGTTCACTTTAAAAAGCAGCTCATATACATTGCATCATTTGACTAGATTTATTTGTAATAAATATTTAATTTAGCTTTTAATATATTCCCGTCCCCTCGAACTAGAGTTCCCTGCTTTACCCAAATTATCATCACTATTTTACTATTAAGTCTGAATTATTTTAGCATTTTATTTGTTGCATCATTTAACATTTATTTGTTTATTTATTTTTATTTTCTAAATATTTTATTAAATATGAATGGGGTCTCCCCCGCCCCCAACTGAGCTACCATTCAGTGCTTTACCCAATTAATTATTACTATTTTATCATAATTACTTTTATAGCATCTCTCTCTCTCTCTCTCTCTCTGACTCTTTCTTTCTTTCTGTCTTTCTCTCGCTCTCTCTATTTCTTTCTCTCTCTCTCTCTGGATCTTTCTTTCTTTCTCTCTCTCTGGCTCTTTCTGTCTTTCTCTCTCTCTCTGGCTCTTTCTTTCTTTCCGTCTTTCTCTTGCTCTCTGTTTCTTTCTTTCTCTTGCTCTCTCTCTCTCTCTTTGGCTCTTTCTTTCTTTCTGTCTTTCTCTCTCTGGCTCTTTCTTTCTTTCTCTTGCTCTCTCTATTTTCTTTCTCTCTCTCTCTCTCTGGCTCTTTCTTTCTTTCTGTCTTTCTCTCTCTCTGGCTCTTTCTCTCTCTCTCTCTCTCTCTCTCTCTCTCTCTCTCTCTCAGAATTGCTGTTCCAAAATTCTTTTCTCCATTTTAAATATGTATTATGATGAGGAGGATTTTGATAGGTCGTTAAATGTAAAAAATAAAAGTAATTTCTTAATACCTAGTGATTCCGTATGTGTTTGTTCTTTGCGGGGTCTTCTCACGTTGCAGGCTTCACGTGTGTTTCGCGTGTTGAATGGACGCTGAAGGAAACGGGTTATTGTTTGTGGTGGTTTTCTGTTAATTTATTATTTATTGATTCATCCTTTCTTAGTTTCTTGTGTTCGAGTTTGATGAATATGTTTGTTGTCAGAAAGGTACTTGTTGATTAAAACTCTGTGGAACGTTGCGTGTCGTGCAGGCCGACACGCTGAAGGAGCGCTATCAGAAAATCGGAGACACCAAGCGAGCGACACCGATCGAAGTGCTCTGTGAGAGTTTCCCAGGTTCGCCGAGACGTGCCTATTTTATATCCGAACTAGTTTTATACAAACTGCATGTTAAATAAACCATCATTTAAAATCCGCTCTTGTAATTCATGCAGAGGAGTTAGCGACGTACCTGCGCTACGTCCGGAGACTGGACTTCTTCGAGAAGCCTGACTACGAGTACCTGAGGAAGCTCTTCACTGACCTGTTTGACCGAAACGGCTACATCTTTGATTACGAGTACGACTGGGTTGGCAAGCCTCTTGTGAGTTTCAGTTTTGCGCTTTTAACCGCTCTCTCGCTTTCTCGCTCTCTCTCCACCACTTCCTGTATGTAGTCTCCTGTCCTCTGAGTGACACCACAGCACAAACATTTCTCACTTTCTGTTGCTTTTCCCACGCGATGCAGATGTATTTGTGGATTAGAGGTATGATCTCTCTCTCTCTCTCTCTCTCTCTCCTCTCTCTCTCTCTCCCCCCCCTCCTCCAGCCCACACCCATCGGCCCCATCCCCAGTGATACAGCGCAACCGAGCAACCGGGACAAAGGACAGCAGCAGACCAAAGCCCAGGTGTGTGATTGATTCACTCAGATGTGTCTCTGTCTCTCTCTCTCTCACTTGCTCGCTATCGTTTCTCTGTCTCTCTCTCTCTCTGCTCTTTTCTTCATCCATCTCTCTTTCTCTATCGCTCTTTTTCTGTCCCTAATTTTTCTCTCTCTCCCCATCTCTCTCTCTCTAGCTGTGTGTCTATCTCTCCCTCTCTCTGCCTCTCTTTGTCTCCCTATCTCTTCCATGCTTTCTCTTTTTGTCTCTCGCTGTCTCTTTTTGTCTGTCTCTCTCTCTCTCTGTCTTTCTCTCCGTCTCTCTCTAGCCCTGTGTCTGTCTCTCTCTTGCTCTCAATTTGTCTTACATGTGCTCTCTCTGCCTCTTTCTTTCAGTCTTGCTTTTTGTTTGTCTTTCTATGTGCTCCTGTCTCTGTCTTTATTTCTCTTTCTTTTTTTTTTTTTTTTTTTTTACAAAAACCCACACAATTAGAGTTTCTTACCTTACCCCAACACTAAGACTATATCTATTCTTGTAGTTTCACACCGGCAGCGTTTTGATGCTCGAACCGAGCTCGTTTCTCCATCCGAGAGCCGACTCTTTTACAGTCAGTAATGCGTTTAGTCAGTAGTAGATTAGGCACCAGCTCTGGAACCTGTCCCGGTACCGTCTCTGTGGAAAAGACCTAAAAACATTCCTCTTTCTCTCATATACAGGTGCATGCAAAAAAAATTTTAATTCGTCGAAAAGTAAATTTTGTTTCCCGTATTTTCATTCAAAAAGTGGAACTTTCGTACATTCTATATTCATTACACATAGAGTAAAATTTTTTTTTGTTTTGTTTTGTTTTTTTATCTCGATGATTACAGCTTACAGCTCACGGAAATCAAAAATCCTGTACCTCAAAATATTCAAATAAAGAATTTATAATACAGAAATGTCGAAATGAGAAGACTGTAATCAGCGAATTAAGCCGATTATATCAGAGCCCTGCACATTTCTGCGTGATCACTGCCTCTCCCTCTCTCTGTGTGCGCGTGCGTCTCCACTTCCTGATTTGAACTTTTTTCTGTTTTAACTCACATCACACTTTCGGTCCTGCTTCTGCATGTGACATGTCTTTGTTGTCCTTGGTTTGTTTTTAATTTGATTATTTGCCTTTTTTCAATCGCTGCGTCCTTTCCCGTCATCCCTCACCCACCCCCGTCTGTGTAACACACCCCTCCACTCCTCTGTACATCCCCGTCGGCTTGTTTGCTCAGTCACCCGAGCCCAAACGGAGCGAGTCCCAGCCCACTCCCATCAATAAGGAGCCGCTGGGGTCACATCTCACAGCTGAGGGGCTGGGGGGCTCAGTTCAGGTACTGCTTTGCATGGGCGTGCATGAAAACTGTGTGTGCGTGTCAATTCTTGCTTTCTATATATGTCTTTCTCACCTGCCGCTGCGAATTCTTCTAACAACCACGCCTCTTTGTGCATCACATGATGTGTAGTATTTATTCGATCCTTTCTCTGTACACGACTTAAAACTGACGTTGGGCTTCATCCGTCAATCCTTTGAGTAGAGTTGCTTGCTAATGTTTCTGCAGGTTTCCAAACCGAACTTCAGTCGCTAAACTCTATAAATATGAAACCGAGCTTACACGGAGCCGACGCCGAAACGATGAAAGCGCTCCTTTTGAGCAGCTCAGGCAATGCCGAGCCTCGGCAATGACAGACCCAACCTAACTCTAATTTCTTTTACGGGGTGCCATTACTTTCATTCAAATCCAAACACTGGACCTATTGGTCTTTTTATATGGATTTGAATAGAATATAATCTGATATGTATATAAAACATTTTTTATATGATCTGTAAATATAATGTGATGGAGGCCACGCCTCCTTCTTAGGGCCTTAATTAATGAACAATTAATGCAAAGGTTTTGGCACCCCGGCCAAAATTTCTGGGAGATTAACTGATCTCCGAAAGGCCCAAAGTTAAAGATGAAATATTCTTGTCAACATTTTAAGCAAAATTAGTTTTTTATATTTACATTTACATTACATTTTACATTTATTCATTTAGCAGACGCTTTTATCCACAGCGACTTACAAATATGCAAAGCGACATATCAAGCAGGGAACAATACAAGTAGTATTTACAAGTAGTATATTTCTTTGTTTAAAAAAACAAAAACAAAAAAACAAACAAAAGAAAGGCAAGGCGCAACATGTAAAAGTTTGTGCACCCCAAGAGGCCAAGAGGTTTGAGCTCAGGCCTTAATTAGCTCGTTAGTCATTGCTAGGAAAGGTCAAGTGATGCAAAATTCAAAGCTTTATAAACGCACTGACTCCTCAAACCTTGTCGCAACAATCAGCAGCCATGGGCTCCTCTAAGCAGCTGCCTAGCACTTTTGATGCACACAAACCAGGAGGAGGCTAAGGAGATAGCAAAGTGTTTGCAGGTAGCTGTTTCCTCAGTTCGTAATGCAATTAAGAAATGGCAGTTAACAGGAACCGTGGAGGTCAAGTTGAGGTCTGGAAGACCAAGAAAGCTTTCGGAGAGAACAGCTCGTAGCGTTGCTAGTAAGGCGACCCCCTTTTGACTGTAAACGACCAAAAGATCTGCTGTACAGAGACACCTGCATGGAAGAGTCATCAGAGGAAAAGCTTTCCTGCATCCTCACCACAAAATTCAGCGCCACAAATCTGCAAATGAGCACTAAACAAGCCTGATGCTTTTTGGAAACAAATCCTGTAGACTGATGAGTGATTTTACAGGTAGGTTTGGAGAAAAAAGGGTGCATGAAAAGAACCCCTCTCCAACAGTTCATCATAGTGGTGGGTCCATCTTGCTTTGGGCTTGTGTTGCTGCCAGTGGCACGGGGAACGTTTCACTGCTGGAGGGATGAATGGATTCGTTTCTATACCAGCAACCTGAAGAGGAGCAAGCAGCTCGCAGTTCCCCGATCTAAACATCATTCCAAAACCTGTGGATAGACCTCAGTGCATGCAGGATGGCCCAGGAATCTGACAGAACTAGATTTGGGAGAAAATCCCCCCTCCCCTCCCAAACAAGAATAGAAAGACTCTGCGGGACGTGACAAAAGGGGCTGTTACTAGGGATTGACCATGCAGGGTGCACAAATCTTAGCTTCAGGCCCTTTTCCTTTTTTTTTTTTTTTTTGTTATTTTGAAACTTTAAAAGATGGAAATAAAAAAAACTGATCTTGCGTGATATATGAAAGAAATGTGCCTTCTTTAACGTCATGCAGTTTGGAAATCGGGCCATCTTTTACGCGATTATTTTATTCACCGGGGTGCCCAAACTTTTGCATGAAACTATATTCCATCTAATCTATTCTGTGAGTGAAAGGGTTTGACATTTAAACAATGCATCTAATTCTTGAATTTAGAGTGTTCTAAGGGTCCACCATATTATTATTATTATTATTATTATTATTAATTTATTTTAAAACATTTTGATTTTCACATTCACAGTTAAATTATGACCGATAAACCTTCTCTTCTGAGATCAGTTAATATTTTTAATGCATGCGCGCACCTCCTTTGAAATATTTTAAAATATTTTCATTTATAAACGTTTCATTTCCGCGGTCAGTCGTAGCGGCCTGTGTATTCATCCTAAACGACTGTAGTGTCCTAGGCTAGGATGAGCTTTATGACTAAATTTGGCTCCGTCATCGTCTCTTATTTAATTGAACATGCTTGTATTTAGTTTTGTAGATCAGATAAAGATGGAAGGCACTTGGTGAGACCATTATGCCACCTAGTGGCAGTTCTTGCCATTACCGCTCATGAATCGATGCTGAGTACGGTTTTTTTTTACATCACATTAAAAAAAAAAAAAAAGTATTTTAGGGCACTTTAAGGTACACATACAGGTGTGTGTGTGGGGGGGGCAGCAATATTAATGGTGTGAATTGTTTTAAAATAAATATTGTTCTGTGTGTGCTGCCTCCCTGACTTTGTGCGTGCTTTTTATACAGATAATGAGCTCGACCAATGGAGAGCTGAACACGGACGACCCGACCGCAGGACACTCCAACGCCCCGATCACAGCCACCACAGAGGTGGAGGTGGCAGACGACACAAAGTAAGAGTCACTCACCCACATCACGTCAAACACATTACAGCAAGTTCCGACCCTTCTCTGGGATATATAACCAGATATATAACCGGATATATAACCAGCTAAATTAGGCGGGTACACAAAATATTGTGGGTGGGTACAAACATAACATAAGATACGAGTGGGCGGGATTAAGTCCTGCGCTCATCACGAACTGGAGTGAAGTAGCTGAAGTTGAAGAACGGTCAGAGCCAGAATTCTCACACCACTGCTGAGGTTTCTACATCTGGGTATGTTTTTTCTTTTCTGGAAAACCCCACTTCGGTGCTCGGAATGTTTGGATTCAAACCCTAACATGTACAGATACAGGGAGTGGTTCTCCGCTACACTCCTCATTTCCCTCTTGACTCAAATTCATCTCAATTTGTTCACGAGAGAAGTGTTATTTTTTTATTTATTTATTTATTTATTTTTAATCACGTCTCCTGCTGTTTTGTGTTCTTCCTTCAGGTGCTGCTGTTTCTTCAAGCGGAGAAAGAGGAAAACCCTCCAGAGACACAAGTGAACCGCGCACTCGGAGGAGTTGGAACCCAACTCTTGGAGAACTTGAACCGTTCGGATCACTGTCGAGTTTTAAACGGAAGCGAACACACTGCTCACGCCCTCCTCCCTCTTTTATCTTACCTGCTTTTCTCCACTTTGTTTTTTTTTTTTCTCCACCCGGTGTTCATCACTCGAAACCCTGCACCGACGCTCCTCTTCTGTCCGAGCGGTGAAACGAAACGTCATAGACTTCACAACAGACTCTCTCCCTTTTTTTTTCTTCCCCCCTTCTCTCCCTTTTGAAATATATAAAAAAAAATAGAACATGTAAAGAAAAAAAAGAAAGTACTCCCACTTTAAGTGGTGATGGCGAACTGTATAAAAACGAATGAGGATTAATGAGCGCTGTGACGTGAAATCGAAAACGTGATGCTGTCGTCGTAATCTAGATTCCACGCCGGACATTTTGTCGTTCAGTGGCCGTTGATCCGAGGACTTGATCTCGACGAGATCGGATCGTTTTGACGTTTTTCCTTAGCTGTAGATCTTTGTTTCAAATCCGAGGGCAAATCCTGCGAAAGGAAGAAAGATTTGGTTCATCTCAAGCATACAGTTTTTGTTTTTTAATTATTATTATTATTATTATTATAAAAAAAATTGTTATTGATATAAAATACTTTGGCCAATTTTGGAGCTGAATAACTGGGTTGAAAGGAAATCTTCACGTTTTATGTTGTAGTGACCTGGAATTTCTTTTACTGTTGGTTTTTCTTTGTGTGCGCGCGCGCGTGTGGTTGGTTTGTTTTTTTTGTTGTTTTTTTTTGTTTGTTCTATTGATATGGACTCTGTAGCACAGTGACTGGTCTCAGGTACTGTGGATCATGAGGAGAGGAATCAATTGTAAGCTCTCTGCTTATTATTGCACTTTTGAGAGGCAAAAAGACAAGACAAAAAACAGAGGATGAAATCTAACAGACTGCCCCTATCCCCCCTTTAATGACGGACCCCACGCGAAGGTGCGGGCCGGAAATCACAGGCGAGACGAACGCCCCCTCCTCTTTTATGTTTCACGTTAGAGTTATTTACCAGGAAATCATAGTTTGTGCCTTTCCAAGTAAAAATGTTTAAAGTTAAAGCATGTGTGTCCTGCGGTGTCCTGAAATTTTATTAGAACGAAAGATCGGGCTCTTCTTCTTTTCCGCTTTCAAACGAACGGATTATCACCTGACCATTCACACTAGCAAGTAACAAGTCACTCGTGACTCTTGTGGACATGTCCTGTCCAGTGTCCACATCCACTCACCAGAGGCACCAGCGATCTCTCTCTCTCTCTCTCTCTCTCTCTCTCTCTCTCTCTACTACTACTACTACTTCCTTCCAGGCTTTATTTTCATCCGTGCTTTTTAACGAACAGTCACGTATGACAGGATAAGATCCAACTCAAACCGTTTTTCTTCCATTTTTGTGCATCAAACGGTGAATGGGACCCGAATGCAGCTAGGAATTACAGTTGAACAGGGGAACCGAAGACGTGTCGGACCACGCGTGCGATATGATTGGACTGAGAGATCAATCGGGACAATAGTTGGGATTTATTTCTTTACCATGTCGTACCTAATTTGCATAGAATCGAGGAAAATATTTAAAAAAAACAAAACCTTTTGTCACTCAAATCGTGGCTGCATACGTTCATCGAAAATGACTCGCTTTGCTAGTGTGAATGCAGGGTCAGGAATGTTTATTTGTTGGTCAAATGTATATATTTTTTGGGATGAAGAAAGGAGGGGGGAAAAAGCCTGCCTGAGTGACAGATCCAGCTCACGACTTATTCATGGTTATATTCCATGCGTTTATGGGGCTGTAACATGAAGCCATTTTGATTCAAGACCGTATTTATCATACGTCCTGGAAGAACACCAAGCTGCTCAGAACATGTGCTATATTGATGCTATTATTGTGTGAAACAGCTTTATAAGAGCACAAAATCCTATGTGAACAACTGCTGGTCAATTGGTCATTTAATGCTAAAGCTGTTTGTGTGTTTATAAATGGAGAAAAAAAATCTGTAAAACAAACAAGTATACAATGCATAAATACATTGAGAACCGCTGCTGCATTTTACCCTCAAAGACTGTTTACAATAATTGAAAATCCATATCTCATTATGTATGTTCTAAGGTTTGTATGAGAAATATCCCATTGAGTGTTTATACAACCTCCAGAGAACTACTACTTCCACAGGGACTGTTGCATGATGGGTAACACACACATATTTTTATTGTACTTGACCACGACACGGCACGTATACTCTGTATGGATTAGTTCTTTGTTATTAGTAGCTAATTTATCAACTTTGAGTTTCTCATAATGCAGTGTTGGGCATCGAAACACAACCCTGCATGACTTGATTTAAGGTTAAAGATCTGTGTTCTAGCTCACTGGGTGTATTTTTACTGGGAAGCATATCGATTTGTATTGGAGCAAAGAGACAAAGCTGTTAAAAGAGCGAACGTGATGGAAAAGGTGGGAGAGAGCTGTAGGAGGAGTCAAAAATAGAACAGAGAGGCAGAGATAAACACAAACCCTGGAATAACTTCAAAGCCAACGTCCATCAGTGAGAATTACACACTAATAACAGTAATAGTCACGTGTACCTGATTCCACGGCACTAACGGTAATAGAGCGTAGCGTGTACCCGATTCCACGCCGCTAACGGTAATGGAGCGTCACGTGTACCCGATTCCACGCCGCTAACGGTAATGGAGCGTAGCGTGTACCCGATTCCACGCCGCTAACGGTAATGGAGCGTAGCGTGTACCCGATTCCACGCCGCTAACGGTAATGGAGCGTAGCGTGTACCCGATTCCACGCCGCTAACGGTAATGGAGCGTAGCGTGTACCCGATTCCACGCCGCTAACGGTAATGGAGCGTCGCGTGTACCCGATTCCACGCCGCTAACGGTAATGGAGCGTCGCGTGTACCCGATTCCACGCCGCTAACGGTAATGGAGCATAGCGTGTACCCGATTCCACGCCGCTAACGGTAATGGAGCGTAGCGTGTACCCGATTCCACGCCGCTAACGGTAATAGAGCGTAGCGTGTACCCGATTCCACGCCGCTAACGGTAATAGAGCGTAGCGTGTACCCGATTCCACGCCGCTAACGGTAATGGAGCGTAGCGTGTACCCGATTCCACGCCGCTAACGGTAATGGAGCGACACGCGTATCTGATTGCGCGCCGGTAACGGAGCGACACGTGTATCCGATTTATCAGATAAGTACGGTAAAATTCAAAGAATAAAATAAAAATTTGAATACATAATAATCAGAATGTTAAATCAATTTGTAAAATAAATCAATACAAATTAAGAAGTATAAATGCTAAAATTTTATTCTATATTTCTATAGACTGTAATACAGTCCATTATGTATTGCACGCTAAACATCTGTTTCTCTTTAGTCACAGGAAACCAGGAACCGCTACATCACTACTACGTGATGGACATCTGACATGATGAGTCTAGATCACCGCTTGCTCTGATGAGTTTGTAGCAGTGTAACTGTAGGAGTGTCATCGTGACTAATGTGTCTGATGTATAATGGCACACTCCGAGCCTTGTCTGTAGGTGTTTCATATGATGTGGTTTAGTTACAACATGACAAAGTCCAGCGAATTGAAGAGGAACTTGGTTTAAACTTAAACTAAAAGAATCAGCACTGAATGGTGTCGACTGACAAAGGTCTACCAGAGTATTCCCGAGCCCACGTCAGGATCTCCCTCACAGACTTGTGACGGTTTTTAAGACGGTGACGTCTGGGATCACACGTATTCAGAAGTCGTCTTCATCCTCTCTCTTTACGCACTGAGATTTGACTGGACTCCTTAAACCTTTTAATTATATCGTGTGCTGTAGAAGGTGCTCAAAATCCTACTGATTTGTCTTTGGGGAATGTTCTTCTCCAAGTGTCGGCATGATCGTCGAGCCTTGCCCTGTCCTAGCTCTTTTTTTTTTTTTTTTTTTTTAAGGCTCTTTATATACTATGATTAGACGATTGTCTCACTTGTTTCAACTTGTCACATCGCTATGTCCTAAATTGCCCCTGTCCCAAACTGAAAATGTATTTGCCCCCGTAGTTACTAATTCCCCAAGTCTATGAAACTGCATTCATAGACTAGACGTAACCAGGCCTGATTACAGTGTAAGCGAAAAATGATGTCGAAGATCTCGAAGAAGAATAACTTTTATTAAAGTGAATCCCGAACAATATCAGCACAGACCAGCATGGTGGAGTCAAAGTGAACCCCGAACGGTATTGTATGGATTGTAAATGAAGTTTCACTTTAAATGTAAATTGAGGATCGCATTTGATGTGATTACTTTTTGTGCTCACAGTACTGATGTCGTTACAGGTGTGACCCCCAAATGGTGAGGTGATAGGATTATCTAGACCGATGTCTTTCTGAATGATAATTACAGTCTCATAACCCTTGGTTCGGTGGATGGTTCTTGATGTCCCACTGCCGCTCCCATGCTATAACGGATTGAATGTCGCTTTAGGTGGTTTTCTACACATATTGTAACACACTATGCCAACGTTGAAAGAAATTCCAGAAATGATGAAGTAGGTGATTGAACTACATCAGTCTGGGAAGGGTTACAAAGCTGTTTCGAAGGTTCAGGGACTCCAAAGAACCACAGTGAGAGCCGTTATCTCCAAATGGAAGAACTGCACAGTAGTGAACCTTCCCAGAAGGGGCAGACCTTCCCAAATTTCTCCAAGAGCACAGCGACGACTCATCCAGGAAGTCACAAAAGAGCCAAGGACAACGAGCTTTAATGATCCTCAAATCTTCTGGGAGAATGTTCTATGGATTGATGAGTCGAAAGTGGAACTGTGTGGAAGACAGGAGTCCCGTTACATCTGATGTAAACCAAACACCAAATCCCACAAAAAGAACATCTACGGTCAAGCATGGTGGTGGCAGTGTGATGGTGTGGGGATGCTTTGCTGCTTCTGGACAACTTGCAGTAATTGAGGCGAATATTAATACTGTTCTACCTGAAAATCCTAAAGGAGGATGTACAGTCTTCAGTTCATAACTCAAGCGCGACTGGATCATGCAGCAAGACAATGATCCAAAGCAAGCATAGGAGTAAATCCACCTCTGAACAGCTCCAAAAATGTCAAACGAAAGTTTTGGAGTGGCCCAGTCAAAGTCCTGACTTGCACCAACTGAGATGCTGTGGCAGGACCTTAAGCGGGCAGTTCGTGCTCGAAAACCCTCCAATGTGGCTGAACTAATGCAGCTGTGCAAAGACGAGTGGCCCTGAATTCCCCCGTAGCGCCGTGAACGACTGACCTCCGGTTATCGGAAGCGTTTGGTTGCAGTTATTGCTACTAAATGTGGCACAATTTTAAGGGGGTAATTAGTTTTTTGCTTCAATATAATAAGTAAATAAAACAAACAAACACACTTTACACAAAAACAGAAAAAATCGACCCCGATCCTGATAACGGATAGACGGCTAGATGCGAGTGCGCTGTTTATAATGGTCATTACGATGATCTCAGAGGTTTGAGCAAGAAGGAAAATGATGAGCAACGAGGGTGCGTTAAATATGTCAGCGCTCGCACATAGGAAACACTGATTAATGAGGAAGTGAAGACAGCAGGTTGTGAACACGGTCGTATACTAGTGTGTACAATCGGTCATGAGAGCATTGCGCATGTGGTCAGCTGACCGTGTGTGTATATTACGCAACCCAAACTAAAACTGGTGATGTGGGAAGATGGAGAGATGAATAAGGAAATAAAGAAAGATTCTAAAGAAATGTTTTCACTGCATTCACCATTCATGTCTTCGGGCTGTAAACCGCACACGCTGCCCCTTTAAACATGTCTAATCGATCCTGGTTTATAATGATTCTCTCGTTTTAATGATATTGTTACTATAGTAACCGCGCATTCAGTGTGGTGAATGCGTCACATGAACGAATAAATTTTATTTTTTAAAAAGTAACTGTTGCTATGGTGAATATTTCTGTAAGGAGACGTTTATGGAAGGAGTCTCCGGTGTCGGCGCCGTTTTCAGACATTTTTATAAATTTTTTTATTTTTTTTGAGCTGCTTTTTCTTTTTTTTTGTCTGATTAACATCAAGAGAAACACATTTGTTTTATGGATGTTCCACAACATTGAATGTCCTATTTTTTTTTCACTCTTTTAACAGATAAAAATACGGTTGGTGGCAAATCGCTGGCGTATAAGAGGAATAAAACCCCGCTGCACACGCCGTGATGGGAACGCGAGCAGCTGGAAGTGTTGGGAAGTGTCCGTGAAATAGAAATGTTCTGGGGTTCTCTTTCGACAGATTTCGACTCCTTCCGTCCGTGTATGTTCCTGCTGTTTTTCACATTAGCTCTTTGAAAAGATTCACTCTAAACAAAGGTGTGGAAAGACCAGCTAACGTTTCAGCCGTATCTGCAGTCGGCATCGTTCCTTCACAACAGGCCACACTCGAGTTGAATAAAGGCAGAGGAATTCAGCCTTGCTGTCCTGCATCCTCCAAAGTGAGATCTAGTCCTTGACCTTCCTCGGACCTTTCTCCGACCCCACTGCTTCTGTTAAGGCTCTGGATGCATTCAGGGTTGCCTGGATGCGGTCACCTCCGCCTGGCATTTATGGTCACAGCCTGGGGGGTAAGAGCTAAATACAAATCAAACTACAGGACGGCAGCCTTACAGGACGGCAGCCTTACAGGACGGCAGCCTTACAGGACGGCAGCCTTACAGGACGGCAGCCTTACAGGACGGCAGCCTTACAGGACTGTTTTAGTATCGTTTAAACTAGATCATTATTATTGGTGGAAATTTACCTTTAAATAATACAAACTGCGCCTTTAAATGATCTTTAGCCTGATCTACTGCAGCTAACCGCTAGCATTCAGATTTATTCTGTGATTTCAGGTGGCTGTGGTTCTCTCTCTCTCTCTCCTTTTCTCTCTCTTTATTTATTTATATATATATAAAAAAGTAGAGAATTAATTGTTTTTATAAAAACAATAAAAAAGTAATAGTAATTTTAAAAAATTCTGTTTCTCTCTCTCCTTTGTTTCTCTCGTTCTCTCCTTTTCTCTCTTTATTTATTTATTTATTTATTTATATAAAGTGGAGAATTATTTTTTTAATAAAAACAAAAAAGTAATAGTAATTTAAAAAAAACCCATTCTCTCTGTTTCTCTCTCTCTCTCCCCCTCTCTCTCTCTCTCAATTCACTTTAAATTTCACAGTAATTAATTGGAATGATTGTTTACATACAATATTGCCAACATATAGGAGTATTTAAAAAATACAATAAAATACTAAAAAAAATAATCAAAAAGTAACTAATAATTACCAAAATAAATAAACAATTTATCTCTGTGTGTGTGTGTGTGTGTGTGTGTGTGTGTGTGTGTGTGAGAGTGAGTGAGAGAGAGAGGGGGGGGGAATGAAGAGAGAGAGAGGAGGGGGGTGGGGGGAGAGAGAGAGAGAGAGAGAGAGAGAGAAGGAAATGAAGAGAGAGGGAGAGAGAGAAGGAAAGGGAGAGAGAGAGAAGGAAATGGAGAGAGAGAGAGAGAGAGAGAAGGAAATGAAGAGAGAGAGAGAGAGAGAGAGAGAGAGAGAGAGAAGGAAATAGAGAGAGAGAGAGAGAGAGAGAGAGAGAAGGAAATGAAGAGAGGGAGAGAGAGAGAGAGAGAGAGAGAGAGAAAGAGAGAGAGAATGAAATGAACAGAGAGAGAGAGAGAGAGAGAAAGAGAGAGAGAAGGAAATGAACAGAGGGGGAGAGAGAGAGAGAGAGAGAGGAGAGAGAGGAGAGAGAGAGAAAGAGAGAGAAGGAAATGAACAGAGAGAAGGGAGAGAGAAAGAGAGAGAAGGAAATGGAGGGAGAGAGAGAGAGAGAGAGGGAGAGAGTGAGAGAGAAAGAGAGAGAAGGAAATGAACAGAGAGAGAAAGAGACAGAGAGAGAAGGAAATGAACAGAGAGAGAAAGAGAGAGAGACAGAAGGAAATGAACAGAGAGAGAAAGAGAGAGAGAGAGAGAGAAGGAAATGAACAGAGAGAGAGAGAGGGAGAGAGTGAGAGAGAGAGAGAGAGAGAGAGAGAGAAGGAAATGGGGAGAGAGAGAGAGGGAGAGAGAGGGAGAGAGAGAGAGAGAAAGAGAGAGAGAGAGAGAGAGAAGGAAATGAGAGAGAGAGGGAGAGAGAAGGAGAGAGAGAGAGAGAGAGAGGGAGAGAGAGAAAGAGAGAGAAGGAAATGAACAGAGAGAGAAAGAGAGAGAGAGAGAGAAGGAAATGAACAGAGAGAGAGAGAGAGGGAGAGGGGCAGTGCTGTACTAGGAAACAAAACCAAAAGGATACCGAAGCGTTCAGAACAAATCCCTCGCGCACTCAGCAGCTGCATCCTCTTTATTTCAGTTCTGATCTCCACTAAAACTCCGCTTCAACTCCAAATCGACCTTTTACAGAAATAATGGCACCCTAACGCACATCTGAACGAGCTTCCAGGCTTTAGTGACTGAGCGCGACCTGACCTTTCCCCACCTCCCCCAAGTTTCGCCGGTCACTCGGGTCACCTGTCCGGGATGTCGGAGGGCGCGCGCACTCTGCCCGCGTCCCGGCGCTTCACCTACGCGGTGGGGCACGTGCTGAACGACCTGTGCGCCTCCATGTGGTTCACCTACCTGCTGCTCTACTATCAGTCGGTGCTCAGTTTCCGGGACTCCAGCGCCGGGCTGCTGCTGCTCTTCGGACAGATCGCAGACGGAATCGCCACGCCGCTGGTCGGCTACGAGTCGGACCGGACACGGGGATGCGGCGCGTACGGGAAGCGCAAGTCGTGGCATTTAGTCGGTAAGAAAGGATAGTCTAAACAAACAAACAAACAAACAAATACTTTGACATAACCGACTATTAAGTGCAGTAACCTTCAAACCATGAGATTTGTAGACCTTTTTAATTGTAATAATAATAATAATCATCATCATCATCATCATGGAGAGCCTTGTAAATATTAGGCACATTATTTATATATGTTTATTTATTTAAATCAAACACTCATTAGTTCCCATCTGAGATTATTGATATGCAGGATGAGTTTGAAATGGTGTAACAACAACATAGATCCCCCTGTCTACACTTCACAGAACCCTGGGGTTCTCCGGATCAGACCCCACTCTGAGAACAAGGGTTTTTCCCAAAACGGGGTACGAAAGCACCTTCGTGTTCCTTAAAGTCCAGTGCGCTTTCGAAACACAACGTCGGTTATCCCAAATGATTTACAACTACAATAAGTTTTTTTTAAAAATATATATATATTTTATTTGATAAAAATGGGTTCGTATTGAAGGTTTATTCCGTTGTCCCTCTGTGGAAACCCTGAAAGGTTCTACACGAATCCCCACGACAGACTGTTTCTTTCTCTTAGACAAAAGGTTTCTTGAGGATTCTCTTCATGGTTAAGGGTTCCTGCTCGCTTAAGCGGATCTACTTGGAACGTTCTGTGAAAGGGAAAACGTGAGTACGGTCCTACGTATGACGTTTTCCCAAGAAATACAATCTGTACCACAGAGGATGTCGGAAAAGTACGTAATGGTTCTGCGGTAGTTCCTCCAGGGGAACTTATAAAGATTCTACGTGGAACACCATGACAGTGTTTTTCTATAAGAAACGGATATGAGAGCCCTTTTCGGAAGCTACAGTAAGGACCCTTGTTCATCCGTTCCTTCATTCATCTACAGTGACCGCTGGTCAGGGGTACGGTTAGTCAGGAGCCTGATTTGGGAATGCTTGGTGTGAGGCGTGAATATGCCCTGGATGGGATGGCAGTCCATCACAGTGCACCACACACACACACACACACACACACACACACACACACAAACTATCCATCCATCCATCCATCCATCCATTTTTCCATATTATCCTCTTCAGACCGCGGGAGGAAACCGGAGTACCCGGAGGAAACCCCCGAAGCACTAGGAGAACATGTGAACGCCCGTACACGCAGGGCGGAGGCGCAATCCCAACCCCCAACCCCAGAGGTGCGAGGAAAACCTGCTCGCACAATATATTAAAACTTTTCTGAGTTTAGATTGTTAGGCTCTGGAATAAGATTTACACTTCAGTCCACCCTTAAATCAGTACAGTTGCATTTACTAGCATTCGTTTTGCCGCTATTCAGAAACAACAAAACAGGAACAATACTGATTTTAAAAAAAAAAAAAAAAGCTCATGATAAATAAAACAAGAGGAATATCCAATCAGAAGTTTGTTGCTATGCAGTTTTCGTTTTAATCCAACTGCCACACCACAGGTTCTCTTTTTCAGGAAACATGCACTTGTCAGCTTTCTAGACATGCTCACAGTCACTCAGTTATTTCATCACCTCATGGCAGTAATAGTCATTCATCCCATCCGTAATTTTAGCATTCTTTTAAATGCTAAGGCGTACAGTTTGTCTGAAATGGACTTTATCACACTATGTAGGCCTATTTATTCCTAAAGACCCAGCGGAACGGTCATCATGTTTATCTGATGCTGATTTTATTCAGATGGCGTCGATCGATTTTCTCTCACAGCAGCTTTGATGACGGTACAGCTGCAAATACGGACGATATCCGCACGTGACTGATCAATTTAGCTGGACCGAGACGCTCAGGTTGTGTGTGATATGAGTGTTATGAGGTTATCTGAGCTTACATCTGCCGTGAGTTTGCATGCTTGTTCCCTTGAGTGCTTTTTTTTTTTTTTAAATTCCCCTGCCTTCACTTCCTTCAGCTATTTTAATCAAGTAGACAGACAAACACGGGAAGTGTGCGTGAATAGTGTCTGAACCGGCTTTTGGTTTTCATCACGGTTGAAAGACATCAGAGTGATCTCTCAGTGGGGTTTTCGTTTTTGTTTGGAAAGCTAATCTTGACCTGGAAAGCACCTGGAGAAGACACTTATTTTGGTTTTTTTTTGTTTGTTAGTCATCCGTGTATTCAGATAACGTTGACGCTTCTCGGTTTCAACACTTTTAATCGTCTGATTGAATTCAAAAGAGAAATAAAGACAGGCTGGTGAGGAAACAAGGACAGGATCTAACTCGTTTTCTCAGACGTGCCATAACATTCAGTGTAGCTAGTATAAATGGATCAAATGTACACACTCCACACCACTCTGTTGGCGAGCACAACCTCAAATCCGTCACAAAGCCATGCCCCTTTTGTACTCAGAAAACAGTGTGATGAGTACTGTACTTTTGCATGCTTTCATCTATTTTGGTCCATCCATCCGTCCATCCAGCCGTCCGCCCATTCATCCGTCTGTCCATCCATCCATCCATCCATTCATCCAGCCATCAATGCATCCATCTATCCATCCATTCATTCCGCCATCCAGCCGTCTCTCCATTCATCCATCCATCCATCAATCCATCCATTCATCCAGTCATCCAAGCATCATCCATTCATCCAGCCATCTAGCCATTCATTCCGCCATCCATCCATCCATCCATCCATCAATCCAGCCATCTGTCCATTCATCCGTCTGTCCATCCATCCGTCCATCCATTCATCCAGCCATCAATGCATCCATCTATCCATCCATTCATTCTGCCATCCAGCCGTCTGTCCATTCATCCATCCAGTCATCCAAGCATCATCCATTCATCCAGCCATCTAGCCATTCATTCCGCCATCCATCCATCCATCCATCCATCCATCAATCCAGCCATCTGTCCATTCATCCGTCTGTCCATCCATCCATCCAGCCATCAATGGATCCATCTATCCATCCATTCATTCCGCCATCCAGCCGTTTGTCCATCCATCCATCCATTCATCCAGTCATCCAAACATCATCCATTCATCTAGCCATTCATTCCGCCATCCATCCATCCATCAATCCAGCCATCTGTCCATTCATCCGTCTGTCCAGCCATCCATCCATCCAGCCATCCATCCTTTCATCCTGCCACCCATGCATCCATCCATCCTTTCATCCAGCCATCCATCCTTTCATCCAGCCATCCATTCATCCATGCATCCATTCATTTTCCCTACCGTTTATCCTACACAGGGTCACGGGGAGCCTGAAGCCTATCCCAGGGAACCCAGGGCACAAGGCGGGGGACACCCTGGACGGGGCACAATCGCTCACACACATTCACACACCCTTTCACACACTATGAACTATTTAGAAATGTTAATCATCCTACAACGCATGTCTTTGGACTGGTGGAGGAAACCGGAGTACCCAGAGGAAACCCCTGAAGCACGGGGAGAACATGCGAACTCCGCAAACAATTCGAACCCCCAAACAATTTTGGTCCTTAAGTCCTTATTATAGCAAACAGCAAAGCAAGAGTTAAGGGGAAGAGTTGTTACTCACTAAGCGCTCTCTAAACGGCGTCTACTCTGTACGTCTAACATTGGATCTCTGTATGGATCTCTGTAGAATTACAAAGTGTACCATAGGAAATTTAGAACGCTTAAATAAGGGTACTTCGGTTGTCCCACTGGGGGAACCTTTAAAGGTGCTTGACCACTATAACAGTGTTTCTGTATAAGAAGGAGCTCTTTAAGCAAGCCTGTAAAGACCCTTATTTATCCAATCATACCTTCATTCATGTAACTGGCTCCAGTACTGAAATGTCCTTACACACCCCGGTTAGATTAATCAGGACTATTACACTGCTCAGTATCCAGTAGTAGGATTTGGGGCAAGTTCTTATGCCAAGAACGGCTGTTGAACTCGACTGCTATTAGACTGGAAGTGCAGACACGGATCTTACATAGCAGAGCTCTATGGTTTATTCATTTCCATCCCCTCGAGGGCATGAAATCTTAACTACCTGCATCAGATGAATGGAAATTTGATGATGGATCATGAGGTGCATTTATTGTTTTTTTTCCGTTTATTTGTTTTCAGGAACCATCTGCGTGCTGCTGTCTTTCCCGTTCATCTTCAACCCGTGTGTGGGCTGCGGCGAGGTGACTCCACAGTGGGTGGGCCTCACCTACTTCACACCTTTCATCATAATCTTCCAGTTCGGCTGGGCCTCGACTCAGATCTCCCACCTGTCGCTCATCCCGGAGCTGGTGTCGTGCGAACACGCCAAGGTGGAGCTCACTGCGTACAGGTACGAGGTACTTCTACGTGACGTCACGCTCTTCCAGGAGATTCTAAGTGGCTTTGATGACTGGGATTAGTAGGATGCTGCTCAAGGTTGTGCTGATTTAAATGAAATGTTCTTATCCTTCAAGGGAAAGCTTTCAAGGTCTAATGTAAGACCTTTTTTTTAAAAAAAACAACAATTTAACAAAAAGGGCTCCTTTAGAAAGCAAAAAAGCCCATTAACTATCCAAAGAACCTTCAAGGAACCGTTTTTCTGTCCTGGTATATACGGTAATGATTCAACTCTGAGCTCTGCACATGGGTGTTCCACACATTTCTGAACCCTGTTCAGATACAATCTTCGTAACCAATTCTCTTAAAAATCCCGAGCTCTTTGAGTTCCACCGCTCTCCTCGCAGCGATATATGCGAAATAAAGCACTCTGTGACTTTGTGATGAGACAATTTCAAGCTTGTAACATAAAAATGTCTAGAAATGAAGTTTAAAACTCATCGATTTGGTTTATTGTAATCTTCTATTAGGGCGTACTAAACGTTAAGATGTCAGTTTTCGCAGCGTGGGCGTTCATCGACTGTGATATACTTCTGTTTTTGCTTCTTTTTATTGAAATATGTTTCTTCTTGGCCCAGGTACGCGTTCACGGTGCTGTCCAACATCACCGTATACGCAGTGGCCTGGCTGCTGCTCCGCTTTCAGCACTCGGCCGATCCGTCCGTCGCAGACCAGCTGAGTTACCTCGACGTCCCCGTGTTCAGGGTGAGAGACTCACTAGATCGCGTGTAATCCAATAGAAAAGTCCTCCAGCTGGTGGAGAGCGGATAGTACCGGGGTAAACAACTACAGCGTGTACTGTTGGAGAAAAATAATCTGTTAGCGCCCTGATTACATTCTTATACCAGCACGTCCTCATGTCTTGAGTTCCTTTTATACCGCAGCGGTCTGCTTTTAATTCGTTAAAGAACGACACGTCGTACTTTTGGCCTGTTCATAGTTGCTTTTAATGTCGTGGAACGTGCTAGGTCCTGTTAGCGCTCGCGTCACAGCTGCTATGATCGGCGTCGTTCTTCCTGAAGACTGCCGAAAAGTCGACGCTGTTCAGCTTTGACACCGGAGACTCGGGACAATCCGACATAAACGTCTCCTCAGAGAAAAGCGTGTCAACTATTTCGCGTATTACATGGAACACACCATTTCAGGTTTTCCAACAAGCACAAGTCTCGATAAAAGCTGCTCTCGGTCCTGAAATCGTCGGAAAGGATCGACGGTTACACGCGAGTTTTCTGTGGGAGAAGCGATGTGTCACGTCGAGCGCGTTCGTATAAACCTGTGGTGTTGCTTCGCAGCTGGAATTACTGTCGGAGCCGCTGTTTTGGAAAACGGATCAACACCTTCTGACCAATCAGAACGGAGAATTGAACAACGCCGTGGTACCGTATTAAGCAGATCGTGTAATGTGTGTGTTGCGGTTCGAAATGAGAAGGCATGCTGTACCGGCTCGACAAGCTGACGAGGGCAGTTCATAACACGCGCGCGATGACAGGAAGTCTATGAGGAAGTCTGATTTAAAAATAGCGCTGTTTTATGAGCGTGCTGGTAATGTTTCCTTATGAATGCAGCATGGAAACGAAACAAACAGTAAAGTCATAGCTGCGAGGTGATGAAAAATCCTCAATCGGACAACAACAACAACAACAACAACACATAATACTGCATGTACTATGAAATTCAAAATCAGTGTTAAGCTTGTCTTTGTTCTGATATTGAGCAGTCGTAGCGTTCATCTTTCACTCGACTCGCTCTACGTTTCCAGGACCTGGCGCTGATCGTGCTGGGCATCGGTGCTGTTTTCTCGCTCATCTTCCACCTGGGTACACGAGAACGGACGCAACGCGACGACGACGAGAGCCGACCCCTGCTGACTAGCTCCGGCGTGAACTCGGCGCCGCTGCTGCAGTGGAAACACTGGCTCACCGAGCCGTCCTTCTATCAGGTGAACTAAAGCTTTTCAGACAAATCCGATTCGACTACACAGATCAGACATGGCTATAATAATCGGATTTAAGCGTTAATGCCGGTATAAGCTGCAGATCTTGATACCGAGTTAGACCCGAGCGCAAATTCTTGAACATAGCCTGTTTATGAGCATTTATACCATTGCTACTCATATGCATGTATATATTCTCCATTCTGATTGGTCAGAAGCCGTCGATTTGTTTTCCGACACACTTGCGCCAGCCGTAATTCAAATCCCGGGGTTATATTAATGCGCTCGCTGTAATTCGTTACCGTTTCCATAGTAACCGGTCGTTTTCCACTGACTTGTATGGTGCCGATCCATATACTCTAAGGCTAAAGGAGTTGTTATTTAACAAAGGAATGCACGTAGTCGTTGATATGGCAACGTTTGCTATGAGGAAATGGTTATTTAACATTTACGGAAGGAGTCTCCAGTGTCGATGCTTTGGAACAGACCGAAATAAAACTGTAGTTTAGTTTTCCAGGGAGGAGTTTAGGCATTGTGGGGTTTTTTTTTTCCCTTAACATTCGTCCAACTTCAAGAGAAGTGAAGGGACGACAATTGAGACCTGTTTATACTTTTTATCTTGAAGAAGAAGAAAAAAACTATTAAGTGCAGCGCAGAAGAAGGTAGAGTTTTCTAGAACAGGACACGGTGTCATGTATTATTTAAGGTAGTTATCGCGTGAAGATAACCCTTTTTTCTGAGAAACGAATTTAGCAGAAAGTGAGTCAGAAACAGGGCTGAATTCTCGAGACGTTGTGTTTCGTTCATACAGGTGGCTGCTCTGTACATGTGCACTCGCCTGATCGTCAACCTCTCCCAGACCTACATCTCCATGTACCTGATAAACTCTTTATTCCTGCCTAAGGTAAAGAAATTTCACAGATTTAAAAAAAATAAAATAAATGACTTCATGAGCTTCACTGTAATTGTTTTCCCTCTCTCGATAAATCATCGTTCGGTATCTTTTTTGTTGTTCTTGTTTTCCCAGAACTACATCGCCACCATTCCCCTGGTGCTGTACGTCAGCGGCTTCGTCTCCTCTCTGGCCATGAAGCCGATCAGTAAACGCCTCGGCGTTAGCGTGAGTTCCTCACATCTCCTTTTAACGATCAGAAAACACCTCCTAGGATCTCGGACCTTTTTCCGTCTCATCGCCCTGAGGACTGTTACCCGGTAACCACGTGCAACATGATTAAACTAATATTACAGTGAAGGAGAAGAGGAAGAATTCCAGAAACATCCTAACTGTAAAATCTTATCTGATTAGTAACCATGACGACGACGCCGACGACGGTTAGGATCTTAGTTAGGAGCGTGCCTATTGCAAATTAACATCATCATCTAAACTCCAGAGGATGACAGAAGCAGAATTCCTCACCAAAATGTCTCTTCAACGCCGTTAAGCAGAAGACCGAATGTTCTCCTTCCTCCTTCGAATGTGTTGCGCAACTTTAGCTCGTTTAGTTACGTTTATTTACATCATATTGCTGTTTCTGATTGGTCAGAAGGTGTCGATTCGTATTCCGAAGCAGCTGCTCTGACAATGGGTGCAGCTGGAAAAATCACGGGTTTATATTATATTATATTATATTATATTATATTATATTATATTATATTATATTATATTATATTATATTATATTATATTTATGCGCTCGTTATAAGGTGTTCTAATGCCAATTAATTCATGTTTTTTTAAAAAAACGTGCTGTTATTTAACAAAACAACAACAACGCGTGTAATCGTCGGTACGTCGAAGATCGTACGTTTATTCAGAACATTCATTCAACATTCACGGAAGGAGTCTCCAGTGTCAGCGCTTTGTTTCGTCGACGTGCTCTAACTGTCCTGAACCACAAACGGACAAAAAGAAATCGTTCTTCATGAAAATCGTTTTTCTCTCAGATGACGTATTTCGCGGGACTCGTGCCCATCATGGCGTTTGGTCTCTGGGTGCTGCTGGATTTGAAGATGGGTGTCCGCGTGTACGGAGCGGCCGTGCTGCTGGGAGCCGGATCTGCCGTCATCCTGGTGATGTCGCTGTCCATGACTGCCAACCTCATCGGAGATCAGACGGTAAATCGCGCTATCAAAGCGCCTTAATGTCACTCTTAACGTGACATTAAGACTTAATTATTTGACGACATAAACCTGTTTAAAGGTTGAAATCGGCACGTCCGACGACGATTATCTGTTTGTTACTACCTGCGAAATGATTCGTTAAAAAGTTACACTGTGTTTCATTGTCGCTGATGATCGCTTACGGCAGCTTTAATTGTTTACTCTGTAAGTTCGAAACGGTTTAGTTCACGTGATGGAGGTGCAATGGTTAAACAACATGGCAGTCCACTGCTCTGCCTGTCTGAGTAACAGCGCTAGACAGCCACAATGTGCTTCGTCACTGTATGAGTGAGTATTTACGGTTAATCGTATTGTCGCGATGTTTGTTTTTGGGTTTTTTTCTGACAGCAAAGTGGCGCGTTCGTGTACGGAGCCATGAGCTTCACAGACAAGGTGGCCAACGGCCTCGCCGTGATGATCATCCAGAGCCTGTACCCCTGTCAGTAAGTGGTCCACAGTGTGTGTGTTGAGACATTCCCCCGAAGTCAGAGAATAATGAGATTACGTGAAGACTGACGTGAAAGAAAAGATCACTCAGTGGCTGAATTCACTCGTGGAATGATTGTTTACCGTCAGGATTGTTCACTGATTACTGCCATATGTCGTGGTTTGGGTATTAATGGACATCTTTAGACATTCTGAACATTGTGTGTGAGTGGTTTATGATGTTGTACTAAACTATGCTTTCTATTTACAGAACGCTGGTTTGCTGCTCTGACTGCATTTGGTTCTACCACCGTGTCATGGTAGCTGTAACCGGGGGTGTCAGCCTCATCGCCGCATTCTGCCTCTTTAGTCTGGTCGTCTGGCCAATCAAGATTCGTCGATGTGAGTTAAAAAAATCCACAAAAACAAATGTATGATTTTTGCAATTGTGTTATTCTTCTACCAGACCGTTTCCGTGGCGTCACAGTGTTCGATTCGTTTAGCGTTTGTCTGACGTACACTCACGTCTGTTCTAGGTTGAGAATGTTTTACCGGCGGGCATCCATCTCGGTGAACAGGTGAAGTATGACCTTAATGATAAGTTTTAGTAAGACGTTAATATTATCATTTTTAAAATGATGGCTGCTGCGACGCTGGTCTAAAATCTACCAATAGGAGGACGGGACAGGACGACGCGAAATTCGCGTCCTAGAGGTATGGTCGCGGCGATGGTGAATAGCAAACGAGACGTGCTAACGGAATATAAAAAATGATCACGAGCAATTTCCGTATCCCGCCGATCGATGACGTTTCCTTCCATCGCAGGTCTATCGTCAGAGGATCTTCCTTATACAGTCTGTTGTTAGACTCCGAGAAGTCTTCCTTTGGGGATTTCATTGGGATTTTTTACCGTGTGCCAAGTAACAATCGTAAAAACATTATATTTATATATATATATATATATATATATAGTTTTGCATTGTTGCTTCATTCAGAATCTGTTATTCACGTCGTAACTTTTTTTTGTTTTTGTTTTAAATTCTTAGTTCGTTATCAAGTGCAGGAGTTTTTCTGCTTTAAGTAACTTTAGTAGAGGCATGACTGCAGACTCGAAACTGAAAACGATGCATCTGGAAAAGGCAAACGTAAATGTAGAGAAGCAGTCAAATTAATCACAAGCGCCGCTGTGTCACTGCTTGTAGAACGCCCCCTTCTTAGAAACCGCTCCGACTTCTCTATCTGAGTTCTCTCATGGCCCCGAGTGTTTCCTCACAGAGGAAGTGTTTCCTCACAGAGTGTGCTGTTTCTATGTGCAGGTTTGTCGCTAAAAGCCGGAGAACATCGAGAACATAACCATCGGTGCGATTGGGGTACATGACCGAACACAACGCAGCGAGTGTGTCCTCACATCACAATGTCTACCCAGTGAATCTGAGAACTTTGAGGAAGCAGAGCTGTCTGTGTTCACAGGAAACCTCTACGCAAAGTGCCACATGACCACTACAATGCAGCTCTTCTTATTAACTCTTCCTTTTTTCTTTTTTTTTGTTTTGTTTCTGCGGTCTGCAGATTTCTCGAACTTTTCTGACAATGGAAACACAAGTCCTGGAATTCCTGGAGATGAAGAAAGGATTCGTTTTGTCAGTAACATGGCAAGCTGCGTTATTTCGTCTCACTTTCTTCACGAGAAAGCGACGGAACGACCGTACACCACGCGATAATGGGAACGGACTCGTTACGTGGACAATGCTATAACTGGATTAAATTTTTTTTTTTTTAAAGCAGGACTGGCGTTCTTTAGTAAATAAAATTAAGAATCGTTGGTAAATTGCTGCGGTATAACTATATCGCTTGCCGTTCACCCAAACCAAAGGTGACGGACGGCTGCGTCCCGGTTTAACCTCTGCCTCTATTGTTCTGGTATTTAGAAAGTCCTGACCTGATTTCTTTCCTCAGTTCCACATACACTACAATAGCTCTGTTTGTAAAAAACGATTCCGATTAATCCAAATCCCATCCTTCACCCATTTCATAACAGCACTGTTTGAGGTTCATCGAATTATTCTAAAGCTTGTTGATGGACCTACTTATGAATGCTGTCCTGTAATTTTTACTCTGTCCTCAACGCTTTCTTTTTTTTTTTTTCTTTCTTCTGCCACGAAAAGGGAATTAAAACGCCACACTGGACAACACTGTGGAATTCTGTGTAGTCATTTTAAATGCAGATATCAGCAAAATTTGAAGATATAAGCTTTTATCAGAAGATTAGATTACCCCATTAAAGAGAGAGAGACAGAGCGAGAGAGAGAGAGAGAGAGAGAGAGAGAGAGAGAGAGAGAGAGTGTGTTGTGTGTGTGTTTATAATGTGGCCTACAACCTCCAAGTTTTCTCCAAGTTCTCAGAAGTATTATTTCCAAGCAGATGCACATTTCTGGCCACAAGCTTCAGGATCGTGGGGGTTGTATTCTTGTTTCTTACATGTATATGCACTCTGTATGCTTGTGTCCAATGGAGAAAACAAAGGTAGGAGCAGTGCTGTAAGGAACATGCAGTATATTGTTGTTGGTGGTGTGAGGAATTCGAAGACCGTGTACACTACATGTTTTTACTGAAAGCGTGAACTTAGTAGTGACTAATTCTTCATCCATCCATCCATCTTCTACCGTTTACTCCTTTTCAGGGTCGCGGGGAATCTGGAGCCTATCCCAGGAATCATCGGGCACAAGGCGGGGTACACCCTGGACAGGGTGCCAGTCCATCGCAGGGCACAATCAAATATACATCAATATACGTTATTGAGGTATACGAAACATACATCAATAATTCTCTGCAAACTTTAGAATAATGGGCATTGATTTTAAAGCACTGACAGGAGTCATACGACAGTAAATAATATACGAGATCAACGGGGGGCCCCCTGGTGGTTTGGGGCCATACGCAACTTACGTAGTTTGTGCACAGGGAGGACCGGCACTGAGCCCATCGACATTTTTAATAACTACAGGTAAGTGGGCCTCGTGGTGAAAAAGGTCGAAGAGTGAAGCTTCACTGCATGTTCTTCTTACTTTTCTATCCTGGTGGGCGTGGTCTCTTCCAGGGCTGCATCACACCACCATGTCTTTGATTATTTTTCTATGATAGCACATTCTGAAGTGTTTCATTCCTTACCTAAAGCTACACACACACACAGTACTGGTATTGTGAGAATTTCAGATTTCTGTGCTGAATTACTGATAAAAGCGTGACGTGTTGAGCTTTAATTAACGAATTGGCAACTTGTCCACAATAACGAATTCAACACTAAAAGTACTGGACTCCGTAGCCAAGTGTTTCCGAACCAGACCTCTCGTTAAACGCGTTCGGTTCAACTTCTGCGTGGAAAACCCCGCCAATGACCTATCCATGTTTCGTTGTCAAAAACGTCAAAGCAAATCACGCCACTGCTCCCTACAGGCCCGGCACGGCATGGTCCTGCTGCTGGTCCCCGACATCTGGAGATAATGCTGGATCTGTTTCGAGCGCTCTGATATCTGAACATGTTGACTCATACATGGGCGGCATTCAGTTTCCACAGAGAGGAATTTTCTAAAACGCGATCAACAGAAACAAAACGCCACGGCGGCCTTTAATTTGGCCAGAGAGACTCCTGTTGATCGGCCCACGGCCCAAGGCCGCCGTTAGCCCCCCTGCAGTGTTTAAACCTGCGGTGCGGCCTAATTTGAAGAGCAGGCGTAATCACTGCCTGTTAGCGTGACCACTAATTGGAGTGCAGGCCGGGGCTTGTAGAAAGATGGAGGTGGAGTGCTGTCGGTAGGCTAGGATTACCTCATTAAGAAGAGAGAAGCAGGCAAGGCATGGGTCTGCCACCCAGGGCACCAGAACAGGGACTATCGAGATGGTGTTCGAGATTACAACAGATTATTATTACACAGATAACCCCCCCCCCCCTTTTGTTTCTTTCCATTGTACAGGTAGTGAACAAAAATACATTCCTGATTCGACAGCTCAAGAACCCTAAAGACAGCCGAATACTTTACTCGAACAACCGATAAAATTGTGAATACTTGTGAAAAATTGTGAAAAAGCCCACAGGAGAGCTTCTTAAGAGTCTATGTACTGCATGCTTTCGAATAGGCGTCTCAGCCTGTGAATAATAAAGCATAACAGTTGCAGATTGTGTATAACATGGCCTATAATGAGAGCAATAACATTCGTGCCCACTAAACGTCAAACACATTAAATTATGGGGTACAACGTGAGGGGTGGGAAGAGAACCCGAGTCAGTGAAGCACAAGGTTAACGAAAAATGTCATATTTAAAAAAAAAAGAAGAAAGAAAGAAAAATCTCCGTCTGGATTCGAATTGAAGGTCCGTGAATCGCACTCTTCGCCAACCCTTTGATATTTTAGTTGATAATGAGAGAGAATAGTCTACATTTTTGGCTCCAATATTCAATCCCAGCATCCAGATTTGGCCCAGGATTTTGTCACTCTATTTAGCATCGTTTACTCTATTTTAGCTGTATATGCTTTTTTTTTTTTTTTTTTTTTTTTTTGCGCGCTGGAGGTCACCCAGGAATCTTCTCCACAGATTGTGTAATTACAGCTAGCATTTTCATATGTCTCTCTTCCTCTCAGCTTATAAAGGGAAACTTGACATTTTACTGCTTTCATGGCGTACCATGTTGACCATTCAGAGTTTTATTTGAAGCTCAATTTTCTCATCTCGCTTATGTCGGTACAGCGCCGTCTTTATTCTCTTATAATAGTAGATATTCCGGTAAAGGCACATGCCCTGGATTCATTTTCCTGATAACTGGAAATGCTCGTGCTTTAACGATCCGGTCGTCTTGAGGCTGTCACGCGTGGTTGGGGAAAAAACAGGCAAAAAAAAAACAACACCCCAAAACATTATCATTGACTAAACATGCTTATTGATCAGGATGTTCATTTAGATGCTAAGAAATGTAGCCTAAATGTAAGAAATGTTCAACAACGTTCTTCACATCTCAAATATGAACAAAAATCTTTGCTCAATTTGAACCACATGACATAAAAATGAGCATAACGCTATCATCGCTACGGCTGCTAAACCGATGTCACGTACCTCGTGCTAATAATAACATACGTACCTCATGCCAACTCGTCAGAGAGTAATTGCCCTAGCTTTAGGTAGCTAACTACTTTAGAGTTTCTCTTCCTTAGTTTCCTCACCTAATTCCTGTGTTTTTCCCAGAGAGACGTTACTGTTAGCTAGCTCACATCAGTTTAGCTTGGCGGTGTTAGTGATTTTCTTTTCTCTCTTTTTTTTTTTAAGGTCCATCTCTTCCTCTGCTAATGAGTTTTATCTGAATTTCCTCTCTTTTCCCCATTACACGTACACAAACATAGATAACTCTGAAAATGATCCTGTGTTAAAGTCTTAACGTTAAAGTCTTCTCTTGCTGCATCACATGCTTACATTAAAAAAATAAAAAATAAATGTATGTCATAAATGTATTTTTCACAATTTAGCTCACTGGGGGAAAAATAGCATTATGCAAACTGTAACCTACTTAATGCTAATCAAGAGTGATTAGCCTAGCATTTGGTTGCATGCTAAAGATTTTCTCTTCCTTGGTTTCTTCAAGTGTTCCTTATGGTCATCCAGCTAGACATTTAGTTTAGCTTGGTGTTAGCGATACGCTAATTATGCAGTCTATCAACCAAATTGACCAAAACTCTGGGTCTTTCTCTTCTTCTTCTACCCTTCTTTAAAGCTGAAATTCCTCTCTTTTCCCTCTTTAAAGGGTCTATATTGATATATCCATCCATCCATTCATCTTCTACCGCTTACTCCTTCTTCATGGTCACGGGGGAACCTGGAGCCTATCCCAGGGAACATCGGGCACAAGGCGGGGTACACCCTGGACAGGGTGCCAGTCTATATTTATATTTATTACACATAAATAACAATGTTTTAGCTTCTTACAGTGTTTCCATTAAATTTGCAGCGTTTAGCCGACGCTCTTATCCCGTTGTCTTACAGAAGTGAGATGTGTTTAAATGCTTCTGTTACTAAACAACATGCTTCGCGTCTACAGTATCACAAATGTTCGTTGACGTCATACATCTGTTTTTGATTGTTCGACCCACTTGATCAAAATTAGCATAACTCTATATCATCATTAAGGCAGCTTAACTTCTGAAACCTACCTAATGCTAATCCCTCTTCAGAGTGTAACTAGTCTAGCATGAAGTACTTCAGATTTTCTCTTTCTCTTCAGGTTTCCGCACCTATTCACCTCTTCTAGTCTTCATCCAGATAGATATTATTGCTAGCAAGCTTACACCAGTTCAGATAGCCGTTGTTAGCGATGTGCTAGTTTTATTCTCTAGATGAAGTATTGTTCTGGAAAATCCCTCCAACCAAAGTAAAAAAAAAAAACAACCGTTCCAGAGACCAGGGGTTATGGATGTCAAAAGAAACAGAACTTTATTTAAAACAAAAGTCTAAAAAAAAGTGCGTACTTAATTGCTTTTTAGAATGGTTTTATGAGCCCAAGGTTTTTTTTATTTTATTTATTTCTTTATTTATTTATTACTACTCTGTCCCAAATTCACCTCTACACCTTAATGAATTTATGGCTCTCACCCGATCCATTTCCGCTACCTTAATGATTTTCGGGCTTTCGTCCCAGCCCGATACTGGTTTGCAAGCTTCAAAGCGGTCGTAATTGGAAAGCTGTTTAATTTATTACTGTGCAGAAAGGTACAGGATGCTACAGGGAAGAAACTACAGTGCAGTAAGACACAGATTTCCTCTGACTCGGTACACACTTAGAGTATAACTTGATTAAAAAAGTGTGCTAGGGTTTTAGATTATGCATCTAAATATTGATTATACATATAGATTATGCTTGTTGACTAATACTGATTATTAGATTATGCTTCTAAGTAATAATTCTAAATATTAGCTATACATATTGATGACACTTTACCAATATATTATATTCTATAGGATCAGAATTGAAAGCAGTATCGATCAACCTGATTAACTTTTTTTGAGACCCGACCGACTCTTGCTCTTCTATGAACGTTACAAAAGGCGCTGACACTGGAGACTCCTTCCATAAAAAAGTCACCGTTTTGACGATTACTGAAGTGTTTTCATTTGTTCATGATTAGTGTCTGTCATGCGGTGGAAGTTTTTACTATCGTTGAAATGAGCGCATTGATATAAACCCGTGATTTATGGTGGTGCCTTGGTGGTTAAGGCTCTGGGTTACTGATCAAGCCCTGGCACTGCCAAGCTGCCACTGTTGGGCCCTTGAGCAAGGCCTTTAACCCTCTCTGCTCCAGGTACGTTGTATCATGGCTGACCCTGCGCTCTGACCCCGACCTCCTGGTATGCTGGGGAGGGAATGCGAAGAAAAGAGTTTCACTGTGCTGTAATGTCTACGAGATCAATAAAGACTCATTATCATTATCATTATTTACACTGGCACTACTGTCAGAGCTGCTGTTATAGGACATTAATCAACACCTTCTGATCGATCAGACTTGAAAATTCAACAGCTGTGGGGTTTTATTTTTTTTTTTGAAAGAAGTACCTCACAGAACAGGAGCCTTTTGTTGCTGAGGTAACCGCTCAGCCAGTGAAGGAGGTTAGAAACAGTTATGTGGATAATTAGACATACAGGCCCCAATTTTTTTAATTAGAAATGGCGAGTTTATTGGGAAGTTAACACCACAGTGAAAGTAAAAATATACATATATATATATATATATATATATGTTTATATATATTTTTTTAATGGAAAAAGCTCAAAAATAGGCCTGATGGCGAAACTCCAGCAATGTCCATGCAGTTCTTCTATAACGGTAAAATTAAAAACAGCATCTACGAAAATAGTTTCGTGTTTCTGCCTACAGCATGTCCTCAGACCAAACTTAGAATTACAGTATAATGTTGGCACTGCCATACGTTTTCACATACGTCTCCTATTTTAACCCGGTGTCGGCGTGTTGTTGGTGTTTTTTTTTTCCCTTCTTGGCTGGTTAAAACTGTGGATGAAGCCCGGAGGCTGACGATGCAATTTCGCCACACAGTCCCGATCAAGAATCATGAAAAAGGGCTAAGAGGAGCCAATTAAAGAGAGAAAAGGTTACCGGCAAAGAGCATGTCATTACTGTGTAAACGAGCTGAAGTTCATGAATCATTGTGGACGGCTGGAGAATGTGCATGAGTTTGGTTTGCAGGCTTGGGTCAGTCCTGCTGGAACTGGATTTTTTATATATTTATTTCATTATGTTGGATATTTGACCTCCATTAAACTGCGCCAGCTGACAGGAGGTCCGAAGCTGATAACCTGGCTTATTACCACCGGTGTCTGAAGGTAGGACACCATCAAACCTGTGGTCAGTTATCCCCTAGAATGACCCAGAAGTATTTTCCTGATGTAACGGATTAAAGTGAGCAAACGCATACCGTTTCATTTATACAACAGCACCTCTGACTAGTCGTTCCAGCTGTAATTCAACTCACAGGTGTATATGAATACATTATCGTTTCTGTAGTAACCGACGTGGACACTTGTGTAGTGGACGCCCCGTATAAAAGCTAAAACGAATAAGAAACAGATTTAAAGCCGTATTGTTATTTAACAAACAACAACAGCGCGCGCAACCGTTGATGTAGCGATGGTTTCTGGAAAGAAATGTTTATTTAACATGTATGGAAGGAGTCTCCAGTGTCAGCGCTTTGTAACAATTTCCAACAAGCTGCTTAAAAAAAATAATAAATAAATATATATATATATATATATATAACAAGCTAGGTTGGATTACGCAGAGCGAGTGCGATCAATTCACGCCTTGTAAATCAATTACATGAGGAAATCTCGCAGGCATGTTTGCACTGACGGGAGTCAGAACCTTAGTATTAAATGAACACAATTCAAATATATGTATTAGAATAGTGCAGCAGTGATGTGGCTGCCGCATGAGCACGCCAGGGACTGGGGTTCGATCCTCTGGGGTTCGATCCTCAGCTTGGGCAAGAGTGTGGAGTTTGATTTGGTAAATGGTAAATGTGCACTTATATAGCGTGAGGATATTCAATGAGGATATTTTTTCCGATATATCTACATATATATACGTATGTATGTGTGACAAGCTAAAAGCTAAAATTAGCAATAGTTAGATATATCGGAAAAAATATCCTCATTGAATTGACCAAATTTGAATGCGTGATTGAACTGAGTCACATTAACACTGATTTTAGTGTACATCCAGCATGACCAACATGATCATGTATTTTCAAGGTACTATATCAAATCAAATGGGGTATCAGTTGGTAGAGCAGGTTGTCCACTAATCGTAGGTGTGGCGGTTCGGTTCTCGGCCCGGGTGACTCCACATGCCGAAGTGTCCTTGGACACTGACACTGAACCCCAAGTTGCTCCCGATGGCAAGCTGGATAGCGCCTTGCATGGCAGCTCTGCTACCATTGGTGTGTGAATGGGTGAATGAGACACAGTGTAAAGCGCTTTGGTGCTATATAAGTGCACATTTACCATTTGACCAAATCAAACTCCACACTCTTGCCCAAGCTGAGGATCGAACCCCAGTCCCTGGCGTGCTCATGCGGCAGCCACATCACTGCTGCACTATTCTAATACATATATTTGAATTGTGTTCATTTAATACTAAGGTTCTGACTCCCGTCAGTGCAAACATGCCTGCGAGATTTCCTCATGTAATTGATTTACAATGCGTGAATTGATCGCGCCCGCTCTGCGTAATCCAACCTAGATTGTTTAAATTAAGTTTTGCACAAGCAGTGAGATCACATTTTGATGAGAACATTTCTATTTTCATGTAAACTGCACGTAGTAATTGTTCTTAAATTTCCCCAACTACATATCACTGTCACAGAAATGAACGCAAAATCCAGCAAACTCGGCGATCTTCGGACGGGCTTGCGTTCGGGTTCGAGAATGCCGCGCATTTCGCGCAGATTTAGGCCAAGACGTCTCATGTGATGTCATCAGGGCTCGTTTTGCAACGAACATCACAGCGAAAGACCGTGCAAAACAATTTCGTGCAATTGTAATTTCACCAATTCGAGTAGTTTTCTGCAAGAAAAACACAACAAAACAAAACAAGTTGCCTCAGACATCTGGAAAGAAAGAAAAAAACGCAGCAAAATCGAGCGTTTTTGGCTTCAATGAAACCCTGAAGGGACTAATATTCCATTTTTTTCAGTGTACAATAATGCTAAGTGCAGTACAATGCGATATGACGCAACATGTGTACGTGTTCAGATTATACTGTACAGTATTATCAAGAAAAGTAGAATTTCCTGATGAATCCCAATGAATCTTCAGTCTCAGATCTCTCTCATACTCCCTCAGATAACATTAAACGCAACGTCATGCTAATATGCGTTCTAATCACTATTTGCAAAATTAGCATGTTCTGTGGCCTGTAGCCTAAGCTAAGATTGCGATATAGCACTTATGCTAGTGGTGGAAACGCTGTAGGATTGCGTCATGAATCAGTTAAAATCATTCATTTGACCAAAAATAATGAGACTATTCTAAGAAAGGCAAAACTGAGCTACAAAATACTACATTACACAACACACGGGATATTAAATACTAGTTTTACAACGTAGCACTCTGTTAAAGACCATACAGTCCAAATTCTGCATTCGATCGACCCGAAATATATGTAGTATCATGCATCATGTGCTCAATCGAGTCGCAGGATGTATTTCTGACTCATTGTAGTGTTGAATTTGCGTTAAGGCGCTTTATCGGCTCGGAATGTTGTTGCGTATACAATATGTCAAAGGTAAATGTTCTTACAGTGACTTGCCCTGTCACGTTTTCTCCCTGGTGACACCGGCCACCCTCTTCCAACAGTAATAAACGGCACAAAGGTCGCTCGTTCTGTCGCTAAAGCAGTCAACACTGTCACTGCGGCGTGTCATTGTCATCCGAGGTTGCCATTTTCAACCACGGTTTGTACTTCGCCTTAATGTCAGGCCCTTTTCTTACGACCTCGTTCACGATGCAGAGATTTTTGGCAGCCGTTATTATCATATACGCTCGTCAAACAGCGTAAATGTTATCGGAACCTACTAAAAAAAAGAAGAAGAAAAAAAGAAGAGATTATTGTAACATTATAACGTCGTATGGTTATTATAAGATTAAATCTAAATGGGTCGTCCTGCTGATTATTTGGGTTCTCGAGGTGGTTTCCAGGTCAGATTTGATTTCCCAACGAGAGGTCACTTTGATGTCTCTGATGACGTCGAAACCAAAACCAAGAAGTCGCCTTCGTGTTGTTCTTGCCTTTGCTTACAGACAGATTGTGTTTATAAACGGTCTCTTCTCCAGGAGACTACCTACCCACCCCCAACCAGTAACATAGACGCTACACAGACGTGTATCTATTTGATTCGAAACATCCCGAGGAGGTGAAGACAGGGGAAATAAAGGTGGTCAGACTCATAACCTGAGTGTGTTCATGCCGATCAGTTTCCTCGGTTGATCTCGGTCGGGTCCAGAGATCATCTGTAGTTTATATTTCCTGACCGTGATGCTCAGTTCCAGACACGACTGGCGTACATGGACCTGATTTAGTGGAAAAATGAGGCAGAGAGAAGGCGTGCAGCATCATTGTGGTCGGTCCATGATGTAGGTGGGACTCTACATCCCATCTTTGTAGTTTGACCGACTTTTTTTTTTTTTATGATTTAGAGAAGCTGTGTAGGGACTGGAAGGCTACGAGGTGCTTCACGCACTCATGGCTCATGGTATCTCCGTTCTTTACTCTTTAGGTCTCGTTGTGGTCTGAAAGCCAATAACTTGTGGTCGTGTGTGTGAATGTGTGTGTCAGCACAGCTGGCGTTGCAGTTTTGTGGTGTGAGAGTCTGAATGCTTCTGTGTAGTGTCTTAATCCTGAGAGTGTGCGCTCGTCTTGACCCTCTCTCTCACTCTCTCTCTCTCTCTCTCGCTCTCTCGCTCTCTCGACGTCTCTACCGAGGTGAGGATGAGAGAGAGGATGGTTCTCCTCAGGATCACTGGAAGCTCTGTTCCTCTGGTTCCTGCCGTCCGGGCCACTTTGGAGCTACTCTGAGAACTTTAAGGAAACTTTAGCTCCACGGTCAATCTCTCTTCGTTTATTCTGTGGATCTGTTTCTCTTCATGGAGCTCCCCAGCATCACACACATGGTTGGCAACCCGTCGGAGAGCACGGTGAAATGGCAGCTCTGCTATGACATGACAGCCAAGACGTGGTGGATGGTGAGTCGCCTTCTTCTTCTGTCTGTCTTTCTTTTCTTTCCTTTTTTTTAATTCTCTCGTTTCACTCGGGGTGACTTCACGGCCAGAAATGGCGTCAGCTTACCTGAAAACTGCCCTCGTGTCCTGCGTGTTCTTTTTTTTTTTTTTTTCCTCCTCAAAATATCTAATCGCACTCGTATAAAGTGCTCCATCATGAGCTGACAGGTTTATACTCAAACCGGAAAATACGAATGACTTCTTCTACACCGAAATCAATTTTGGGAGGATGAAATAGTAGAGTTTTTGAAGAGCTGGTGCAGTTGTTGTGTTACATGTCATGGTTTCTGACCTCGTGTTCTCCCTGTAGGACACGTTTGTCATTTTTTCGTAGGGGGCTGTTTTTAGAGAGTCAGAGCTCGAAGTTTTGGATGTTTACGCGTTTGTGATTTTCTGCCACTGATGCGGTCCGTTCTATTCACGCGGAGAGTTTCGTTGTGGCTGAAAATCGTCCCATTTCCAAGACAATGGCAGTCAGAAATCCGGATTCTCATACACAATATACAAGCGAGATTTACTCATCCTGCACATTATGCTTCACTTAATTAATGATTCACGCTTCATCACATCCTTTTTTCTGGATTTATTTCCCTTTCTCTTAGCTTAGCCAGAAATAATCTCAAATTTGTTACTTAATAAACCTTAACCTAACCGCATGAGATACAAAATTGCACATGCACGTGATCACTCGTATGCTGTGTTCTCGCATATCTATAGTTGTGATTGATGTCTTTTATATGAAAGACAAAACCATTCCAGGCTTTGTTCCTCATGCTGTCTCACTGCGAGCGTTAAATCTGGAAAGCGTCTTTTTTCTTTCAGCCAGTTGCTGTTGGAACGCGGAATGTTTGAGTCTCGGGTTTGAGGTTTTTGCTTATTTATCCATGTGTAATGGATCGACTCCTTTCTCTATTAGTGCTGTGTTATAACAAAGGTGATTGCCATCTCTCTCTCTCTCTCTCTCTCTTTCTCGCTCTCGCTCTCACTCTCTTGATCTCATTAGCCACCCACACTCTTTGTTTAAAAAGACCCTCCAATTAAGATCCACTACGAAGCGGCAGTATTAACTAATCAAAGTGACTGGCTTTGATTGTTTGTCATTTCGGGTTTGAGAAATGACTCGACTCTCCGCGCCGGTGTTTCACACATGTTCAGCTCTCTCGCAGAGCACGGCTTTTACACGAGCGGAAATTCGTCTCAGATTCATCGCCTCACTGAATCGTGGGTGTAATGTGTGTGTGCGTGCGTGCGTGTGTGTATGTGTGTGTGTGCACTTTAACAAACACAGTAAAAGGATCCGTAATCAGATTCTTGAATCCATAATGCGATTCGCCCGATCCATTTAAACCCCTGACAATGTTCGGTATGTACACGTATTTTTCCTGCGCGTATGATTTCTGCACCTTTTCTCTTTTGAGAGAGTTTATTGAGTAAAAAATAGAAAGAACAAGAAGAAGAAGAAGAAGAAAAAAGAGAAAACTTATTAACCTGGTCACCTGAATCGGATTAGTTTTAATCCGAACTCGGAAACAAGCAGGCCTTGTAAAAACACCAGGAATAAAGGTCAGGAATAAAAACCTCGGTGGCTCCAATAAAAAAGCCAGATTATTATCGTAGACGTTGAAATAATCCTAACGTAGCCTACTATTTGAAATCCTGGATTTTGTTGAATGTGAATTAAATCTGTCCGGACCTTTCCATGAATTTATTAAAATAGTTATTAAAGGGTTGCCGGCTACAGAAAGTCTAGGAGATTTCATGATGCTAATATACAACTAACTGTGAAGCATCGGAAATGGCTATTCATGTACGACTTTAGCGTACCTGCTTCTTTATCTCCTGAAACGTCCGTATTCATGTGTACGAGTGTGTACGAGTGTGACGGATGTCAGTGCTGGTGTGGGGTTTGTGTACCGCTGTGTCTTCCGCTCCCAGGGGCCTTCTCAGGATACGGAGGTGGCTCACACATGTTGAACTGCTGTGGTTACGTTTGAAATATGGAAAATGTTGCACTTCTAAATAAAGGGCCAGGCAAAACTGGATTTTTTAAAAATTGATTTATTTATTTATTTTTCTCTCACTGAGACATAGGCATTTGTACCTAATTTAGCTGCGCAGTGCGGAATTTCTTCGTTTTTGAGCGATCATTCGCGAAAGGGCCGGGGTTTGTTTGGAAAAAGGTTTTGGGTTTGTTTTGCCTTCATTGGAAGGCTGGTGCCAGTATCCCGTGGGAATAAAATAAGGATATTGAGTGAAAGCAAAGGGAACGAGAACAGAATTTTTCAGTTTGGAACCATGGAACATTCACACACACACACACACACACACACACACACACACACACACACACACACACACATACACACATTCATCTAAGTGAGCTTTAACCCCATACATTTGTGAACATGGAAAACCGTGAGTGAGTGAACGACAAGAAGGTGGGCTTTTTCTGGTTAAAAAAATCTATATTTTGTTTAGTTTTAAATATATATATATATATATATATATATATATATATATATATATAATATACATATATATACTGTATATAATAAATTGCAAGGGTCATCTACAATTTTCAGATATTTTTTCTTCACCCTGGTGAAGAAAATAGTGGGCCGATAATACACTGCTTTAATCTCAGACAGGGATAGAAACGTATTGTATGTGACGGATCGATATAGCGCCCCTCCGTTAATATTGGCACCCTTGGTAAATACGAGAAGGCTGTGGAAAATGTGTCTTTATTGTTTAACCTTTTGATCTTTTGTTAAACAAATTCACAAAAAAATACTCTGCTCTCACGGATATCAAACAATTGCAAACACAACACAGGCTGATAAAGAAAAAAGAAATCTTTGTTAAATAGAGGTCAGCAACCATTATTGGCACCCCTATGAATTCATATGAGAAAAATGTATTTGAAGTATATTGATATTTGAGGTTTTTTGTTACACCTGGGTGACTAGGAACAGGAAATTGTTCAGCCATGACTTCCTGATTCACAGGGGAATAAATTTGAGGTAGCACATAGGCCACATTCCCATAGTCATTAATCACAATGGGTGAGGCCGAGGAATATAGCTTTGATGTGCGGCAAAAGGTTGTTGAGCTTCACAATATGGGAAGTGTCTATAATTAATCAAGCATTGAAAATGTCCATTTTCACCATCAGGGCAATAATTAATAAGTTCCAGTCAACTGGAAATGTTGTGAATGAACATGAATGGAATTGGACGTGTGTCACACAGAGAGGTAGCCATATGGAAAAGTCCCTCATGTCCACGGTTAAATATGGTGGTGGGTCTTTAATGTTTTTGGACTGTTTTTCTGCCAGAGGACCTGGACATTTTGTTAGGACACATGGCATCATGGACTCTATCAAATATCAACAGATATTAAATGAAAAGCTGACTGCCTCTGACAGAAAGCTTCAAAAGGGCCATGGTTGGATCTTCCAGCAGAACAATGATCCAAAACGTACATCAAAATCAACACAGAAATGGTTTACTGACCATAAAATCAAGGTCCTGCCGTAACCATCCCAGTCCCCTGATCTGAACCCCATAGAACACCTGAGGGGTCAACTGAAGAGGAGAGATGGTGGACCTCGAGCATGGACCTCGAAACGTGAAGGATCTGGAGAGATTCTGTATGGAGGAACGGTCTCAGATCCCTCGCCATGTATTCTCCAACCTCATCAGGCATTATAGGAGAAGACTCAGAGCTGTTATCTCGGCAAAGGGAGGTGGCACAAAGTATTGACCAAAATGGTGCCAATAACTGTCGCACACCTACAGTTAACAAAAATTTTTAACACCCGAGTTCTTCCACTTCAACCTTAACACACCATGTCTTCATGGAGCTCGCTTTGTGTACAGGACCATCGTCATGCTGGAACGGGTTTGGGCCTGAATGGAAACTGAAATTACAAAGACACTTTATACAACTGTGTGTTTCCAGATTTGTGGAAACAGATTGGGGAAGAACCACATCTGATGTGATGATCAGGTGTCCGCATACTTTTGGCCATATAGGGTGCGTGACTAATTTCAAAACAGTCGAGAAGACAGTGTTGATCTAGCAAGTCTCGGTTTTGCTCACACAGGCAAATGACCTAGACATGATTAGGATTCATTGCTGAAATAACATTAACTCGATCAAATCAAACGAACGCCATCAAGAGTCACAAGGAATCAAACAGTACAACAGGAAGGTTCGCTTTTTGATTACATATCCTTAATAATATTCTCTTTAAAAAAAAACTTCAAGTCTAATAAATGAGACGGCTTTCAAAATGTCCGTGATGCTCCTGTGTCGTCGTCGTCGTCGTCGTCATCATCATCATCATCATCATCATACTATCATGAGATAGTTCAGCACGACGGACGCTTCAAGTGGTTTCCCCAAATTCAACTAAAAAAGCAACTTATAATGGTTTCTCCAGTCTCAACATTATTCAACCCCTTCATGGCGAGCATCTTTAGTACTTAGTAGAGCATCCTTTTGCCGTTATGACCTGCTGCAAACGTGATGCAGAGCTTCTGCAGCGTTCTTCATGAATCTTCTCCCGTTCCTCATGAGCAATGGCGTCCAGTTCAATAATATTCTTGGGTTTGCGTGCTGCAACCGCCTTCTTCAAATTCCACCAGAGATTTTCTACGGGGTTCAAGTCAGGTGACTGTGATGCCCCTGTAGAATCTTCCAGGATTTCTTCTATAACCGAGCCTTGGTGGGATTTGAGGTGAGCTTAGGATTGTTGTCCTGTTGGAAGCTTCATCTTTCTCACAGACAGCGTGATGTTTTCTCCTAGGATTTCCTGATACTTCAGTGAATCCATCTCGCCTTCCAGGTTTCCAGTGCCAGAGGATGCAAAGCAGCCGCAGAGCATCACCGAGCCACCACCATGCTTGCCTGTGGACAGAGTGTTCATTCTTCATTCTTCTTCCCCCAGACATTCCGCTGATCCATCGTGCCAAAAAGTTCCCAAACTATTTCAGTTGCTTTTGTTTGATTTGTTCGTCGCAAACAGCTGAAAGTCTGTACATTTTGACAATCAACCTGATTTGCAATGTTGGGGGTTGGGGCAACTGTATAGAGCACTAAATGTCAAAACTGCAGCATGTGAAGTGCTTTCCCAGGCCCTCACACAGATTTCAACGACTCCTGGATGCCATCTTGAGAAACACAGCCCTAAAAAAAAAAACATTACAGCAGATGTGAGCCCAAATGTAGAGATAATCCAATTCAAATGATACCATTATGTACAACAGAATGAAGAACTGAAGCTTCCTGAACCCTGTAGCTTAGCAAGTATACAGAGTTGTAAAACATTGCTATTATCTGAAAAGGCTTTGTTGTTGCAGGACTAAAAACAGGCCTGTGACTTACACTGGGGTTTAAATGAGATGCCAGATTTAGGACAATGCAACGAGCTCACACTACGCTCGTGCTAAAAACAGCATCAGCAGCTTCGTCAGCATGACAGAGCAGTGTATACACACACACACACGCACACACACACGAACACACGCACATGGTCGCGCTTGCATCACCGTGGCGTGAATGGTGAGTTACGGCTTTTGCACAGCAGCACGTCCAGAAGAAGCGGAGTGTGTCATCTCTCCCTCGCAGCCCTACTCCTTTCCGAAGGGAGGCCTGAGGTTGTGGTTCCCCCGACGTCTGGAAGCTGACACTGAAACTGAAGCTTTTCCCAGAAGTGGGAAAAGATAAAAAAGATTAGCCGCAAGAAAACGAGAGAAACAGGACGAGAAAGAGCGAGAGCGTGGTCAGTGAAGGGGAAAAGAAAGGCCGCGTCAGCGAAATGAGTCATATGTTTAAAAACATTTCTTTAAAAAAACACTTTCTACCAAAAATGTCACTTCAGATCAGCACTTCTCCCACTTTTATACCACATCGCTTCTGAATTCTCAATTCTGATTGGTCAGAAAGTGTTGATTCATTTTCTATAACGGCAGCTCGGACCGCTGGAAATCGCAGCGTTTATATTAACGCGCTTGTTTTTACATTACATTAGCGTTTCTATAGTAACAACTTAAAGATTCGTCGGCTTTCTATAAGGACATCCTCATTTACGGAAGGAGTCTCCAGTGTCAGCAGGTTTTCTGACCCAGAAAACTCTTCAGGACAGAGGAGATTCTCGGTAATAAAAGCTGGACCTACTCCTGGGAAACCGTTTAAAGGTGCAGTCTGAAATTTCTGAAAACTCTCCAGACAATTAGCTCCGCCCCCAGAGGAAGAAGAGCTGCTCAGCTTGGCTACTTTTCCCTTAAGGACCACACCCACTTTGTTGTGGACGAGGGGAAGGCTTGCCGTGCTTTGTACTTTGGTAACTGGCCTTGAGGACAGCATAGAGCTCCATAAATTACAGATGACACCTTTAAGGCAGTTTTCCTTTTTGCTTAGTTTACGCTGTTCACTGCCTCCTTTACAGTCTTCCCCCTCGGATTTCTTGAATACATGATGTTGGAGGTTAGTGCACTTTATGGAAATATGTTTGGAAAATTGTTGGATTGCTCTTTGGATCTGAATTGTCCTGCTAAAAAACCTCATGCAAACATGCAGTATTTCTGAAGTCTTGTGCACTGCTTATATAAAATCCACCCTCTCAGGTCCTCCACTCAGGTTGTAGGCTACGCTGCTTCAGTCATATGTTTATTTGACTTGTAAGAGCATAAAGGAGCGTACACATTAAGCACATCGTTGTGCATTCTGCTTAACCGTGTATTTTCTGTGTTTTTGTATTGAATATTTGTTTACAGCTCCCATTCTAATCAGGTCAAAGGGTTCAGGTTGGATTTGAGATTAGATTTGGATTTGAGATTAGATTAAACTGTGCTCTGGATTTGATTGTGTAACACTAGATGGAGCCAGTGCTTTCTTTTCCGCAACTGCTCTTGGCCCACTGGTTTCGGTTACAGGTTCCACAGAGTAGTGTTCCGGTGTTGGTCCCACGAAGGTGTGGTGTTTCTGAGCATCTCATCCGATCATTTGTTCACCGCTTCATTTCCCTCCTGTATCACAGTCTAGTTTCATATTTATCCTAGTTCTCACACAGCTTTTTAAAATGGTTTTAAGAAACTTTAACAGGAAGCTCAAATCCATCATCATCATGCTTTTAATATAACACTTTTTCAGGTTTACACATGTTCGTTTTGGTGAAGGAGGCGTGGCCTCTGTGTGAAAGAGGTGTGGCTTCTGTGCTTGTCAGTCCCAGTGAAGGAGGTGTGGCCTCTGTTCTAGTCAGTCCCAGTGAAGGAGGTGTGACCTCTGTTCTAGTCAGTCCCAGTGAAGGAGGTGTGGCCTCTGTTCTAGTCAGTCCCAGTGAAGGAGGTGTGGCCTCTGTTCTAGTCAGTCCCAGTGAAGGAGGTGTGGCCTCTGTTCTAGTCAGTCCCAGTGAAGGAGGTGTGACCTCTGTTCTAGTCAGTCCCAGTGAAGGAGGTGTGGCCTCTGTTCTAGTCAGTCCCAGTGAAGGAGGTGTGGCCTCTGTTCTAGTCAGTCCCAGTGAAGGAGGTGTGGCCTCTGTTCTAGTCAGTCCCAGTGAAGGAGGTGTGGCCTCTGTTCTAGTCAGTCCCAGTGAAGGAGGTGTGGCCTCTGTTCTAGTCAGTCCCAGTGAAGGAGGTGTGGCCTCTGTTCTAGTCAGTCCCAGTGAAGGAGGTGTGGCCTCTGTTCTAGTCAGTCCCAGTGAAGGAGGCGTGGCCTCTGTACCTGTCAGTCCCAGTGAAAGAGGCATAGCCCCTGTATGTGTCAGTCTCAGTGAAGGAGGCGTGGCCTCTGTACCTGTCAGTCCCAGTGAAGGAGGCGTGGCCTCTGTACTTGCCAGTCCCAGAGAAGGAGGTCTGGCTTCTGTTCTGGTCCCAGAGAAGGAGGCGTGGCCTCCCAGTCTGGATCAAATCTGGATCAAATGTTATCTTGCTGAATTGCAATAAAATATCTTTATAAAACGAGCAAAACTGTATCTTTTTTTTTTTTTTTTTAAATCACTGGCTCTTTTAAATGCATCTTTTGTTCTTCAGATCAGATCTTCCCTCATCATAGCTGGATTTAATTAAAACTAGCGCAGTCTTTCCCCCCCGCAGTCTCTTCATCGTCTAATCCATCTCTGAGAAAATACCTAGCAATCTCTTCAGGCAGGGCAGTTTAATTAGCCTCATGTTTCCGTTTGCACTGATAACTGCTAATAGAGTCCTCGGGCCTGCTGTTAGCATGAGCAGGTACATTAGCTTATTACAGCGTAATCACTGGCACAGTAGTGCCGAGTAATCATTTTCTAATAGCGATTAGTCCTGTCCCAGAGGGGGTTTGGATCAGGATAAATGAAACCTCGGTAATATGTAGATGGATCACACTGAGATGCTGAAGCACCTGCAGACTGAAAGTCTTTAAGAGCAAAAAGGGATTTCTCTTTTAGGAGTGTGTGTGTATATTGAAATGAATGGCATGTGTTTCAACATCAGCTTATACCACAGTACTGCTGAAATCTCTGATTCTGATTGGTCAGACTGTGTTTTTCTATAACAGCAGTTCCGGCTCCGAGGAAAATTACAAATTTGTATTCATGTGCTCATTCGAATAGTTTCGTTATATATTTAAAAAGGGCAAGACACAATAATCAACGTCAGATTTAGCCAAATGGCAAATTAGCATCTGATGTTACAGGAGTATTTGGCAAAATTAGTCCAAATTACGATGAAGTAAGTGGGTTCAAGAACATCCGAATGAATTTTTCCCCAATTTCAGAGTTCTATTAGAGTTAGCGTTAGCAAGCACTCGGACATTCATCTGCTTGAAGGCCAAGTTATACCTCTATAAGCACACCACAAGGCTCATAAGGAATCAGGAGAATGTTCAGGAGTGCCGCCGTCGTCGTCCTTTTATTTTCTTTCGTAATAAACTCTCATGAGCTCTAAACTCGGGCATGTTAGCATTGTTAGCAGTGCTATCTAAAAGTCCGGACATTCTGGACTGCCTGGAAGCCAAGTTATACCACTCTGCTCGGAACTATAACTCCACACACGTCTGAAGTCTCTGAGCATCGTGTTTTTGTCAACAATTCCATCGTCCCCCATGTCAAATATCAACAGGTTCCACCACACACGGCCTCGGAGACGCTCGCGCGCTCACACTTCCTGTTTCTCTGCAAACTTTTTTGTGCTTACTCTCCGAAGAGACTTAAAGTCCAGAAAATACGGCGTGTTTGTATTTCATATCGTCTCGAACGATCGATAATCGTGAAACGTGGGATATATATCTGACTTTCTCTCGTCTCTCTTTGGTACAATAATAAAGGAAGAAATAAAAATAATATAAAAAATAAAATTAAAAAAACAACAAAACAAAACGCTGAAGCTGCTCGATTTGATCCGGTTATTTTTAATGAAAAGCCTCGGCTCAGCGTGAAGGGCACTGAAACACACCCCAGCAAACCCAACGTGGGAGAAACCACACACCGCTTCACAAGCAACAAGCACTTGGATGGCAAGAGCACAGACAGAGAGAGAGAGAGAGAGAGAGAGAGAGAGAGAGAGAGAGAGAGAACCTGCTGTGAGATGAAGGAGTGAATCCTTGGCTCTCGGGTATTTGGCTCAGATCTCTGCAGTTCAGGGATTCTTTTATATTTCAGAAAACCTCTCTAGTGCTGGGCCTTGAAACTTTTTGGGAGACTGGTTTATAAACAAACTTAGACCAAAGAGCAAAGCAGTACACTGAGCATACAGGATAGTTTAGTCCTAGTGGGATATATCGCTGAGGATCAGATCAGGAGGAATACAAGAAGCGTCAGGTTTTTTTGATTAGACAGATAGATCGTACGACCCGTACCCTCTGCTCATTCATGCAATTATCCAATCAGCCAATCATGTAGCAGCAGCACAGTGCAGGTACAGGTCAAGAGCTGAATGGTGCGGAAAAACAAAAAACATCACGTGAGCGTCAGTTCTGTGTTTGGAAATGCCTCGTCGGTGAGAGAGGTCAGAGGTCGGAATGACCAGACGGGTTCGCGCTCACAGGAAGGCTCAAATAAAGAAACTCGCATAACCACTCTTTGCGACCGCGCTGAGCAGAAAAGCATCTCACATTATCATTATTATTATTATTACTATTATTATTATTATTATTATTTTAATGAACTTGAATAATACAGTTGCTGAATTTGAGCTTTTTATTCTTTATTTTTAAATGCAACTAACATCTACACTCCAATAGTTCCTATAAGAGACCAGTTTGCCTTTTCCCCCTGTAAGAATATATTTTTATTGTACAATCCTGGATAGAAAACACACATCACGTGAGACATCCGGTTAATGAATGAATGGATCAATTAATAGATGGATAGAATCCAGTATACTTAACTTCAATTGTAGTAAATGTATGGTATGTATCATTTAATGAAGAGGAAACGCTTAAGGCTTGTAGCCCGGAGTCTTTCAAAAAAAGACTGTAAGTAAGTATTCATGACATGTTCAGGATGTTTGGCTGGGCTGTAGTTCTTCTGCTCTACCACTAGAGAGCGCATGTGACCACCAACAACAGTCCCAGTCTTCTGGCTTTAAAGCAAATCCAAAATCTATTTTCAGTGTGTGTAAAGTGTTCAAATACTGCAAACATGTCTTTAAGACAAACACAAAACCCCTCTACAGCGTTTTCCTTTTAGTACAGTATCTTATAATCACTCCTTTTATTATTATTATTATTATTATTATTATTATTAATTATTATTATTATTATTATTATTATTATTATTATTATGTTTGAGAGATAATACTATATACAATTTTCCCCCCCTCAAATATGTCAAATTAAACTTACGTGTCATATGTTTAGATGTGTAAGGTTTGTTTCTGGACACGTTTGAAGCACCACAGGCCACAGGGGTCCGAACATTTCCGAAAATTAGAAGTTCATCTGCTCTTGATGCCAAACTTCCATGATATTAGTCACGAAGTACGCTGAAATGTGGGCCTGGAGCTTGTCTGGTCTCAGTCTGGTCATAAATAAAGACAGAATACACTGAAATAAAGCTCCTAAAAGATCTGCTCGGATAATTTAGTAATATATTCATGTCTAAAAGCTTGTTATATACTGCCAATGCCACAAACCAAAAAAAGTATTGACACAGACCTGCAGTTCTATAGTGATGGATGGATTGTTGATTCATTTTGCTCATCAGCTCTCATCCAAGCACACTGTGTTAGTGATCAGACATGTTTATAGACATGTTTATAGCGTTCCCTAGTTAATATCAGTTGATAAATATCATTCTGAAGCTTTCTCTGAATTTGTAACACTTTTTTTTTCTTTCTCTCAACTTCTAGAAATTACAAAAAGCTTTTTCGAACAGCTGACAAATATTTTTACCAGCTTCAGTCAAATGAAAACCAAATTAGAGAAACGGTATTACGTTTTTATGTAATTTCAGGTTTTCGTTTGACTCACCCTCAAATGTTTCAGTGTCACTGTAAAATCTCATAAATCGTAGGCCCGTGTAATCTAATCCTAGCTAATAATCCCAAGAAGTAAAACATTACCCCCCCCCCAAAAAAACACAAAAAACCCAGCCCAAAACATTATCCTGGTCACTCTGGGTAGAAAGATCTGACACTGTAAACTCACATTGTAAACTGCAGGCTCGTGTTTCCCTCCTCTCTTTATTTCAGTTCAGTGTGTGCTGTTGTGCTGTGAGAGGAGTGAGAAGAGAGATTTCACTGGGTTATGTGCTTTGAGTCAGCTCCATGGCCGGGTGGCAGGCTGCCTGCTCGGCGTGCCAGTGCAGCTCGGTGCAGCTCCAGCAAACTCAGATTAGGACCAGGAGCAGCTAATAATCCTGAACCCCGTTCACACTTAGTTCTAACGTTCACACTGTGTGTGTGTGTGTGTGTGTGTGTGTGATAGAGATAGAGAGAGAGAGAGAGAGAGAGAGAGAGAGACAGAGTCAGCCCTGTGAGCTGGGTCGTGCCAGGCTGCACGTTTCATATTGCCCCACATTTAGATTTGTCAAGGATGGGCATAAGTTCAAGGCCTCATATATATACAGCCTGATATGTGTGTGTGTGTGTGTGTGTGTGTGTGTGTATATCTCGGTCCCCACAATGAGAGGAATATCTGACAGTTTGGAATATGTGGGGACATTTGGCTGATCCCCATAAGGAAATCTTTATTTTTATTTATATATATATATATATATATATATATATATATATATATATATATATATATATATATATATATATATATATATATATATATATATACACACACACACACACACATATTTACATTTTAAACTTATTTTTTAAAAGTAGTTTAATATATAAAATATTAAAAATATTAAATGAGCCAAAAAGTTTCTCTTTGTTTACCAAGGTTAGGATTAGGTTTAGGTTTAGTTGTAAGCATTAGCAATATTAATCTCTGAAGGTCCTCACAAGGATAGTAGGACAAACCTGTGTGTGTGTGTGTGTGTGTGTGTGTGTGTGTGTGTGTGTGTGTGTGTGTGTGTGTAAATGTCAGTGTACTCATCTACTCATTTCTTGCTGACTAATATGAGTCGCAATAATCCATCTCCATATTCATACAGCAAATAAATCTGGGTGCAGAAATGCCGCGCACATATTTATTTAGAAGATTTACATTTGTGAATTTGAAAGGGTTATTTTACACAGTTGTGTCTTTACATAAACATCTGTTTGTTTGTTTGTTTGTGAAAGGGCAACAAAGTTAACAAAAGTTAGGGAAACGGACTGGATTATCGTGATTATTGTTGTCTTAAAACCTGACCTGACTTTATTTATTTCTTAGAACATTATTTATTTTCACCAAAGGTGCCAAATAGAGCTAACTCTATCTATCTATCTATCTATCTATCTATCTATCATCTATCTATCTATCTATCTATCTATCTATCTATCTATCTATCTATCTATCTGTCTATCTGTCTGTCTGTCTGTCTGTCTGTCTGTCTGTCTATATACTGAAATAAAGAAGAATGTTCTGAATGA